>VXAB01009768.1:0-96892 GCA_013399175.1 Odontophorus gujanensis | reverse complement strand
TTCTGTAATTCTGTGATTCTGTGCTGCTAACTCATCCTAAAACACAGCAGAGTAGAGGAAAGACATGGTGATTAATTCAAGATCAATGACACTAAAAAAACACTTAGCGAGAAGTGATCTGAACCATTTCACCTCTGCCACCATGGTAGGTGGGACAGTCAAATTAAGCACAGATTTTAACTGGGCTTTTTTTAGGGGAAGAACAAGGCAGAGCCCCAGAGACCTGGGAATAAGATTCTGCTCTGGTCCGAAAAGAGTAAAGATAAGATTCCAAGGAGAAATTCTGCTTATAGGTAGAGGGAACCTGAAGTATGTTTTGCAAAAGTAGTTCTCTTTCCAGGTCTCTACTCAGCCCATCATTGGATTTCCCAGCTGCTCAACTAAAATCAAATTAATGAAAATTAAAACTTTCTCTTGGCAGGAATTTCAACAAGTGTCTAATCTAGACATGTGCTGATGCAGTTAATGAGTAATCATGTCAACATAGTCATCTATTTGAGAGGTTCATATAATTCCCTTTCTTTTTCCTTATGAAGATAGAGGGCTGCACTGCAGCACATTATTTACAATACAACATGATTCAATTGCCAGAGCAAGGAAAAAAATCAGCTTATTTTTCAAGGACTATATATGGATTGAACATTAAGAAGTAAATTTTCTTTATTGAAAAATGTAATTCCTCCTCTTTCCCTTTGACATGGCTTCATCTGGAAGCTTTACTTCTGAATCTTGGTTTCAAAAGATAGATCAAAATTCTACTTTTTAAGAGTGATTTGTGTAAACAAACAAACAAATAAACAAAAACAAGACTAGGTACAGCTGTAATGAGGGTAGGAGGGCGTTCAGTTTCATGCTTGCTATCATGTCCTATGTTAAGATCTCTAGACACTGCAGAGAGGTGTAGTCTCTGGTGACTAATATGGAATCATAGAATTGTTTGAGTTGGAATGCACCCTTAGAAGTCATCTAGTCCAACTTCCATGAAATAAACAGGGACACCTACAGTTAGATCAGGCTGCTTAGAACCCCAACCTTGAACATCTCCAATGGCAGGGCATCCACCAAACTACTGAGGCACACAGTTCAGTGGACTATGATTGTCATCTTTAAATAAACTGTAAAAAACCGGAAACATAAATTTATAAATACAAAATTAAATTTTAAAACCTGGAAAATATTTAACAATCCACTCAGTTCTCAGTTTCTGAGGACATGTGTCAACATGCACTGAGGACACACCAAATGAAATCTCTTCCATAATTCTGAAACCCCTCTGAAGGACAAGGAAAGTGGCAGAAAACTTTTGTTATCAAGCTTTCAAAATCAAATTATGACTTTCCTGTACCATACTTCACTATATTAAGTTGTATAATATTAGTTGTATTTACTTGGAAGAAATTATTTTTTCCACTAGTTTTTAGAGTGGGCCAAAATGAGATAAGCATCACATGTGTCAGATGCAAATGAAATATATATTGCTAAAGTATAGATTGCTGAGGTTGACTGTGAATTCCCAGAGAGTGCTGGTAAGTTATCTATCCAGAATTATTCAGGCTCTGCAGTAATAGTTCACTTGATACCATGTGTTATATTGAGTATTTGCAAAAAAGATTTGCAAATGACTGCATGTAGAAAGACTTTGCTGTTTACATAGCTACTAATGAACATTTTCAGATTTATTTTTCTTAGAATGTTCCTTTCTCTAACTGAATTACAAGTGCAAAAACAAGATTGTGGTCATATCATGTTTAAACAGGCAAAATTTCAAACATGAAGCCACATCTATTATTCAGCACCATCTTCTAAAAACATTAGAAGATACCCTTTTGAACTTTGTGGTTATTTTTGTCAAAAGACAAAGCTTCAGGTTGAATTCTAATCTGAAACTTGGGTGTGAGTAACAATTACATAGCTCAGTGTGTGGTGCAGTGCTACAGCTTGCTTATCTAAAGGCCCAGTGCTGGCAGAAGTGGCAATGGCATTCTCTCTTTCCTTCTCTCCCTTTGCTTCCTTTCTCACACCCCTGGGCACCATCAAATAATCCATTTCCAATTTACTGAAACTTGCTGTATCTTTCAGTAGAATCTTGGAATCATAGAAACATTAAGGTTGAAAAAGATCATCCAGTCCAACCAACAACTCATTACCACCATGCCCACTAAACTATGTCCATCAGTGCTGAGCTACTGTTCTACAAACAGCAGAAAACCACTCAGATTTCTTGCCATGTTATTTTTCTGCCAGTTCATAAAGGGATCTGAGGTCCCACAGGAGCAGATGGAGATGTAGTAGTGAAAATACTTTGGTAGAAGTGAAGGAGGAGGAAGAGAGAGATGTGAGACCAACACATCTACAACTTTAGGTTCATTCTGCTGTATTACCTACCTGAATACAATGAGTAGCTATGCAGAAATTTGACTGATTCAGTCTTCTCTGTACTTACGCACTTAAAATATAGGTTAAAAGGTGACATTGTTTGCATCTTCAGGCATTTAAAAACTTGTCAAACTGTCTGGATTTGATTAACTTCTATTTTAGATTCATGTTTGACTTGAAGTAGGAGTGTAGTCTCCCAAAATCCAGTGAATCTGCTAATCTTCTCCCATTTTAATATAAACCTATGTTCTTTGCTCAGAATGTGTAGAGGAAAGGATTTGATAAAAAATTAATAAACACAGATCATCTGTGTGTACCAATTATTTTCTGTTTTCTATTAGCAGCGTTGGCTCAGCACCTTCCTATTCATTATCAGATGAAGTTTTCCCTGGACTATGAGATAGATATGAATTCAGAGAGGGAACAGAAGTTTTAAAAAGACCTGAAAGTAGCTTAGGGACTTGGAAGTATTCTGAATAATTATATTTCTGGATATAGCCCAAAAATATAAAAATTTAGATAAGTTGCTATTCTCACCTGTAAGAGCAAGAGTTTAGTTGATAAATGTTTGAGCTGAAAATTGTGCAAAAGTAGATCAGAATCAGGAATCAAGTTTGTTACACCATGGCAGATTACAAATCATAATTTTTTTTCTCTCTCCCATTGGTAAAAGATATAGGAATTTTTATGACTATCTAGCCAAAATAGTGAAATCATATTTAGGGAGTTGAACATATGTTATGATTTCATTGACTTTTTCTTGTCTGTTTTGATGTATAATCTAATTCTAGACTAAATAGATATGTTTTAAATATGGAAAAAATACCCAATGCAAGTAATTTTTATCGTCATTGTATACCCTACAATTCTGTGATTCTGTGATTTTGTGATCTATATATTTATATTTCTACAGATAGATATTTCAGAAATTAATTTTTGGAAAATATTTATGAGATGAATTCATATATTTGTGAAAGAATAATGTTGGTCAACCCAAGTGAAATATTTTGCTTGAATTATCTCTGACTTGCTTTTATCTAATTCAGGAGTTGTGCTGCAAAGCCACCTGGGATAAAGTCTTTAAACTAAGAGGGAAGCATAAGTGGTGAAGGAGCCTCTTAACTGTACCTATGTTGTTGGTTGGCTGTGAGTCTTCCAACACTGGCAGTAGAAATCTTAATCTAGGAGCAGTTATTTCTTGTCTGAATTTCTGAGCTGATGGATTTTGCACCATCCTGTATCTCTCCAAAGTCTTTCTGCTTGTTGAAAAGTATTCTAATGCTTCTCTAGTCAGTGCTGTGAATGACAGAAATGATAACTGCGGTTTCAAGAATGTGATCACCTGGTTTTCATGACCATGCATTTTTTTGTATTTGCTGAAAATCTCATGTGGTTTGTGATAGATGCTTCAGAAGGAATACTGAGGAGGCATATCATTTTTGGGGAAGGGCAGTGGACAGTGATACACAAGATCTGAATTCAATTCCTAATACCCGTACTAACTTCTGGAGCAATGCACCTAGAAAGCTGAAAGAGTAATTTTAGGCTTTATTAGCTTTGTAAATATGGACATATGGACTTTTGTCTTGCATTCCCTAACTCTACTCCATGGCAGAAAAGAAATTCTCCTTCCTCACTCTACTTTTTGGAGGCAGGGTCAGGGAACTTTCTCTACTTAGAGTTGTGTCTAGTACCGAGTATTTTATACTGTCTAGTTGTTAATCCTTACAAACACTAAAAGCAAGAAAACGTCAGTAGGTTGTTTCCTTGGGCTAACTATACAAGCTCACATGGAATGACCAGTTGTCAAGACTCCAATGTTAACCCTCACTAGTGAAGCCCAGAATTGAAAACATATTAATTTCAACTGGTAGAAGCATCTGAGGCATTCTAAATTTAAAAATGAGGATTGTCTCAGTGTAAAGAAATAGCCAGATTCCATCCTCTACAAGGCAGACAACCTAAGTACTTATTTTGGAGACTTCAATGGATTTTAATTAGCCATCCAGAAACTGAAGAAGAGAATGAACTAGGAGTATACAAAAAAACAAACACAAAAACAAACCAAAACAAAAAAAAGCCCATTTCCTTCTCAGTGACTGTTTTCTGGGCTGTTTGATACATAAATCACTTTTATGAGCATTAAGATTAGCACCACTGTGAGGCCACTGGTGGGGTGGCAGATTACTTGATTTTTGCTGTTGTCTATTCAGAAAGAGATGGAATGAGCAGCACCTTCTTCATCAAACTCATTTTCCTGCATCTCAGTGGTCTTTCACAGCATGTCTGTGAGATCTTTTAAAGGCTATTGTACAAATTTGTTCAAAAACAAAACCAAAAACAAAAAAAAATCTTTGAAGACCTCTGTCTTTTTAGGTGTTCTCATTTTTTCAGTACTTTCTAAATTCCCTACTATCACTACCAGAAGGTTCCATGGGCTTGCATGCCCATCTGTACCCCTCACTTCCTCTCTACTCAGCATCTTCTTTTACCGAAGTTTGTTCAAGGGACTGAGCTCTCAGAATTAGCACATCTACAGCTTCAGAAACACAAATCTCCACAGTGGGGGAAAAGATCCATTGACACTTTTCTCATAAGATGACCTCAACATTGTAAGATACCAGAGAATTCACATGTTCTAAAGGATGTATAACAAACAGCCAAGCCATACCAAAAACTTTGGTCAGACTCTGTTTGGAATTGTTGATCAGTCACTAAGCCACAGTTTTCATTTTCTTGTCTGTATTCAGTCAGTGCAAGTAGTTAAGTATTTCATGAAGGAATAGAATCTTGTCTATATCAACATCTGAGCGTGGTAAGTCTGCAAATGAAGTAAGTTTATCCAGTCATACCAATTTGCCTGGGACAAATTTGGAATACTGACACTAGGCCAATGCACAGACAAAAGCTCTTGAGCTATTTTTTCATAGATGCAAGCAAAAACAACTTGATCAGCTCCTGAAAGGAAAAGTTTCATATGGAAACTTAGACTGAAGGAGAAATGAATATGTAGATTTTTTATTGTTTGTTTAGGTCTGTGGGGGAAAAACCTTTTGCAATGCTTTGTTTAGCATTGCATTTTCATACTCACCATGACAATCAGCTATGGTTGCCTCCATGTAGCCAAGTGAAGCCTTAATGGGTGGAATTTGAGAACAGGGTCTTACTTATGGGAGGATATGCAGATGACATCTGTCTTAACACCTCTGTGGGAGTCGAGTACCTGACTAGGTTTACACAAAACTCTTACTTTGAGTACAACTTCACAAGGTTGCCACATGAAGTGCATGAAGCAGTGCTCCCTTCCTCTGCTGCTGTCAGATATCTTAGTTTGTACTTCCTCCGGATATGTAAGTAAATGACCACGTTCCTTGTGAACAAGAGCTGGAGGAGCAGTGCTGTTGAGTGCCTAGGTATGCCAGCATAGCACAATCCTGACAGCATCACGTTGCTATGGAATGGTGATTTTGAATTGAAAGCAGAAGAACTGCATTTGCCTAAGGAGGTTCAGAGAGAGACATTAACTGTAAAATACATGGGAGACTTTGGGAAATAACATTTGCAGACAATTAAAGGTCACATAGTTTAGCTAAGTCATAATCCATCACTATGAACAAGGCATTGATTACTGCTCTGCACTGCATTCATTTTTAATTCCATTAGTGGAATAAATGACAGTTTCTGAACTTGCCTCTTCTTTCAATACATAGCAATGAGAATGGCAAATTACCTCCAAATTCAAAGTAACTGAACACATAAGCTTCTTTCCATGTTCCTTATAAAAAAAAGAAAAACGCTTTCTAGCCTTAGCTACCCAGTAGACATCCTGACAGTCTCCTAAAATGACACATTAATGGTCCAAAACAGGGTTACGATTATCTGATTATCTCAGGAGCATTTACTGAAGTACACGTAACTTACTGCTCTATTCAAATTGCAGCTTCCCCATCAGTCCTGCTGTGTCTTATTTGGTGGAAAAAAAGGAGTGAAATTTTCTTTAATTTATTTTCCAGTAATAAAAATCATTCTTAAGTCTTTGGATATTGTGCAAAAAACATCCATGCTCCTAGACTGTAGCCTTAGGAAGCTTTCAAAAAGGCTATTGCACTCCAGTTGTACTAATGCTGATGTTTGTGGGAGCCAGAAATCTTTCAGGCTTAAGGAGAGAAGCACAGTTTGTTGCTTTTCACTATTCATGAATGAGTACTCCTTCCCTCCAGTCTGAATGTTAATTGAAAATTTGGGGTAAATCTGGTAAAATAATTAGTTAATTGTATTTAGCCCCTCATATGTTTACCCTCTGCTCTGTACTTTTAAGCCCCCATCAGGAAAGGGGGTAAAGGAGGTGATATTCAGATTAGATGTCAAGGGCAAGCTTTTCACTGGGAGGTTGGTGAGGTGCTAGTTGCCTGGAGAGGCTGTGGATGCCCTGTGCCTGGAGGTGCTTAAGACCAGGTTGGATGGGACTGTGGGCAGCCTGATCTAGTGCTTAAACTAGTGGCTGGCAACCCTGACTGCAGCAGTGGAGATAGAACTAGATCATCTTGGAGATCCCTTACAACCCAGGCGATTCTACTATTCTATGTAGGAACAACAGTTTTTGCTGGCCAAGCTATGTGAAATTAATTCCACACTAACTGATATAGAGCTAATTACACAATGGAGATAACTGCTCCATGAACACACTGTGCTTTGTGCTGACCAAAACTGTCTCATTAGTCCTGGGATCTTCCTTGCTATCTACTACTCTGTACTCAGACCACAAGCTCGTTGGGTTTTAGGGCAGTGTGAGGCACATTACTATCTTCACCTGCATGCTGCAGAAGTCTGTAAGTAATGAATCCCTTCATATGTAGTTGGTAGTTGCCTAGTAGGATCTGCAGATGGATTGAAGCACTCCCTTGACTCTCAATGGAAGCTAAATGTCTACAGGACTTAAAAAAACATTAGTGTCTAGTGTTCCGTTTAGTTGCATAGGGACCCCACTAAATATCTTCGTAAATTAGAAGAAAATGATAATCAAAATTGTTAACATTTGCAAAATGCTTTACGACTGATAGGTATATCAACTATTATTAGCTCAAAGGCAGAGCTACTCTTATCACTACCACCAATATCTAGGCTTGTTTTACTTGGCAAGATTTAAACCTAACGGTTCTTATCATAAAAAGAGAAAGAAAGTGTCATCAGAACTGATTGAACTATATATTGGCTTCATTATGTTGTAATGGCTGTCAAAGATAAACACAGGGGTGGCTTATCTTGCTTCCTAATCATCTTCAGGTGTAATGTTGTCATTCATTTTGTTAGCTCTCTCTTCTTATTTAAAAGCAGGGGAGACCACAAACTGAAAAGTATGAATTCAGTCTATTTCTGCTTTCTATTGGTCTGTTTGTGGGAATAATCGTTTCAAACTCAGTGACCACAAATGAGCTTATGTTTATACAAAACTTCCTGAGAAAGTGAAAAGGGGACCTTCCAACCTTTGCTGATGGGTTAAAAAAGTTTCTTGCTGCACACCCTACTTGGGTCTCCCCTTGCATAAGGGTGAGTTGCTCTTGCTTTTCCCACATAGCTGCAGGTGTGTGGGAGCTTGTCCTGTAGATCTGCTTCATCTTAATGTCCACAAGTATCCATCCAGCTGAGGTCTTCTCTGGTTCTTCTTGTATATAGATAAGGAGAGACTCTTCTTCCTGTAATTGAGGCAAGTAATATCTTCTAATTTGCTAGCAGGAAAGGAAGAAGAAACTGTTCCAGCTTTGTTGTATCTGTGTTCTCTGACTCTGAGAAACAAGATGAGCCTGAAAAGAAGAAAGCGAAATGGTTGAGCTTAAAACAAAACAAAGAAGGAAGCTCTTCATATTCTTCTTTTCTAGAGCAAAGGAATTGATATTTTTCCCAAAAGCTTTGCTGTTTCTCGGTAGTTTATAAGCCCATTCCAAGAGTCTGAAAGTAACTCTCACTAAGGTTTAACCTAATAAAAATCCATGATGGAAGGAAGTAATCTTAGTAGACACAAAAAGGGAGTGTATATCATTTAATTTTATACACTTGAGCATTTGGTGTAAGGCAGTTGTTTGGGCTCCCTTGGTATTCTATGGAAGAAGGTAGGTAATTCCAGATAGTAAATATCCCTTTTTTTTTTTTTTTTTTGTAGTTATTTATTTTAGCAGTGGCAGAGTTCCCCTTTACTTAAGACCCTCTGGAGGCTAGGTAGAGAAACACTCTGGCTTTCTGACTGTGTAGATGTCCTCAGAGTTTGCCCAAAATATTCTAATAGGATCAGGGCCCTCAGAAAATGCTGTTTTAGCTGCTTTGCTTTCAAAACCCAGTCAGTGTCATAGCATCCTCCTTTCTTAATAGCCCACTGGTTTGAACAGTCATTTAGGAAGTGAAAGCTCTCTGTTCAGCCCTGAGAGAGCCTGGTTTTATCCTTCCTAGAAATGTGACCTAGATACTTTACAGTTCTGCTGGGTAGAGATATGCTACCAAATTGACCACAGACAGCTTTGGAAATGGTGGCAGAGACCTGTGGGTATAGGGACCAACATGGGACACTCCTGAATTAGTACAGACAGGAGAAGCTGTGTGTCTACAAGCTGAGTTGTCACAATTACTTCCAGAAAGAGAAGGCCACTGGAGGTGGTTTTCAACAGCAGGGTTTTTATCAACCATTACTGCTGCCCAGGAGAGCCTGTCTAAGCCCTGGGACTCCCAGAACTTTTCGACTTTGTGACACAATGCTGTCCTGATAGATTGCATTTTGGAATTATTCTTCTTACTCTTAAGAAAACCAAACCAAAACAAACATGACACCTCACTTAATTTCTCAGTCATATTTGGATTGTTAAATCAATTGTTGGAGTTCCATATGACATGGAAATATGATTTTCAGCCTTGCCTAAATGGAAGTATTCCTTAAATGTAAACTGAACTTACATGATTTCATGTTTGTCATTTAGACAAGAGGAACAAGAGATCATTTTTTCTGAGGAACAAGCACAATATCTCTGATTCTAAAGAGGGGAAAGGNGAAGAGAAGAAGAAAAGAAAAGAATCTTTAGTTATTGAATGGAAGGTCATATAAAGAAAAGAATTGTAGCTGGACCGATAACTGTGTCCCTTAAATTAATACTGAATAATTGGAAATGATAATTTGAAAGTGACATTTCCTGCATGGTTAACCATGCTATAGACTGTATTGTTATATTGTTAAAAATGAATAAGGTGCTGCAAAATTGCTAATAGCATTTAGAGCTATTGAAGATAAGATAACAGTAAGGAGTAATCAAACCACATTCTATCAAATATAAAATGACAATATGAAATGACGCCTGTAAATCAAAGCTGATGTAGTTTGCAATAACTGACCAGCCCAAAAGATGCTCAGGTAAGCTGCCCTGATGGAGAAGATGATGGCATGATCAGGTGGACCATGTTGGCTGTATCTGAGCTGTGAGGATATTGCTCTTACACCTTGGGTGATCATTGTTGATTCTTACCATTGTTCTACCCAATATATTTGATGTTAAAAGTTTTGTCTCAAAAACAAAAAACAAAAACAAAAAACAAACCAAAACAAAAAACAAAAACAAAAAGCCACCTCAGTAATTGGTTACGCTAGAAGAATCCTTTGGAAGAGCAGGATGTCTGTGCTGTGGGACTTACACTTCGAGTGGGGTGCAATAGGTGCACAGGAGGTACAGAAGAGAGCCACTGAAAGGATAAGAAGGAAGGAAAATTGCCTGACAGTGTAAGAAATGAATAACTCAATTTATTTAGACTGTCAGAAAGAAGATTGAGAAAAGTTTTGATTACAGTGTATAACAGAGAGAATATAGGAATAGTTTAATCTGTCAGAAAAAAAGATAACAAGAGTCATGGAAATGAAAGCTAGACACGTTCATCTTAGAAATAAGGAACATATCTTTTTAACAATGAGGCTGATTAAAGAACTACAGGAAAGGGTGATGGACTTTCCATTTCCTGATGCATGCTACATGATTTAAATTGAGTCACCTTCCAGGGAGAGACGTGTTAGTTCAACACAAGTTACTGGACTAGATACAGGCCTAACTGGGTGAAGTAGTACGAGAAGAAAAATCAGATTCTTTATAGTAATAGATTTTAAATGTAAGAATTAAAAACCATATGTTGTCGTTACTGCTGAAAACTTACTGAGGATGGTATAAGTCTGTTCATCTCATCTCATTATCATCTCATCTCATCATCATCTCATCTCATCTTATTTCATCATCCATTGCAATGTAATTGAGCATAAAAATATATGATTATATTAGGTAATCTGTGTCGTCTCTAGTATCTTATGGGTATACAATTGGAAGTGTTATTATTATCACAATTAAGCATATGTTTAATGTTCACTTAAACACTTTTTTTTTTTTGTAACTTGCGGCGTGAATCATCACAGTGCAATAACTGAATCATTACAGTGCAGCAGGTTCTCAGTGTTTCTGTACCTTAGGCAGTGATAATACTAAGTCGTATAAACCAAGCTGCATTAGACCTGGCAGGTATTTGAAAGAGAGACCTCCAGTGTGAATGAATGTTGCTGAAAAGAACTTCCCTTGAAGCTACTTGTGGACTTACTAAATGTGTGTTGTTGTAAAATAGACAGTATGAACAGATGCATGCAAGAAAACATGAGAGGTCTGAATCCGATTTCAAATGAACGTGTGATATAGATGCATCTATCCACAAATGCCTCAGTTTTTCTGTTGTTTCCATTATTTAAATACAGCATCCAGGCAGGTTTTGAAATCTCCACATCCTCTCTGGTCAGCCTGTTCCAGTTCTCTGTTACCCCCATCATGAAGAAATTTTTTCTCATGTGCAGATGGAACTTCCTGTGTTTCATTTCAAGTCTGTTGCCTCTTCTCCTGTACCCAGGCATCAAAGAAAACAGCCTGACTCTAACCTGTTGGTACCCTCTGTTAAGATATTTGTACACGTTAATAAGATCCCCTCTCAGTCTTCTCCAGGCTAAACAGGCCCAGCTCTTTCAGCCTTTCCTGAAAGGAGAGATGCTCAAGCCCCTTAATCAGCTTAGTATCTCTTTGCTGGACTCAATCTAGGAGCTCGCTGTCTTTCTCAAATTGAAGAGTCCAGAACTTGACACAGTACTCCAGATTAATCCTCCCCAGTGTTGGATAGAGGGAGAGAAGAACCTTCCTCAACCTGCTGGCAACAATCTTAATGCACCCTGGGATACCATTGGCCTTCTTGGCCACAGGGCACATTGCTGGCTCATCATCAGCTCTCTGTCCACCAGGATTCCCAGGTGCTTCACTTCAGGGCTGCTCTCTAGGAGATCATCCCCTAACCTGTACTGGTGTATAGGGTTATTTCTCCTCAAATGCAGGACCCTGCATATGCTTTTGTTGAAATTCATGATGTCCTTCTCTGCCCACCTCTCCAGCCTGTCCAGGTCTCTCTGAATGGCAATGCAGTGTATGTGCCACTCCACCCAATTTGGTATCATAAGCTAACTTGCCAAGGGCCCATTCTGTGTCTTCACTGAGGTCCATAATGAATAAGTTGAACAAGGCTGGGTCCAGTACAGGCACGTGGGGGACACCAATAGCTACTGGCCTCAATCAGACTCAGTGCTGCTGATTACAAACACTCCAAGCTCTGACATTCAGCCAGTTCTCAACCCATCTTGCTGTCCACTCATCTAACCCACATTTTCTGAACTTACCTATGAGGATGTTATGGGAAACATCGCCTAAAGCCTTGCTGAAGTCCTTGATGACCTACTCTGCTCCCCCTTCATCTACCCAGCCAGTCATTCTGTCACAGAAGGCATTGATTAATCATGATTTCCCCTTGGTGAAACCATGTCAGCTGCCCCTGATCACATCTTCTTGTCCTCCACATGCTTAGAAATTTTCTCCATGATGAGCTGTTTCATCACCTTTCCTGGGATGGAGGTGACGCTGAGAGACCTATGGTTTCCTGAGTCCTCTTCTTTGCCATTTTTGAAGATTGGAATGAAACTGGTGTTCTTCCAGTCCTCAAGCACCTCTCCTGTTCTCCATGACCTCACAAAGATCATGGAGAATGGCCTAGTAGTAACATCTGCTAGTTCCCTCTACATTGATGGGGTGCATTCCATTGGAACCCATGAACTTGCAAGTTAAGCTTGCCCAAATTTCTAACCAAGGCTTCTTCCACCAGGAGAAAGCTTTCCATTTTCTGGACTTTCTCTCTGATGTCCAGAGTCCAGGTTTCCAGAGAACTGATTTCAGAAATGAAGACTATAGCATAGAAGGCATTCAGTAACTCTGTCTTTTCTGAACCCTTTGTGGGAAGAGAGACACAAAGGCACAGACAGTGTCATCTTATGCACTTCATCCCCTAAGGAAATCAGATGGCAAAAGGGTTGGCTATTTATCCAGATACCAAGGATAACAATACAAACCATAACTGAAGACAATAAAACTGTTGGAAAGCATATTAAACCTTGTACTTCAGAGCTTAAGCTAAATTCTAGCTGTTTGAGAGGATTATAGTTCTATATTACAGCAAATAATTGCTTTTCTGGGTCACTTCACATACACTACCAAACAAACAAACAAACAAACAAACAAAAAAACCACCATTGATTTATTTTTCTATTAATTGCTTTTGAATTTTTTTTTTGTCTTAGTAGAATGATTTGATGAAAGTAAGCAGTTTCCCAAAATCATTTGGTGAGTCCCAAATTGTTCTTCTGTGTAGTAAAAAGATGAAATAATTTTTTCTTCCATCTTTTACCAAGAAGGAAGATGTGCTGGGAATCAAGGTAGGAGTCCTAGAATATTTCACTGGTGACTGCTGTGAAGATTTTCATTTCTTCCTCATGATGTTCCTCTTCTGTCTTGGAATTTGGCTGGAGAAGGGTATTGAGCTAGATGGATTGGAGTCTGGCTCAGGTTGATATTATCTGTGGCCAGGTGTAGGACACCATAGTTTGGAGGTCTTCCTTATCAATAATTACCTACAGTCTATTTGACTGAGATGTAAATATTCTCCACTGACAGTAGGAGGAGTGGCGGTCTGATAGTGGTAGGGAGTCTAAATTGCTCATCAGTCTCTTGACCGTACTCTCGCTAAGAGGTGAGATACTTAAATAAGGCCTTGGTAGTGGACAGTTTGAGAACAAATTTATGCATCTACAAACTGAAGTAACATTCTCTAAGGTTAGACTTGCTGGAGGAAGGAATTCTACTTTGGAGGTGCCATCTATTTGGCCGTGTCATTCCCCTGAGATTAAGGGTCCTGAGACAACTGTTTACTTACTTGCAGTTACACTTGATTTTGGTTGGAAACGGCTATGAGTTCTGTAGGGCACAATTATGGATAAGAGACTGATGTTACGTTTGCTTTGAAGTCTTTCTTTAGAAGGATATCTTCTCTCATCCACCAACCCTCATGGATGAAATGATGAGTGAAGTCAGTCTAGATCCATATAGAAATGCCTGGGTGAGAACTGAATTACATTTCTTCTTCCACCAAGTTTCTGAGATATGGTTTGCTTTGCTTTGGCTGTGTTCAGCTTTATGTTCAGCCAAAATGCAGATTAGGAAGGAACATTCATTGTCTTTTCACTGTGCAAGAGCTCTTAATCCTTTGGCACAACCTGAACCAAAACCCAATGGTAACTTCTACTCAACCATGAGACGGAAGTATATGGGTTCTATGGGTGACTGCTGTGTGTGACAGCTACATCAATTAAATGAAAGCAACTAATGAAACCAACTCACCAGTCAAGGACATGTGGTACCTGGCCCAAGATTCCACTCAGGAAAGATGACTGGGATGTCAAGACACTTCTTTTTTTCTCACCGTGTACATCTGTCAGGGTTTTGTACTAAGTTGGGTGGAATGGATAGGCTTATTTATGGGAAAAAAAAAAAAAAGATTGTCATGTCTCTATCACAAGAAGAACCGATTTCCAAATAATCAAGATAGTAAATATTTACGCAGAAAATCATATATACCAGATTTGGGTATATAAAGCAGATGTTTCTTGATAGTCACTTTTATCTCTCTTTTTTCTACCTCTGAAACAATCAAATTAAAAACAATGGAAAGGAATAGCCATTTAATGACAACAAGAACCACAGACCAAGAGAGCTGTTGCTGCGGTTTGTACTCCTTTATCCATCCCTTCAGCACACCTGTCACTAAATACTAGCAGAATATTTTGCAGCTCTAACCACAACTAGTTAAGACATTGTCACCTCCACCCAACACTTTCATGAGAGACAAAGTCTAAACCTACGTAACCTCACTCAGATGCTTTCCTTCAGCGTCCTAGGGGTATCTGTTTGGACTCTATCATGTCAGTGGCTTATCTGCACAGTATGGACAATAAACCTTGGCTGTCCTATGAACCTGTTCTTTTACAAACTCCTATGAAAGTTACCACTTAAGAAAGAGCATAAGCCATTTGTTTTGCAGGAAAATAGTTATGTAGAAATGCATATGGTTCAGTTCATCTGATGGAGTTCATCTGGTAGTTTAGACAGAAGTGACTGCATTGAAGTCAAGGTTTTACTTTTTAACAGGGAGGAAGTAGGAAATGGCTCCTTCACTAGAAGCAAAGTTTTCTTAAATATGAGGGAGCAGACACTCAGTAACTCCTGTAAATTACTTCCTTGGCATTAGTAATGCTATAGTCTGATCCCAGCAGAGAATTTGGCCAACACTATGACCAGATCATATTTCAACAAATGCTGTTAAGTGTCTTCAAGTAAAACTTGAATATATGTGAGCAAAATAATCAAGAGGAACTGCTTGAAGCAGGTTACAATTCTAACAATAAAAAAAATGGTCTTATAAAGCAGGAGTTCAGGGTGTGGTATCACAGGAACTCAACTGACACAGAGCCAAGACATGCTTTCTCCTGCATTATAGCCCCTTTCATAAAAGCAGAGGTATTTGCTTAATTGTATTCTCTTAATACAGATGCATTGAATCTTCACTGTGAATCAATAATAATAATAAGATAATTAAAAAAAAAAACCTTCAAAACTTTATTTTTTTTTTTCTGTGGAGGAGGAGACACTACAGGAAGGCTGGTATGGCTACAGTTCTCAGTATTTGAAATCCAATGGGACTCTTCTGTACAAGAGCTTAATTTGAACCCAGTTTACCAGTTTAAGTCACTGCTGAATAATACAGCTTGAAGCTGTTCCACAATAAAGAACTACATTTAGCTGTGAGCCTTATCGCTAGGACGCATCTGACCTTTCCCAGGTAAGCTGGAATTGCTTAACACTGTGGCTATCCCAAAACTAATAGAACCTTTCAGCATGGCTTAGGCTATCACTTCACTTCCCTGACATCAATTTCTAAAATAAAATAGAGGGCTAATTGGTAAATCAAGTGAGTATTTCTTTCCTTCCTCATGCAATATAATGGTCAAATGTATTTTCAAATCTAAACTATCAACAATAAGAAGGTACAACTTAAATGCTCATATAAAAGGGAGCTCAGTAGGAGGATGAAAGTTCAACTAGAATTTACCAGGCCAAATTTGTCACCGTTGGGGAGGATGAGTACTGCAGTCACCAGGCCTAGGGTGGCTTGGTCAATTTTAATCAATTTAGTTGAAAACAATAGATTGTAATTCCCAGGTTATAACAATCCAAACTTATTTTTTTGCCTCATCACATCATGCTACTGTGCTGAAATTATTTTAAAGCAATGCAAGTCAACATAAGTAGACTAAAATGTGAATTCTTCAAAAACTACCTTTCATTCAGTTCTGAAACTAAAATTATCCACTAATAGGATGCTTAGTGTATTTTGCGTCAGATTTTAAGTTGTGTTCAAAGCCAAGCCAGAAGGAACAATAGAAGCTGAGAAGCTGACCCAAGTGGGTTAAGAACTGAACCATAAACACTGTTCTAATGAACATGAGATTTTTTGATGAGAAGTAGCAGGTGATGTGAATGATAGGTGTGAAAAAAATCTTCAAGCTGTCAGAGGAAATGAAGAAAAAAAGGTTGGTGGATCAGGATTGAGGAAACTAACTAGACTCATGGATTTACAACTTCCCTAAATATCCCAAAGACAGGAACTCAACTCCAACCATAGAGTATTTACAGAGTGTGACAAGTTTCAACAGCCAGTCTGTCTGAATATGTGGATGACATCAGAAGGGATAAAGAAAAGAGGGAAGCAGTGTGAAGGGCCTAATCCCATTTGTATTTATTTTAAGGTAGTTGAAAGTATGCACACCAGCCATGAAAACACAGTCCCATATTGCTGCCTTCTACAAGAAACGTAGTTGAAAAAAAAAAAAAGTTCCTGCCACAAACCACTTCTAATCTAGGTATAAGGTACAAATATCCTCTAATCACCACCCACGACTTGTGAGGTGGGGAACCTCCTGCCTACACTAGAGAAGTGCACCCCTTGGCAGCGTTGGCAGTGCTTGCCCAACAAGTGCCAAGTGTTGAAGTGTCCATGTGATGACCATTCCCATTTCAGGTGCCTATAGAAGACACCTGATTGTACGAAAAAGGAGGAAACCAGAAGCATTCAAGAGTGTTTATAATTGCTTGAGCAAGCAGCTCTCTGGCCTTGTCCCAGCAGTGCTACCCATGACGCACCCACCACCACTGCCACCACACATGGGGCTTCCTCCAGCACTTGGCCAGTGTGCAGGAATCCAGTGTTTAGAAAGCCATTTTCCTGTCCTTATAAACAATCTGACTACAATAGCCTGATTCCTGGCTCCAAGGCCTCATTTAAATGTTGGTCAGTTGAGGCCTAAATTAACATTTAATTAGTAAACTCATTACAAAGGCAGGAAGTCTCAGACTTTCCCTTCATTCTCTTTCAGGCCTCCGAAGGGAAGGACCAGGCCCGTCTTTGGCTTTCAGTTCAGCAGACAAATTTGTTTTCTTTTCGTTCTCTCTCCTGGCTACTCTCCACCCCCTCAACTTTCAGGACAATTTATTTCCCTGAAGTTGACAGGTATGACCTGAATATGTTGAATGTTTGGCTGGAAATAATCTACTTAACATAGGTATTTCTGTCTAAATTTCACCTCTGGAAGGCTTCCTCAGTGTTGCTGGGAGCTAAAGAAATGCTGGTTTTCAGGCATGCTGGCATGATAACACTTGTCACCTGTATGCACTAGCCTTTCTGGTAGGGAAATATTAAAAATAAAAAGATTTTTTTTGGTGTGATGTTGGAAGGTTAGGTCCATTTTCTGTGACAGACAGATGAAAAACATGCTCTTGGGTAAGAATGGCTAATGGTGAGGGTTAATATCAGGTGAAAGTACCAAGGCAGAGGACAAGACCAGACTGTCCACAGTGAGGTACTTTGCTGAAGACATGTGATGGGACTGGCAGTGCAGCCTTTTTCCAGCATGGGAGAGAGTCTATAAATTCAAACTGGAGATTACCTGCTAGGATGTTGCTTGTCAATCTGTAAGATACAGAACCCTGCCCTTGGTCATCCTGTTGCTTTTCAAGAGATAATTTGGGGTAATTTGATTTTGCATAAGAGTTAAAATACATTTATTATCAGGCAGAGAACTTCTGTGTACTTGGACAAGGACTTGAGACAACCTTCTCCTTCAGAGCCCTTCACAAGTCTCTGAGTACGGACTGGTCAGTGAGGTCTCAGTCTTTGTATTAGGTAACTAGGTTAATATTTAGCAGAATTCTGCTGGAACATCCTGTTTCCTATTTCAATAGCTACTGCACTCCTTTTTACAAGGCATTTACCCCCATCCTATTCCACCCTAACTCCACTCAGATGGATTATGGGGTGAGAAGAGACGTCACTTTAGTCCTTTTTGCATCCCTCCCACTGGTGCTTTGAAATTTATTCTCCACTGATACCATGAACAGTAGTTTTGGAAGTGATACAGAGGGTGTAGAGAAAGAATAGGTGGAACTTACTTATTGTCTTTTGCTACCTTGAGTGATTCCCTGTGGACTGATTGGACCAGCTGTGTTCATCTATAAAGTAGAAAATGATACTTGAGCAAATCCCCTTGGATATCTTCCTAGTAAATAGAGCAGGGTGAGTACAGACTAAGAGGTGATTCATCTGCATCCAAAGAAGAGAAATCAGGTATTTTCTTCTCCTAACTACACAAGCTATATCTCAAACTATACTGACATGCTTGTTTTTTAGGTATACAGTCACACTGCATCCAGCTCAACTTAGACAAAGTGTTCTTCCAGCATGTGACATGTCAGAATGTGTGTCATTTTGTTACTACTGTGTTGTATTGAATTTTTGTGTTTGCTGTGATCAGAGCTTCAGCACTCACCAACAAATAAATAAATAAAATAAAATCATTAAGTAGGCACTTCTTGATCAGGAGATTTTAAAATGTAAAGGTCCAGTGCAAAAAATGGCCAGTCTCAGTCACCTTTAACCTGTTAGGTATTGTTGGAACTATATGTCACTTAAATATTTACCAGTACACAATATGAGAATACCTTGGTTATTTTTTTCTTTCTTCATTATCTTTATTTTGAAGATCTTCCAGAACCTCAGTGTAACAAGCATCCTGTACCAGAGTGCTCTCAGTAAGTACTGAGAATCCTGTCAATGGATTGTGAAATGCAGGTTTGTATGTATGCTGGTGGTTGAACAAACAGCTTATATGAGAGCTTAGCTTTCCAGAGCCATGCTTCAGTTGTGGATCAGGCTGCATCATACTCCAGAGAAGGGACTCAGGTCATATCAGTTTAATTCTCCTTCCTGAAGCACTGATTTCTCCCTAATAGTTGTAAATAGTCTTGTATAGCTAGCTCAGATGTAGATACAAGCATGAAATAAGACCAGATGCATCCCACACCTCACCTAGGCACCTGCATACTCTGGAGCCTTCTACAAGCATTGTATTTACTGTACAAACACTGACTGAAGATCCACACACATGCCATAAGACTGCGTCTCCAGTTTTGCATACATGATCAGAAGATACTATAATTGTTCAAAGAAAAAGGTACAAATGAACAGTAGAAGAATGATCCAACTTGCTGATGGTATCCCCAAGGGAATTTGCTCCTGTGCTTTAGAGGTTAAAGCTCCTCTAAAAACAGTTTTTGTTTCTGAATATTTTTTCTAGTTACCAGGTATAAATTCTGGTGAAAGATTGCTATCTAATAGGTTGAGCCTGTTGGTTTGTAAAACACACGATTCTCTGAAGCAGTGAATGACTGACCTCAAAATGTATGCACTTCAAGAGTAAGAATAAAATCTTAGATGAATCAGTTCAACTTTTTTTTTTTAATTTCTTTTTTTTTTTTTAATTCAGGAATAGAAATAAAACAGCCCAGAGTTCACGACCTGTTAAGGAATGCAATTAGCCCATAAAAATCATGACTGGGTTTTGTTGCAAGGTAGAAACCTGATCCTTTAAAAAAAAAAGTTTCCCCTTTGCAAAGTAGCAAATGATGGAGAATAACAAAATAAGGAAGAGATGAGCTGTTTTTATTTTAACCCAATTTCCCTCCCTCCTCAACCAGAAAGAGCTGTAAAAGAAAAGACCCATCACCTCCTGTAGTCAAGTTTCACAGCAAACAAGAAATTCTGAGCAAGTCCGTGATGACTTTTATCTTTCTAAGCCTAATCCCATGATAAACCTCTTGTTTCCTATAGTTGATGTACCACTATTTTACTAGTTGTGAACTGTGATGGCTCACGATGAGGACTCACATTGTGGATGGCTCACGATGAACAAACAGAACCTGACAGTTTCCTTCCTTAAAGTAAACAGAAGTGGTACTTAGACACAGTTCAAAGAGTTTAGCATTCCCAGATTGGCTATTATTACTCTTTTGGTGGGCAAAGAGACCCAGTATTTCATTCCAGTAAAGGCACCTTTTTTATTTTTCTCCCTTCCCTTTTTTTGTCTATCAATTAAATGACTACATAGTTACCAAGCACGCTTCTTCTTTTTACAGTCATCTACTTTTCCATGCAAGGTGGTCTACCCATTTACATCACTGCTTGTTTACTTCTTTTCTGAGAAAAAAATCCTGGCTTTTGGATTTCTCAGAAAGAGTTTTAGCAGTGCTTCCCTTTGTCCTCAGAGCTACAGGGCACTAGATTGTTACCAACAGTGTGAGGGATCATATGTTAATAAAGATAATAAATAGTGTGACCAATATGAGGCCCCTGCTCCAAAAATTTCTGAGGCTTGACAGTTGTCAGTGGTATGACGTAAACCTACCTACATATTCTCCTAGAGGTTTTTACTCATTAATAGTAACAAATTCTAGGATATCTACAGCAGAAATAAGCTTTTTTAAGAGATCTTAAGTACCCTTGTCTACATAGCGTTCATAAAATAAATGCTACGATAAACAGTGTAAATTAAAAGACATTTGGTATTCTGAATTAAATCTGTGTTTGGAAACTCCTTCACCATCAAGGTCTGTGTTCATTCTACGTGAGTATAAGAATATACCAATAGTGCCATAACCTCTAGGTTATATACCAAAAATAGGTGGAAGGGAGATCATCTCTAACATTAAATATCAATGTGGGATTGATGATTGATTGATATAAATACGGGACTGATGTTCTGGAACAAATCCAGAGGTGGGTTATTAGGTTGGCTCCTACTGGAATATTTGGCATAACAGGTGAGGCTGAGGGTCCCGGGTTTGATTGCTTTTAGAAGACTCAAAATCTCTCATATTATTAGTTAATGCAGCTACATTATGGGGACCTACTCCTCAGAGCTGCACGGCAAAAGTTCCAAGACAACAAATGCAGGAAAATGCTAACATATCATGTTTTCTTTTCCACCTTGAGGATGGTCAAACAGTGGAATAGAGGTCCAATGAAATTGAAATATCCATCTTTAGAGATATCCAAAACTTGGATAGATTAGACTAAGTTCAGTGATGGCTTTACTTTGAGGAGTTGAAGCTATGATCTCCATATAACTATTCAAAGCCAAGTTGTGATTACATGGTTTATCACAATGGAAAGTTGGCTTTTTTGGCTCCCTCTGTAAAGCATATTCTACCATTCCAAAAGTATCTCAGTTAGCTTGGTATAATAATCCTGTCTTGTCTGTCTCTCTTTCTCCTGATTATAGGAGTCCTCTAGGAGGTAACTTATCTGAGTAGATGTGTAAACTCAATTGAGATAAAATATATTCTTAGTCATCCAAGTTTCAGTTTTCAATGCATAGGTATCTTGAGCTTCTTGAGAAACTCTGAGCCGTCTCCACATGCTGACAAACATGACACAGGGCATCTCAAGGGACACTTGGTACCTAGTTGTGGGCAATGAAGTCAAGTCCACGCTGTGAGATGGAATAAATCCAGGTCCAAATGTCTTTCCAGTAAGTTATGTATAGAAAAAAAAATATTCAGTTCTACCTATTTTCCAGTTCCTACTTGGACTTCTGCTTTGGGCAGGCAAGATTCTAAGCATGTGAATTAAGACAGACACTAATATATTGTTAGGTACGTTGTACAGTGGTAATACTCTGCAGCTCCCATTGAGACAAATGTAATTTCATTTTTCCAGGAATTGTTTTTTTTTTTATTGTTATGTCCTCTAATTTAAAAAATGCTTCTATTGTAAAAAATGAAAAACAAAAAAGGCGAACTGAAAATTCTGTTTCTTAGGTGGAATACTTTCAGAGATTTATTCTGGAAATGTGAAGGTTTTCAAGTTGTTGACAAAAATATCCTGTTTCGCACAGAAGTATACATACCTCTTCTGATAAAATACATGTAACTCCATAATTCTCAGTTTAGTTGTGATGAAGTGTTTTGAACACACCAAAGGAGGGATCTCAATAATGAAAACTATTTTTTTCTGCCATAGAAGTCTTTGTTATTCATAAAATACTGTAGAAAGACCTAAGATTCAGAGAGATGTAAATACTCAAGGTTTAAATTTGTAGGTTACAATATACTTGAAGGAGAAATAGAACATTTACTGGTGCTGCTGAGCTTGTCACAAGTAAGAATGAGGTGATGTGTCACTGCTGTAGATTGGCTGACCAATTAACTTTGCTGACACTGTGCTGAGGTTAGAACTTCAACAAATGTTTTTTGGTTATCTCTCTTGGTTAGAGGGTGTGAGCAAAAAAACACAACCAAAACAGCATTTCTGTCAAGAGATATGTGTTTGTGATACTCATACCATCTCAAGGTTGTCTTCGTTTGTTCACATTGCTGTTACCATGGTAAGATGGTATCTTCAATGTGTGAAGTGGTGTTGGGTCAGGTTTGTAGACACTGGTGACAAAACCCGGGAAGGGCAAGCTGGGATGCTGTGGCTATGAATATCTTAGTGGTCTTTTCCAACCTTAATGATTTTACTACTTTGTGATTCTGTAATCATTCCCTTTCTATAGCTGAGTAAACAGAGGCACAGGGAGGAGATGCTAACTGAAGAGCGTTACAGTGATGTAGCCTGCAAGAGAAGTGAGCTCTCCTGATTGCTCAGCATTTACCTTTTAACCACCAGACCATGAATCCGGTTTGCTTTGTTTTCTTGAGTTTTATGCATGTTTGTTTTCCCCTTTTGTGTTCCTAATGGTGCTGGTCCATGGCAGGCAATGGACAGCTGACAGATTACAGGAGGTGCCTGGCTGAAACTGGAGGCAGAATGCTTCACCAGCTCTGGGGCTATTTAAAATTTTCCTACCCTGTGGATCTGGGTCCCTTTCACTCATGCTCATATAACATCCCTCGGGCAAGGACAGCAATCACCTAAATGGAAAAAGGAAACGTTTCCTGTGCCTTTAACTACTTTTAGTGCCATTTGGCAGCTTCAAAGAAAGCAACAAGCTTAGTTCAGAGTCAGTCAGCTCTTAGTAAGTATTTAGAAACCTGTGATTTCTATGCACAAATCCATTGGATCAAGCTGCACTGTAGAAGCACAACACAGCACTATTAGTGAGCTAGGAAACGCTTGTTGACCTCCCCAAGATCCATAAACTCCAAAACAAAGTGGTTTTAAACAGAACACCTGGGGTTGGTTTTCATTCTCACTTCACAAAACTTTATTTGAGGCTCCATCTGCTTCACTTGTTATAACGTAAGTACACAGGCACCAGTGAATCATCTTCACTTTCATACCTCTCCGTCCTTCCACGGAAAGCAGATCAGAGAAAAAGAGACAGGGCAGGACAAGGCCACCAGCACAAACACTGAAGGAGCCTCTTACTCTTTCTCTGTACCTCACAGCTTCTGCAAAACTGTTAAACCACAGTCCTAACTAGTTTACTGGTAGGGAGGATTGGCCTAAGCCAGGGAGGCAAAGCTTTGCTGCAACTGCTTGAAGTGTGTCTGTTGGCACTCTTATTTAACTGTTGCATTTTCCTTCCTTTTCTTTCCAGCTGCATATCCAGATCTTTTTTTGTTGTTGTTGTTGTTTTTGTTGGTGTTATAGTATCAGAAAAGAAAACAATTTTGTGTGCATAGCAAAATGGCTCTGATAACACTGAGAGATGCTCCTGATTTGATGTCAAATGCACAAGTGATCTTAGTGCAGATTTGATTTCAACCAGTATTATGTTCTATTGAATGTTAGACTTGGAAATTTCCTTGGGTGCAGAAAGCTAAAATGCTGTAAGAGTGGTACTTAAATACACCAGCATCAGGAAGAGCCTCAGTATATGTTAAATAACCCAGTAGGTCTTTCAGGGCAGCAGATGATGACCGGTTATTACTGGTGCTATCATGGTGTCTCCTACAGACCACTGTGGTCACTGTTGTAAAAATCCAACTTGGACACAGGTCTTGCTGCAAAAAGAACTAAAGCTGATTTGTGTCCTGGCCGTATAAATGACCATTCCTTGGAGATCAGGACCCCACTGTCATGTATCATTCACCCCTAAGTCCAGCTAACCTGCACAGAAGAACTCTTCCAGAGGTTCCCTGATCCATCCTCTGCACATTCATTTCTTTAATGTAGGCAGTGAGATACATACCCATGACCAGGATGATGGATTAATGGCCTCAAGCTGTTCCAAAGGAGGTTCAGGTTGGATATTAGGCAAAACTTTATAGAGAAAGCTGTGAAGCTTTCAGGCTGCTCAGGGTGGTGGTAGAGTCACTGGCTCTGGTGGTGTTTGCAAAAAGGATAATTGTGTCACTAAGGGACATGGTTAGTGGGCATAGTGGTGGGAGGTTGATGATTGGATGAGGTGATCCTCGTGGTCTTTTCTACAACTTTAATGATTCTACATTTCTATGACTATATATCCTCACCAGGACAATGAGAATATCTCATCATGCTTATTTGTGGGGCTATTTTCTCACAGCTTTAGCTGATGCGGCAAGATAAAAAATAATAATAAATGGATACAGACCAGAGAGCACCTGAAATGTCTGTATTATCTCTGGATGCCAGAGGCAAAGCTCTCACTGGGATTATTCTCATATTATTTTGCCACTAGAGATTCTAATTAAAATATAAGCCTTGACTGAGCTGGGCATTGCTAACATAGAAACTCTGATCAAGAAAAGCTATGATTTTAAGTCCTGCTGTTCTAAGGGGGGGCTGTGCTGGTTTGGGTAGGTCTTAGTGAAGTTGGGAGGACAAAAAAATAGAGAAAATCAGGATCTAAGGGCTGGAGACACTTGCTTATCAGGCTCACTTTCCTCTAATGAAGCAAGATGCTGGATGAAACATTTTCACTCCTTTCTTTCCCTTTCCTGGGGAAAGAAGGGTTAAGCAGCACTTGGCGGCGACTGATTTCATTGCCCCCCAAAAGCAGGAAGCCTTCACTGGCCCTGGGAAAGATGCAGTGTCCTGACACGAATCGTGCAAGGGAAGACGCATGGTAAATGTCACGGGAGCTGTGGATCGGCTCAGTGCTGGGTGTGAAAGAGCAAGAGTGAGGACAACTCTGCTGAAAGGAGATTCCGTGAACGAGGTGTTACTGAAGGGCTGAGTGGCCTTTTGTCAGCCTCCTGATGTTTAATGAGCGACCGGGAGGTGTGTGTGGCTTTTAGCAGTGTTAGTGGCATTTTAATTCTTTCACAAGCTCAAGAGGGAATGAGAAAACTCTGGGTTATTTTGTCTGTTGAACTTTAGTGGTAAACACATTTTCATGCTTTTGCTGACCTCATATAGCCATTATTTGGCCCTACAGACCAATGTATTGGTCTGTTGGCCAATAAAGAACTGACATGACCATCAACGTACTGGGTTTACTTGAATCTGTTCTTGGTGCGTATCCCTTCAAATTCTCTGTCAGTTTTCTTCCCCACTTTACCTGTGGAAATTGCATGTTTGAAAGAGACACAGGTTTTGCCTCAGAGTTATACTCTCACAGTATAATGGGAATTTAAAGAAATTTAAGGAACTTAAGGGAAGTTTCTTCAAAACCTAAAAGAAAAGCTTTCAATAGCAATTATTTGGACCTTTCTTTTTTAAAAGGAATGTTAAAATGAAAGTGCTTTCCATTTGAGTTGCTTAACCTCAGTAGTTCCTGAACACCTCATCCATTTCTGAAAATCTATCCAGATCCTTGAAAGGACACAAGTGCTTCTCTGTCTTTTAGGATGAGACTAGAAGACTGCTGGCTTCTCTAAAGACCTTCTCAAACCCAGCAAGACCTTCCATACAGAGCAGGATCTAATATCACAACGTTTATTTGTTGGAGTTTGTATGACAGCAGTGCTGTCATACAAACTCCAACAAGCTCAGACAGGACTTGTATTTTAATTAGATTATCCTAGGGCAAAATAATATGAGAATAATCCCACTAAGTGAATCGAGCTTTTACCTAGCAGGGCTTCAGAGTTGTTTGCCTATTCCAGGAGTTCACGGAAGTCACACCATGTTGGGTCCTCAACAAAGATGTGTTGCCTGTGTTGTGGGTTGTGTCTAATGTGGTTGGGCAGTGGGGTGGAAGAGATGCCAGAATGAAAACAAATATCTATTATTCAGAACAGAAAGATGGTTGGGGGCAAAGAAATGAATCTGTTTTGGTGTGTGATGTTTGACAGGCCTTGTTTTGGGCAAGAACACCCCAAAGCTGACACAAAATGATGCAGTGTTTTCCAGAGCCAGGAATTCCATATTTGTTTTCAGAGAGCAATCCTTGGTTGAGTAGTGCTCCTCTGCTCAGCTACATCATGGGAACATGTCTGAGGTTTCTGTTCACGATCTTTTTAATTTTTTTTTATTTTGCTTTTCCAGTTTAAAAAGAAAATCCAAAACACTACATTAAACTTTTCCTCCATCTTATTAAAAGCAAGACAAAACAAACCTAACAAATTGCTAACAGGAATAAGAAAAGCAACTCTTCAGAAATGACTGAGAAAGGGTCAAGCTGCAGTCAGCCGCGGAAAGCGCTGGTGGTGGAAGCATATGACGAGGTGAAGCCTGGGGGTGGAAGCTGCAGTAGAAGAGAAGGTCATTTTGTTGACTGTGACTATTTACACCAGCTGAGGATCTGACTGTCTATAAACTGCCTATAAAAGATGGCAATGCTAAAGGTCACAGAAGACACTCATGAGGACTGCTGGACGGAAAATTTTTTTTTTCCACTACTCATGAAAGAAGAAAGTGAAAAAGAGAAATCAAGTGTGTCTTCTGCTGATTCAATAAGTGCACTACATCCTCTGTCTTCTGGAAGCCCTGTGCTTTGACAATCCCTTGGTGAGCTGTTATCTCTTGTTTTACTCATGCTAAATGTACAAAGAGTGTGACATGAGGAGTGATTTGAAATGGATACTTAGGGGCAATGCATGCGATGGCTTACATCTTATATGGAGAAAACAACGTTTAGAAACTGTTTGGTAGAGCTGAGCTGCAGAAGGGAACTCAGTGCCCTCTTCTCTGCAGCTCATAGGTGCTGCTGAGTGATGGGGAGGAAATATTTTAACTGCGAATATTGGCAGGGTTTATTAATTCAGGCTCAAGTGCACTAATGTCAGTTGACTTTCCACTGCAAGAGGCTGATTTCATCTGTGCATTGCTAAATATGCCAACCAGATGAGCACTTTTGCATAAGTAAGAGAAAAGTCTCAGTCGAAACACTGGCTGTGAGTGCAGCTGGGACTCGCAGGTGCAGGTTTACAAGGAGAGAGGAAAGAAGTGGGCTTTAGGTTCTCATTAGTCTCCATCTCCTTTCCTTTTTGGCCAAAGCTCCCAGCCTAGCTATGAGGCTTTTTTACCCACATCACCAAAGTGCTGCTCTCAGTACTGCTGTGGAGAGATGGACAGTGAGTTGAGCATGGGAATGTGGACAACTCCAGTGCATGAAGCAGCCATCTCTGCTGACCTGAGGCTTTTTCTTTCCCTACGTAATAAAGCTCTAAGGCCTGTTAGCTGATTCTTCTCTCCATAATACTGCTTTCCTGGCTCCTGGCTAGGATGGCTTTTTCTTTTTTTGCCTAGGCACCACAGGTGGAATGTTTCCCCATGTCTTGAAGGTACCAGCTATGATCACGTCCCTAATAACATTTCAACTTTGTTGGTTCGACATCTCTGCTGCTATTCAGGTTGGATATTAGGAAAAAATTATTCTCAGTAGAAGTGGTGAGATACTGGCACAAGCTGCCCAGGGAGGTGGGGCAGTCTCTGTCCCAGGAGGTGTTCAAGGAAAGGTTAGGTGTGGCACTGAGGGACACTGTCAGTGGACATGGTGGGGATGGGATGATGGCTGGACTAGATGATCTTAGTGGTCTTTTCCAACCTTAAGGATTCTATGATTTTTTGATTCTATGATTCTATGCTGGAAGCAACTGATACTGCACTGCCATTATGTGTGACCTGTCCTTAAAAGAGAAACAGTTGGCAGGTTTGCTTATCTCCAACATTTTTTTCCCTGCTGTGAGTAACATCTCCTCTCCTCCCCCAGCATGCACATCAGCTATTAGGTGTCAATACCTGGAGCTCCATGTACCTTTGTCAAAATGGGATGCCATTTAAACCTTCTTCAGTTCTCTTTGATGTTTCTGAACTACTGCCTGCTTTTCATTGGAGATTTGTATCATTGCACCTTATTATGTCTGAGAACTTGGTCATATTTTCCTGTAATTCCTTAGAAAGATGCCTTTTTGAATCTGGACATAATGTAGGTGACAGGATGAAGAGTGGACCTCTATCTTCTCCACTGAAATGAAGAGAAAGGCTGTGGGCCACACCTGGTAACTGAACAGGTATATAACTCTTCCCTGCTCTGCCTTTTACATAGCCATACCCATTGAAGGACTGTTTTGTGTAGACAATGGAGAAAGAAGCAGGTACCACAGGTGCTTTAGGTCAAATTCTTGTTACTATAGGATTTCACTGTATATATATTTCACTGTATAACAGAATCACAAAATGGCTGAGGTTGGAAGGTACATCTGGGTCCATCTTATCCAACATATGCTCCAGAGAGGACACCCAGAGCAGCAGGATCATACTCAGATGTATTTTGAAAATCTCAAAACAGAAGACCCCAGAAACATTCCAGGCAGTCTTTTCCACTGCTTCATTTCTTCCTGAGACATTTAATACCAACCTCAGTGAACCTAACTCCTGCAGGTTACTCGAAGCACAAAGCTGGGGGAAGCTGAACAGAGGAAAGTACTTGTGTTTGACCTTCTGCCTTCTTGTTCATAGGGTTGATCAATACTCCATGCCTGCACAGTAGGCTGCTTTGGGCTCCAATTGCTTATATGCTTTAACAGAGTGGCACCAGAAGAGAATTTCCATTGCTCTTTGGCTGCATACTCCAATGCTTTACTTCGCACCAAAAAAAAACTGTCCATGTCTGTTCACTGTGTGCACAAGGAGTCTTGGCCTGTTGCCCATTAGTATGTAAGAAAAAAATAAGACCATAAAATGCACTTTTTGTCTTCAGCTAGAACTATCACTGAAAAATATGCTGCTGCTTATTTTTCTTTTTTCTTTTTCTTTTAAGGTTACTGAGTGATTTCTGTGTTACGACGGAGTCAGTTCACAGTACTAAGCGCCAGAATTGTGGTTAATTAGTAGCCAGTTTAGGAAATTATGTTATCATTACCTCATCCTTTCTTAGCTTAGCAGCTTTCTTCTCTTCCACATCCCCCTTTCTATCCCCTGCAACATTTTCTGCCCAAGGATATAATTTTTCTTAATGACATCCTTGTCACATATATAAACTCAAATCTCCTAAACATACCTCAGCACCTCAGCTCTCCGGTAATTTGAAATCCCACTTGAATTAACTTTCTTTTGGCATGGACACTAACCAAGGAGAATCAAGCCCCTCAAAAAAATATGTTGTTCTTTCTTTTCCATTCACCATCCTGGTTTTATGCTAGCTCTTGCCTGTGCAGCTCCGTACCATCTCTGTGGCTGAGACTGGGCCGACCTCTGTGCAACCAGTGCTTGTTGACGATGCGCATGTTCACTTCCACTCTCTGCTGGTCTTCCGTAAGTGGAAAGCAAAGGGGAAAACATACACAAGGGAGGAAGCAAGCATGTCCTCACAACAACTCATGGCATTGTATAGAGTTAGAAACTAAGATACAAAAAGTTTGACACACTTTGCAATCAGAAATCTGCTATTCATGGCAGAGAAGGAGAAGGGAATGAAAATTCAGAAATTAGCAACTTGGATGTACTTGTCCTCTGTTCAGATTTGCACTAAGCCAGGCTTTGTCCAGATCTATTAAACATCTCAGGATGAAAACCCAGGGTAGATGCATGGGAGTAGCAATCCTCTACCAAGTTTTGGCCCAGAATGATTTGAGATTTGTCTTCTGTTACTATCCTTCTAGACAAAGTCAACTGAATAACGGATCTATCAGGGATGGAGTTACTTTCCTCCTGTGTACTCCCCAACCACTTGGAACTCCTTGTGTTGAAACCTGGACCATCTTAGGGAAGGGTGGCTGATGTGGAAATCTCTGGAGCACAAAGTTCTGAGCCGCTAAAGCTGAAACCAAAGATCTGAACTGCATTCACTGGTGTGACACACATATTCTAGAAACAGGAACAAAGAAACATCATGGGTTGCTCTTGCTGTGTAATATTAAAACATTCAGCCCAATGTGGATTTTGTTCTCTTTTTCTACCTCATCTTGTTTCTAGTTCCCTCTATGTTGGTCTGTCATACAATGAGTGTGTTTGGCTAAATTAATCTCTGTTGCCTCTTGTAAAAGGGATTTGATCTGGATTGCAACCTTTAGGATAGTACTCCATGTATTGCCTCTACTTCTTTTCTCCTCTACTATACATCAGTTTCCTCTTCTCAGCTCTCACACCTTTCAGGCATTTGCAGAATGGGTAGGGCTGGCTCACACATTAGTCATTTCTTCACCAAGCTGATTATAAGTTTTTGGAGATTTTGCCAGCCCTAAAAGCTTCTGCTGCTCTTCTCTGCACTCCTCCCACTCAACATGGATATGAGGGGCCTGGAAATGCATGTGATAATCCACACATAGTTTTTCCACAGCTCAAGGAGAAGGACTTTTACTTCCCGACAGTTATCACAATATTGAGACTGGCCAGAATCATCCGGGCTTTTGCCATATCACATTTCAAGGCAGAACTATCTGTGGCCTCTCAGGCAGTCTTTAGGCTAGGGAAATAGGTTGTGTTTGAAAGTAAATAAATGCGTTACTGAATTTTAAACAGGACTTTGCACTGAGGATAAATCAAACTTCAGTTCATATGAGCTGGCTGTAGCCAACACCAGCAGTGGGGTGTGTGGGAAACATTAATGTATGAATTTCTTCCATATACTCACCAATAACTCCTGTTGAAAATTGAGTGAGTTGAAACACGCTAATTTTTTTCTAGACATGTGTCTTTCACTGAATAGCTCTTCTCCCCAGATTTGTTCTGACAAACCATATATTCAAAGGTTCTTATTGGTAAACGTGTTTGTTTCTGTTTTGCGAGGAGGAATCTCCTATCCTTCTGCTGCTCAGGTAGTGCACCTCTCAGGGCAGTTTTCTGCTGTGTCTCTGCTGTCCCTTGTGATTCAGAGCTATGGAGGTCCCAAAAAGAGAACCTGTGGAACACGATAGCAAAGCACAGGACAACATTTTCAAGAGTTTTACACTACTCTGCTTCTCCAGGATGTTACATTTTGACCATCCATGCAGTTCCTACAACCACCCATCTTTCTGTAAATATTGTTTCTGGGGTTTCTTGCTCCTAGGGTTTCATTCCGGTGGTTTTCATAGTGGTTTTTATCATCTTTTCATCATCATGTAGGTAGTCACCATCAGAATGTGATGGTGGGAACCAAAGGCAGCACTTCAGCTCTATGGAAGAAGTGGCTTTAACCAAGAAGAGAAAGTTCCTCCCCTTGCTTGCTGAGTGAAGAGAAACCATGGGAATCTCAACCAGTCCAAAGGCACAGTAAGATGCTGTGGGTTCCAAACTGGGAGCCAGCTTCCAAGCATGACCAGAGCTGGCAGCAGTGTCAGGGCATATGGGAATCTCCTCTGCTAACACACCCAGCTCTACAATGTCCAGCATGCCCCGAGGACACAGCTGAATGCCGTAATGTATCCCTGGTACAGATGCCCTGCAGCTAGTCTAAGGTTTCTTTTAAAAAGCCTAATTTGGAAGGTTAGGTTGCACAACAGAATTCTGATGTTTGTTCCCATCTTCGTCCCTCCTTAAAGGAAAAGAAATTGGCTCAGCTTTTTCACTGCATGTGAACTTTCATGCTTCCATTTTCCTGTCTGCAGCCTCTCTCCACCAAAAGCTTCAAATGCTTAGAACTGGCATCCTGATGCAAAGCAGAGCTATTTCTTTTTTTCCTATTCAACACAGAGATTGCTTCTGAGGGTAGCTATCTTTTAAGACTTGGATTCCAGAGATGCTGCACTGTGGTCTCAGTTTATTTCTCACACAGCTGGATGTGTTTCAGGCGTGGTGTGCATCAGTGCTTTGAACAACACTTGACTCCTCAGATAGCCATGCTGAAGTCAAAGGCCATCTTTACTGAGTGAGGTGTTATTTCCAGAGGGAAAGACACATCTGTACCCTAGCTCAGACTATTTTGTTTCGAATGTGTTATAAATATCCAGCTTCTGGGATGAGATTATCATCTGAGAATCTCTTTTTTTTTTTTTTTTTCAGTACGTTGTTTTTAATCTTCATGGCAGTGTGCAACCTAGAAAAAAATAACCGTAGCCACAGAAGGTAAATTAGAAGATATTTGAATTTAGTATTTTGCCTTAAGACTTCTAGGTACACTTTCAATTTTTAACTCCTGACATCTCCACCTTACAGACATACAGCTGTAAGGACTGAAGCCCAGTCACCTCTAAATGAGTCTAAGGCCTGGGGTTTGCAATGCTTAGCTCTTTTCTACCCATGCTCCGAGGGCTGATTTTAAATGAGTTGAGTTAAATCAGAGAAAAATTTCCCCTGCTGGAGACATTTGTGATCTGAAGAAAACGTCTGCACTGACTTCATTTCATTTGTTTAATTGAACTTCTTGATAAGATGCCTGAGTTAAGCTAACATGGTACAAAGACCCTTGAGTTGCTTCTTGCTGTTTTCCTGGTGTCACCATTGGTCAAATAGAAATGTGACATAACTTACTTTCCTATATCAGCTAGCATTACTGCAAGAGAGTTAGGAAAAAAAAAAAAAGAAAAAAGAAAAAGAAAAAAAAAGAAGGTGACATTAAACCAGCTAAAAAAATCTCAAGAGACCTGTCAATCAAGGAAGATATTTACCGAAGCTTCTATTGACCCATATATGCTCTTATCTAGAAACCTTTATCTTCTAAGACAATGTTGACTAACAGCTTTTCCTTTACTCTTGTTTCTATCTTAAAAGAATAACAAATAAGCTTAATTCTTCACAAAATCTTTAGCAAATGCCTTTTAAGCCAAACACAATGGTGGTTATTTTAAGAAGGACGGCTAAGCACTGCAACACTTCTCTATTTTTCTTTCTTCGTTTTTCATATTGGAGCACTTAATCACAGTTAATCTTTGCGCACAAGGAAGACACATTAACTTTGTTTGCACAGGACTGATATAAAAGCTTTCAACTCCTCTGTTCCCTTCTTCGTTTCCCTGGTAAGCTGCACCATTTTAAATAACAGATAAAGGAAATGCTGCAGATTCGATGATACAGTATATCCTTGCTCATGTAACTGCAGAGACTTGACTCTGCAAGCAAAGTTACAGCCTGACAGATGAGCCAGCCAAAGCTGAGCATCTGCAAATCCCATGGAAAGGTCTGAGCCAAGGAGAAGAGCCCATCTTATAAGGGTATATGAAAACAGCTGCTGAGAAGATGTCAGTGCAGGTATGAGGAGAGCACCTCCCTGTACTGTAGAGGTGTTCAGATGTCTCTATTCTTTGCACATACAATCAAGCTCCATTGTCAGTGCCGCTGCCACTTCCCAACATTTGTCTGAGTGCCATAGAATCAGAATTTTGAGTTGGAAGGGACCCTTAAAGGCCAGCTCCCCTGCAATGAACAGGGACACCTACAGCTAGGTCAGGTTGCTCAGAGCCCTGTCCAGCCTGAGCTGTTCCCTCTCTGTTTTTCTTCAAAGGCTATAGCAATAGTTTGCTTAAGAGTCTTGTTTTAATAGGGTTTTATTCTCCAAGGAGGTGAAATTAAGGGCTAAATCTCAGCTCCACTGAAGTCAGTGAGCCTGAAATAAATAGAATTTCTTTTGGACTGATTCCGAATCTCACTGTGGAGGGTAATGGTAATTTAAATGCTTTTTATGACCTCTTTACTCTGTTAGAGCAATAAAAGGGGGCTTAGTCTTTGGCTACACCCAAAAGTTGTCCTGCTTAATTATCTTCAAATAGTTAAAGCAATAAAAACCTTAGCCTGCTTCTTGCCTCCTCCCTCACACCTAGCAAAGCAGATTTGCTGGTACAAATGTACTGATGTGGGGCATGAAGGGAAATAGGCTACACTGGCTTGGGGGTGTTGGCTGGAAGAAGATTGCTGTATGTTAATTCATTAAGTGAGATCTTGCTCCTGTTTTTTTTTCTTTTTCTTTTTTTTTTTTTTTCTGTCTGATATATGGTTACTACTGAAATCAGAGCATATTCTGGGCTCTTGCAGCTGGAAGTATGCTTTGGCTACGTTATGATCCCAAACTGGGTGCAGACAGACAAGAGCATGGAGACGTGTGCCTTTGTTTGCACAAGCAAAAAGTCTGGATATATGACCCAGAGGAATGATATTGCAGTAGACCCTAATGAGGGCATGTGGGAATCAGGGTTTTGGGATATGTCATAATGCACACCCTTGACTTTCTCTAGGAAAATCGGCGGGAATAAAGAAGTGAGGACTGAAGAGGAGACGTCCCATGGCAACTTTTGAAGATGTTAAAGCACAACTAGCAATCTACCTTTCCTGACTCTTGACAGTTCTACATCCTGTTCTGTGTTTGCTAGAATCCAGTAAAACACCAGGAGTAGGTGTTTTTCCAGTGTTTTATGTCTCTGTTCAAGCATTTCTGGGAGTTACTCTCAGAGAGCAAACTGAAAAACACTGCATACTTTGGCCAGGAACCATTTTGTTTCTCTATGAAGTGCTGTAGTACAAATGAATGTGTATATATATGCAAACAAACACATAAAGAATATTTGTTTGGTGGTCAGAAGAAGCAAAGCTGCCCTTGCCCTTTCATCCTGAGATGAGAGGACATTAAATCAGACTAATAACCAGCTAGACTTATTTTGTTGTTATTATTTTAAATAAAAATAAAACAAAGGACACTTTTTCTTGTTGTTATGTTTCAGTTGTACTATTTTATCATAATAATAATTAGGTACAGGAGGCTGCTGCAGCCAATACCCTGATCAGCCATCCAGTAGACTCAGAAGCCTGAAAGTAAAAAGATCACACTCAAAGTACTTCTCTATGGCAATAAATAGACCACGGCCCTGGTGGTGAGTGGTATAACATGACTCATATTTACAAAGACTCCCTCTGTTCCCTGTTACCAAACAGTTTTGCCTCCTCTGCAATGTTCACTTTCCACATGTATGCATTTAGTGTCCTCTGAAGTGCTGCAGGGCACGTCTTGCCTCCTCATGCTGCTCTCAAAGACAATAGGTCTTCCATAGATCCAGGTCTGTATGTGACAATCTGGTGCAAATATTAAGGGTAGTCTATGGTGTCACTCGGATGTTGGTGTGTGGCCAAGGGAATGAAGCTCCTAGACAGTACAGTCACTGGTGACAACACAGTTGATCTGTGGGCTAAATAAAAATATCTTATTTAAGGCAAACTCAGTACATTTTTAGAGGTCACTCTAGCATTGCTAGACACTCACCAATTACAGTGAGAGTTTGCAGGTTAACATGTAAAAATCTAAACTTAGATACCCTAATACGGGAACTAAATTTCATGCTGAATACTCCTCTTCCTACAGTCATCCTTCTTCTCCTCTCATCCTCCTACATGCATATCTAAATGCCACTTGAAATGCATAAGCTTGATCGTGGATCTGACCCTGAATACCTAAGGCTCCTTTGTACTAATGAAAGAGTAAATATCAGGAAAAAAAAAAAGAGCTAAGCTTCTGAAGCATCTTCATGTATAGTGCAGATAAGGCAGAGGAACCCTTTCTTGCTGTATTTCTGAAGTGCCCTGTTCTGCTCCTTTAGGACACACAACTGTCTATCCTGGGGAAGTAAGTAGGTGTAAGGAGATTGTTATTGCAGATATGCTCATTTCTAGCTCTATGTCCTAATGACTGCACTGTGTGTGTCAATTGGATCTCATTGACTTTGTTAAAAAAAATAAATAAATGGAAATGAAAAACAGGCTCCTTAGGTTTCTTCAGATTCCCAAAGGAAGTTTTAGTTCATTGGCTTTGGGTATCATCCTACAGTGCCTGAATACTGGTGCTACTGGTTGGGTCTTGGAAGGGATTCAAAGGCAGCGCTGTACAAGAAAACTGCACAGGTCTTGGCATGTTAGATAGTGGTGGGTAGTGGGGTTGCTTAATAAAGAAGTTCAGTTCAAAGTGAAGGTAGAGGGAGTGTAGGCTCACAGATCATAGCACACATGCTAGCCCAGAAATGCCAGGGTATTTCAGTTGTCATTAAAACATGCAGGTACACGAATTATTGGTAGAACTAACCATCCTGGGATGCCTGAGCATGGAGCCAATAGAGGTAAAGCATTTCCAATTTCTAGCCAGTTTGAATGCTTTGGCAAATTGTTTATCTTGGAAGTTACTGAAAGTCATATTCATTTAATTAGCTTTCCAATGTACTGGCAACAGGTCTAGCAGTTTATCTGTGCTCAGACCCCCTCCATGGTAGGTGTTTTTCAGGTCCCACACACTGAATTTTGGAAGCAACTTCAGGAATTATGAACATGAAGGATAGATGATACTTGTCTTAGTGAGGCAAGACGTGGGTGGGCTCTTCCTCACCTAGCTTGCACAGCCAATACCTGCCAGTATCTCTCGCAACCCACCTGCCAGCCCAGGGCTGAGTTTTCCTTATTGAGTACGGTAAAGATTTTCACATAGATCTGGATGCCTTGGATTCAGAATACTTTTGAAGGAGTTTCAGTTTTTAGGGGATGAGATGTTCAGCAAAGAACAGATAGAGGCTCTGGGGGCCATATTTGAACCGCCTTCTATACATTGCATAGCTACGTCAGGACAAGAAACCAGTGAGTGATTCACATTACTCCAGTCTCCTCAGTCTGAACAATCAAAACCTAAAATACCCAAATTAGGCACACCATTACACAGTTTGGAGATAATTAGAACTATATTCCAGATCTGTGACACTTGAAAGACAGGGACAATGATGAAAAGAACTGATTTGTTTTTCAGAGGAAAGCAGGGAGGTCTTGACCTTTTCCTTGACTTTATAATCTCCTTTTCGTACTTTCGGATGCTCATGAGATATAAAATCTTTCTAATTTTTTTTTATTTTTTTTTTTTAGTACATGGTAAGAAACTCCTTCCAATAAAAAAAATTTAATCTTTCATCATTTCTCATTTACATCTATCTCACTACCAATCCAGGAATGCTGGTCTCAACAGAAACAATATCAAAAAACAGACAATGAGAGAGGGGGAGTAGAAATGTGGACTTCATTTAAGACATCAAAGCAGTTGTTAACTGAGTAGTCCAACTTATAACGTTGGTAAATTTTCAATGCGCCTTCACAGAATGAGATACACTATTAAAGAGTGGAGGTTTTATTTTGATGAGTAAGTAAATGTTTCATTTCTAAAATGATTTGTCTTAAATAAATTGCTTAAGGTTCTGTTTATAGTCCTGGAGTGCTGGAGCACTGTCACACCTTGCTTGGGTAACATCTACCCTCAGGGACTCTGAGGAACAACATCTGGGCCTGTCTTATTTTTTTTTTTTAATCTAATAACTTGTAGCACCCTTTGCTTCCCAAAACAATGAAACATTTTCTCTGAAGTTCATGTTAAAAAGAGCTTCACAAGACACAATCCTGAATGACATAATGACAGAAATTGGAGTTGGTGATCGTTATAGACTCCATCCAACTCAGGGTAGTCTATGATAGTTAAACATTTACTTATTTACTTACTTCTGGTTCAGAGGACTTGCTTTTCACTGAATGCTGTGGCTTGTGCTCATGGAGTACCTCAAGACTGGGTACGTTTGGAGATCCTGGTGCAGGCACTGCCAGAATGGGAAGATAGAGGAAGTAGAACGTGATGGAGGGATAGAAGATCTGTTTGTGGTAAGGGAGCTGAATGATGTTCTCTACAAAGGGGTTTTGTCACAGGATTTCCTAAATGGCACCTTCCAAAACTGGAGGAACATAACTAGACTTATCTGGGACTAATTAGTCCAGGTGAAGAAAAACGGGAACTATAAACTTTTTAAGAGTCTTGATCTCTCTTGCTGCAGTATTCATCCAGTGATTACTTCAGTCCCAATGAAAAAACAGAAGAACTGCTTGCAAGGAATACTTTCACCTTTGTTTGCTCTTGGTGGCCTCAAGGAATGGATAAGACTATTCTGGGTGAGCAATCCAGGCTGCCCTTTTCCTCACTCATGCTCCTGCCAATACAAGCATTCTGCATTTCTCAGGTCACTGAATTCCCTGAATGTCATATGAGTATCATATTCTATGATCCTTTCTATGATTTTTTAAAGAAGCCCCTGTTCATCTCTGAATGCCAAAGATGAGGTTAATGAAGTGCTCAATGCTCTAATCAGAAAGTAAATAAAAGAGAACACAAAATTGTTCTTTGGGAAAATCTCACTTTTTTAAGGCAGTCTCAGAGTCTGCAGAGCTGGATTCCCTCATTTTTAGTGTTTGACATCATCACCATCATCTCAAAGGCTTTCTGTTTGGAATTGTAAGCAAGTATTGAGCACGGCTGGTTATTTTAAGACCAGAAGGAACTCAGGTCAGAATTACTGGGCCTCATACATTGAACACAAGACTTGCAATATGTCATGCTTCCTGTAGCTGAGAAGATTTGTTATTAGGGGAGGAGGGGTGTGTTATGACTAACAGTGGCAAACAATAGATACCTTGGAAAAAAAGTTGAGAATAATCATCTAGTGATACTTCCTGAAACACTCTCCCAGGTGTCATCAATTTGCATTTTCAAGACTTCCTGAGCCAGAGAAGTTACCAGTGTATTCAGTAGCCCTTGGGGTATTTTCTTCTATGAATTTCTCTAGCTGTTCATTGGACCTAGGTGAGCTATCAACAAAGACCTGTCACTCTTGGCTCTGGAGACCAATGCTGCAGCTCCTGTCCTGCTGTGTGTTTTCACCTGCCAGGTGATGCTGGTAGGGCTGGTCTGGTGTGTATCGAACAGCAGGCTTGGGAGGAACCACAGCAGAGGAAGAGGCTGCAGGGCTTTACTCTAAATGGAACATAGCACCTGGGAGGACACTTCCCTCAAATGAGGGCTGGCACCCTGATGTGATACAGATAGAACCCTACACCTCTTTCCAAAACCAGAAACAGAAAAGGAACAGGGGATCTGGATACTGACAAGGTTGGATGCTGCTGCCAAGAAAATATATGTGGAATCACAAAGTTTTTTAATAATGTCTTCTTGAATTTGGACTCCTAAGACCCTTCATCCTTGCAACTCCACACATTCCTTACCTCCCCATCTTCACATGCACCTAACAGAATCATCATAGAGTTGTAGAATGGCTTAGACTGGAAAGAACATTAAAGACCATCCAGTTCCACACCCCCTGCCATGGGCAGGCTTGTCACTCACCAGATCAGGCCACTCAGGGCCTCATCCAACCTGACCTTTAGCGTCTGCAGAGATGGGGAATCCACAGCTTCTCTGCACAGTCTGTGCCTCACCACCTGAGTAAAATACTTTCTTCTAACATCTAACCTAAATTTCCCCTCTTCTTAGTTTAAAGTTTTTCCCTCTAGTCCAATCACTATCAGATCATGTAAAAGTTGCTCCCCTCCCTGTACACTGGAAGAAAAGGCTGATGTTGACCTCAGTGATGCACAGTCCTACATGGGATGACAATCCAAGGGAAATATTCTTAACCTAGCCAAGGTCTTTCTTGTGTGTGTGTGCCTTGCCCGGCCTTGCCATGTCACAGGTCTGGAGGCATTCCCAACTCTTCTATGTCACCATGGAAGTGAGCCAAGGTGTCATGAGGAGGGCTTTGCGCAAATCTGCCCTCTCACAAAGCCAAATGAAAGGCAGGATGTTCCCTAAAACAGCCTCTGAGAAGAACGAGTTAACCCAGAAGGTAGTAAAAGCCACACAAGAAGTACACAGGTGCAGCAACAGTTTTTGTTTGGTAAATATCACCTCCACAGGAGTCTCATGAAAGAAGATGCCTCTTCTGCAACTAGGAAGAGTGTGGTTAGGAGCACTAGCTGGGTTAATAAAGGCTGTTGAAGCTTCAGCTTCCGTTGGTGGTTAACCCTGTGACATCGCTCAGCTTCTCTGAAAACAGCACCTGACTGATACACAGCTTAATAGTGTGCAATATAAACACATCTTTATCACATTAGCCGGCCTCCGAGCGCGCAACCGAAAGACGCTACTTAATCGAGCAGAGGGTACTTTGTACATAACAAGCTGGGGTTGTGCACTGCTGAATAATTTAGTGCTCAAGTTGACATGGGTAATCAGGGCTGCCCCTGTCTGTGAGTAACTGCTGGAGCGGGTGCAGGGCAGAGAGCTGAGATGTGATAGGAAAATGATTGCCCTTGTGGTTGAAAACCAAAGCTCACCGACCTATTTCCTAGCAAAAGTGTTCTTTTTTTTTTTTCTTTTTTTTCGTTCTGGTGCTTTCTCTCAACGAGAGATGCTTGGATCTCCTGGTTGACAGCTGCAGCTGTTCATCTGCTGGAGATGAGGGCTGAGACCTGGCTTTGCAGCATTGCCACCTCAGTCTGCAGCACTGATGTTTCCTCTATGTCAGAGCTCTGCAGAGAAATGTGAGCAGCAGAACAGGATAGGGCCCTGAGCACTGAACTGAATTAGGCACTAGGAGGTTTTGCATCTCCAGCCCAGAGCCATGCTAATGTCCAAAATCACTACCACATCCTGAGCTGTGCGAATGGCTGTTTTCTATCACTCTCTTTGTAATCCCAAGTAGTTGTTTAAGTGGTTTGCAAGGTTCACAGTCTGTTAAGAGACATGCACTTCCTCCATTCCTAGGCACTACTGATTTCTATTTCATATACTGAGGAAGATGAGGGAAAAGCATCTGCACTGAGGTCCAACTTCACCAATAGTATCTTCAACAGCTTTTCCCTCTGTAAACATAGGCTTCCATGATGGTATTTTATTTAGAGTAAAATATGTATTTTTTTCCTTCAGAATTTTATATGTCTGCAAAGCATCATATGCACACCCATGGCTCTGTAGGTTCACTACAGTTTTAATATTGTGTTGGTTCATGTTTCACTCACTCCACTTCAGCACAGCGATGTGCACAGTGTTGCATGGTGGTAAACAGCTCCCTGGAGGTCTTCCTTCATCTGCTCCAGCTCTGCTCTTCGGAGTTCAAATGCAAAATCATTGAGTTTAACAATTCCCCCCACAAAAATATTCTCTTTTCTTCTCTGATGCAGGATCAGGCCTGCACTGTACCATGCTGCTGTGGGTAGATCATACTCAAATTTCATTCCTCATACTTTCACCACAGGGTCTCCATCCGTCGGCAGTGACAAACACTGCTACCCTATCTCTTCTTCCTCTCTTCTCCATCCTCCTCTCCCTGACACCCTCCTTTGCACAGCTGGGCTTCCAACAGCAATGATTTCTTCAGGCATTAATTTATGAATGGTTTAGGCACAGCTTTGGAAATTTACCCCTTCTTGCCAACACCCTGCTATGTGGAACACCTGCGTTTAACAGCAGAGAAAGAAAACAACCTCCACAGTAAACCTTGGGTAAAACTGGTTTCAATTAGGAGCGTTAATTGCAAGGAAACTGAAAGGTAACAAAATGGGATCTTTGCTTATTCAAGCTCTCCTCCTCTTTGCCTGCTCACCCTCACTCTCCCCCTTTCCATTCTCTGCAGCCTGGGTAAAGCACCTACCCAAGCACTCAGCATCTCCAAAAGTGGGTCCAGTCCTTAGATCTCTGCCATCTTTTTCATCTGTAATCCGCAGAAGAGGCAGAATCTCAGGCATTGGCTCCTAAAGATGTAATGGACCATTAGACCTTCTGAGACAAATTCCATATCCCAGACTAAAAAATATATGCTTCTCAAGATATTACCCCCATGTTGATCCAGAAACTTGTTTTTAACTAAATAAAGGACACAGAGACCTCAACTTCTCTACTTTCTTCACCTCACCACTACTTTCCAGAGCTTGGGACCCTGAGCATCACACAATCAACATAGCTGATTTCCTGACTGCATAAAGCTCAATAAGAGGCTGCAAACTTCCACATGTGTTCCTCTCTCCCCATGTGGCAAATATTCTCAATGAAAGAAACCTGAAAGGTGCAATTTTCCTGTTTTAACCCAGATCCGCTCAAGGTGCAGTTACTTTCATATTTCAATCAACACAATTTCATGTCTCTTGGCAGAGGGAGCCTGGTGCCTTGTGTGGTGTCCACAGGTGTTATGGCTTCTCTCACACTAAGGAGGTGAGAGGAGATGGTTTGGAACCTCTCACACCTACATTTCATCATAAAAAAAGTTAATGGATCATTCCAGAAAGTCACTGCAATCTTTTCAATTGCTTTTACTAGATGTCGTTTGGGACATTCTTGGCACAAGCACAGTCCATCTGCACCTAGCTGCTGCCCCTTGAGAACCAAAGGTGGGTTATGTACAGCACTAGCTCTCAACTGCAAGGCTATGCAGGCTCTGGTTTCCTCCACCATTAAACCTGGAAATTGAAATCACAATATTGCTGCCCTGAGCTGGCAGCACAGGGCGTTCAGCTTCCTCCTCCACCAGCAGGAGATCCTGGTGATGATGGCCATGCTAGCAAGAGGTTATACAGATCTCCATCCTACATAATGATTTCTAGACTAAGGTTTATTTATCCCAACATTGTTTCTGATGTTACTGTACTATATACAAAGACATATATATATATACACACACACTAACCTGACATGAAAAAATACTATGAGATTGCCCTAGCAGGTGTGTTATTGTCAGGTCATATGGTTTGCTCAGCAGTCACATTGCTTTGTGCTCTCCTTCAACAGAAACTGCGTTATGTTGTGCCTTGTCCTTAGTGGCCTGTGATGCCCTTTTTATCAGCACAATCCAGTGAAAGCAGAACTCAAGATATTTAGTCCAATGGATTTTAATCTTGAAGAAACCAGGCTGTCATCGCTGGAGTGGATCTGTATTCTTTGTCATCTGAGTCAGTGCAGGGTATAAATACTAAAGATAGAACTCAGGTCCCATCCATCAGAGACTAATTCCAGCAAAACTCAAGCACATAAGGAAGAACAATTGGCTTTCTGCAATACTGAGGAGAACAGCACGTAAGATCACAGGGCTGATGCAGACTCAGAGGACTTAAGAGCTCCCCTGTCTCTGTCTGTAGGAGATGACCCCTTGGTAATTCACTTGCTGAATGTTGGCACTTAGGACTAAAGCATGGATGTGTGGTTCATGTTCAGTAAACCTACTATCTATTACTGTAGTTATTAGGGGTATTTAGATTGGATATAAGGAGAAAGTTTTTTATGATAAAGATAGTGAAGCAGTCGCAAATATTGCCCAGAGAAGTAGTGGATGTCCCATCCCTGCAGACATTCAAGATCAGGCTAATCTAGCTGTAGCTGTTCTTGTTCATTGCAGGGGAGTCAGACTAAATTAATTTTAAATGTCCCTTCTAATTCAAACGATTCTATGACTCTAATTCTCAGCAGTATATCTTCATGCCTCTGACACCATGAAGTACAGAGAAAAGTTCTTGCTCCTTTCCATGCCGATGACCATTTTTGTTTCAAGGAGGCAAAACCAGACTCGTGGGAGGTAACCAAGACGAGACTGCCACCTTTCTTACAGCAAAGCCTCCTGTTTCAGCAAAGCTTCCTGCTCATGACACAGGCACAAAGGCAGTGCAGACAGCACTCAGCAGAAGAAACCTTTTGCCCAGGCAGGAAGGTTTATCTGCCATTCTCCTGCAGTGCTGAGTGCATGTGGTGAAACCGAAATCTTGTTCAGTGCAGCCGAAGGACGTAGCTGTGGTTGCTTTGCAGTGAAGGAAGGGAGATCAGTGTGTGTTTGATCTGGGGGATGTCCTGGTTTGCCCTGTGCCATCGTTAAGGCTCCCAAACTTGCTGTGGCCAGGAGGAGCTGAGCATCAACGCACAGTGAACAGCATGAACCTTTCTGGCTGTGACCAGACCTGACCACGGGGAACTGTCATGCAGTTCCTGGTGTGGTTACAGTCGTTACCCCCCTTTGTTCTACTACAGCTCTTGTCCGTCCCTTCTCACAGTTAATTTCCTTGTTTGCTTTTGCAAAGGTGGGACGGGTCATGCTGGTTTTCAAGCAGACGCACACTGGGGAACTGGAAAACAGGCTGGCAAAAACCTTACTTGTCTGATAGGATGTGGCAGTTCAGCAGTGGACACAGAAAAATAAGCAAACTAATCTTTTCTCCCAGCCCTATTGCTGATATTTATAACACTTTCATCCTGACTTTTCTCCTTCCTCTCTGCCTCAGTTTCTCCACATGTAAAATAGGGAAGCTTATGTTTTTGCCAAAGAGCATGCTCCCTCTTGCTGCTGTGGCTTGTCACAGAAATGGGGGAGAAATGGATTGTTCTTATCACTGAGTAAAAAGGCCTTAACTGTTATGTTTTTCATGAACCAAACCCCACCGTGTACTTTCAGTGTGCTACCACTTCTACAAGGTTTGGTGCAGAGGACTGGAAAGGGACTTCTGGCTGATCACATTCAGTCCCTTGTTGTGCCCCTCAACCTTCTCATCTTCTTCCTCTTCTGAAAAAAACTTTTTATATTTTGACCAGTTTGCCCTACTCTTACCCAGAGCTGCTCCATATCCATAATACGTTAAAAAATACCCACCTTTATCCACAGTGACTTGGGAGTGGAACCAAAGAGAAGCAAGATACGAAAGATTGAAGGTCAAATCTTCATAGACCTTCTTGTGAGTGAGATATTGTATATCTGGATGGTGGTGGCTGGACTATGGGAAACAGAAGAATGCAACACTTGGAAAGCAAAGTCAGAACAGTCACATCAGTTTCATTGCAGGGTGGTGGAGGTATCACTCTGGAGTGTGTAGAAGTCAGCGTGCTTGGTTACATGAGCAACTGGTTGGGTGTACATTGCCATTGGGCCGCACATGACCATTTGAAGAGAAATTATTTTCTATAGCCCTGTAGCCAGGCTTTTTCAATAGGGAAAGAATGTCAGCTCCAGGACTGACTTCAGCATGATCCCAACACTGCCTCCTCCGTCAGTGGCAACTTTGCTTTCCCCTTGCTTTCCCCTTGGTAGCCAAGTGTTCCCAGGCCATGTGTTTGTAGGGACTCTTGGGAAGATGAATAAGCAAAGGTGTGAAGTCAACGTGCACGAGCTAAAGACCTTTAAGTATTTGTGGGGATACTCATTCAAGAATAAAGTGGCCTTACACTGCTGTAGCTTAATCCTCCTCTGAGGATTAACCACTAAAGGCATTTTAATCCTAAATGAGAACATGCACACGTGCTGTAATTTACAGGCACTGACTTCACACTTGCAGTTAGTGGAGTTGCCTTCATTCTTCTACATGTCCCTGTGTAGGAAAGCTCTAATTAGATGCAATTGGAATTCAGGTGATGCCATGGCTATTACTTGTTTCTTTGAGATTTCTGTGGTTTGGGTTTCAGTGCATTCCTTGTATTTTTTTTCCTTTTTCTCCCTCATTTTTATATACCCTTTCAATTTTGGTGTATGTCTACATATTTGATTAGAAGAACCTCAGATGGCAGAGTTAGAGAAACACTTTTGGGCATTAGAGATGTTTTGAATCCTTTTGGAGGTACAAGACAGCTTCCAGATGTGGCTTGGAATAGTTCTTTGAATGTGAGAGGACTCTTCCTTCAAACACATGCTTCTTCTCCATAGAGACTCATAACTCTCAGTACTCAGCTAAGCTACTTAAGTTACCTATTTGGTCTCCTAAGTCTCTATAAGCATTGAAAAAGAAGTAACTTTCTTTGGGGTGGTTCAGTTTAAAAAGTTTTTGGAGAAATCTCTCTCTGTTGGCTATATGCAAGGTATGTAGTACAGGCAGATCAGACTCTTAAATTTTGGTAGTGAAACAGTTCTCCACTGTGCAGAGTTGCTTTTTTGCTTCCAAGAGGGAGTTCACTCATGATATCTGAAAATGGGGACCAAGACCGTCTACACTAATTTTCTCATTGTCAACATCCCAGTATGAGGCAGCTACAATGAATGAATATGGGGAGAATTGGGATGTGCTAATACACCAATACCATTACTAGCTGGGAAATTCTGCACTAGCCATTTAAGAATATCCAAGAACTCCCATCACCATGTAAGTTAATGTCTGCAGGTAGAGGGACTTGGATTCGTATTACTGCCAACATGGTGTATTTATCAGAAGAAGATTCGATCTTCAGATGTGGTGGTACTTAACAGACAAGGTACTGATTTAGGACATTGGGACTGGGAACAAAAGCAAATCTTCTCTTTCTACTGTGCTTTATTTTTTTTATCTGTGAAATAACATCTATTTTCTTTGCTTTGAACCTTCTGGTGATGATTTAGGAATCTAAGGTCCTACATCAGTGACTTGAAACAAGCACTAACTTAACTTTGGAGTTCAAGAAGTCTTTGGACAAAGCTCTCAAAAATAAAGCTTGATGTTTATGTGCCCTACATGTAGCCAGAAGATGGATTTGATGATCCTTGTTATTCTCATACAACTCTGGATATTCTATGAATTGGTGATTCTATGATTCGTCTCTTTGACAAGTTTTCTTTCTCCATTTACTACATGGAAAAATGATTTTCCCCAGTTAAACCCGATCTTTGAGTAGTATTGAGCCCCTTACTAGTGTTCTGGGTGACAAAAAATCAGTTCAAAATGAAAAAGAATGGTGTATTAAGTTAATGTTATTATAACATATGCTAAACCTGATATATAATTTCTCCCATAGGCATGTGGATACCCTCTCCCATCTGTGATTATTTACTAATTATTTCTTCAGTTTATTACTTGATGGAACTGAAAAAAAAAGAAAAAAAAAGGAAAGGGACTTAGGCTGAAACTGTCTTTCACTTATAAGCACTTTCATCCACTGAAAGGGAAGGAAAACAGACATGATTCTAAGCTCAAAGGAATGTTCATTTTTGATTTTTCTTTTGTTGATGATTACTCTGTGTCTTTATGGGTAGCATAAAGTACCCTCAGCAACATTCTGGTGGTACCTGGATATCCCCACCAACCAGGTGACTATTACCAAAAAGCATTCAGAAACAGCAGAAAAGCTTAATTTCTACAGTAAAATATGCTTGAAGAATGCTTAATTATACACAGGGAATCAGAAAGACAAATGATATTTATTTAAACCATCACAAGATGTAGAAACGTGCTTCTTTCACTAAGAGGTGCCAACTGACCCTCAGTCTTTAGGGCTGAAAGCTTCCCTAGGCCTTGAGGCAGACATCCTCTGACTTGAAATGGCTTGTGCTTTCATTATAAAGTAATAATTAAATTAATATTTGGAGTAAATTTTAAAGTGACAACTTGCTATATGGCAGGACAAGCTTCAGCACTGCAGGCAAATGAGAACAAGCTGTAGCGAGTATTGTTTTCTATCCTTCCTTGAGTCAAACTTCATTCATTTAAATCATCAAGCTCAGCAGTACTTAAAACAATTTACAAAAGAAATTCAATAAATTATATGAATCCCCTTTTCATAGAGGAGGAAACTAAGGCAAAGAGAAATGAAGTAGCTCGGCAGGCTCTGCTGTAGGGGAAGGCAGAATTCTTTGAGCTAGTTGTGGCTGTCACACCATATTGTGCAATGCTACATGTAAAATATATATTCCGTCATTGTTACAGAATAAATCCTAAGCAAATAACAAAATACATTAATTCGCACTGATTATACACCTTACCTTTTTTTAAGCAATATGAGAACTGCTCTGTGACCTTCTTCTCACACTAAAACAAGATGTTGCATAGTTAACTCGAACCATCCAAAACTTGAGTTCAAGTCCTTCCCGAATCATGAAATAATGACATTTATATTTTTCAAAGTAAAATAATAAAAAAAAATTGCAGAGAAACAAAAAACACATTTTCTAGCTCAGTCACAATGTGACTTGAAAGCATTTCCCCTGGGAGATACCATGAGGCTCATACTACCATCAGACATCAGGACACAGAAAACAGTTGCTTTCAGCAGTGCTAATGAAAAAATATCTGATTTGGAAGAAAAAATTCATTCCTGCACCAAATAAACCCATTGACAGAGTGAGAAAAAAGATGCCTATCACATCCATGCTTGCTCTTTATGACAACTTTATGCCTTTGAGGGGATGAATTCTGCCTTATCTTACATAGCTGAGTTTCATGGGGTAAATGTGTGCTTAAAGGGAGGTACATTCATTCATGTCCTGGTGAATTCGGCCTCTAGGTAGCAAGTTCTTCCCCATATTATACCACTACAAGCTCACGTGCTTTCTAGGGTAGGGAATGTCTTTTTGTTCATTGCATGTAAAAAGGGCTGAGTGAATTGCGGTTCTAGGCCACAGTTTTGGGCTCCTAGGCACTACCACATGCTGCATAATTAATATTAGTAATGAATAATAATAATAATAATAATGACTGAATATAACTGAACCTCATAACCTTGCCCTTGGGTGCCTGAGTAGGAAACTCAAGCCAAGACAATTCAAGAGAGACATCAACAGGGTTCCTCACAGCAGCCCTAGCAGCTGGCTTTCATAACAAGCATTATAAACGTGTCTGGGAGGGGGAGGCAGTGCACAGCAATTTCACATTGCTAGGCTCCATGTGCAGGGCAGTGTACCATCACCAATGGAGTAATTTCAGTTTCAACTGGAAAGCCAGTGGGAGTTACTACTGCAGAACATTTTTCATTGAAGGGAGAGCAGCCCCAGAAGAAACACATGTGAGTGTCACTGGGGTGTAAAATGAATTACAACTGTTGCTGTTACATCTTCTGTATAAAGGCACAAGTGATGAGACTAGGTATTATGGGAGATCGCTTTGTGACTGCAGCCTGTTGGCTTTCACTGGGACGATTAGCAGTTCTAACTTCTGCCTCTTAATTCAAAGGATTGATATCCAATTTTCTTCTAGAAAGTTTCTCCTAACAATTTGTTTGGGAGGTACTGAACCTCCCCACCTTCCTTTGATGCCTGTGTTTCTTAAAATAAAACTTCCCTTGAGAAATCATATATATAGTGTAGAAATTATAATATAGAAATATACAGAGAGTATAGAGATTAGGGCATAGAAATTTTATTCTGCACTGGTGAGACCTCACTTGGAGTAGAATGTAGTACGTGGTGTGCTTAGTACAGAAGAGACACAGATCTGTTGGAGCATGTTCAGAGGAGGGACACAAAAATGGTCCAAGAGATGGAACGACTCTCCTATGAGGATAGGCTAAGAGAGCTGGGGCTGTTCAACATGAAGAAGAAAAGGCTCTGAGGAGACCAGAGAGTGACTTCTCAGTGTGTAAAGTGAGCTATAAGAAAGAAGTAAGCAGACTCTTTTGCAAGGTCTGCCATGGTAAGATAAGGGGAAGTGGTTTTGAATTAAAAGAGGGGAGATTTAGATTAAATTATAAGGAAGAAGTTCTTTTTACAATAAGGTGGTGAGGAATTGGCACAGATTGTCCAGGGAGGTGATGAGTGCCCCAGTCCTGAAGACATTTAAAGTCAGGCTGAATGGGGTTCTGAGCAATCTGATCTAGCTGTAGGTGTCCCAGTTCATTGAAGGGGAGTTGGACTAAATGATCTTTAATGGTTCCTTCCACTCAGACAATTCTATGAAATTATTAAAACAATTGGAGTTTCTATTCCTTACTCCAATGTCACTATTGCTACTTCATCTTCATGCTCAGGTTTCTTGTGGATTCAGAAAGCTTTTGGATACCTGGAGAAGAGGAATGAGGTCTTCATGTCATTCCTGTTCCGCAGTGTTCCTGGTCCTATCTTCTTGTAGGAAAACATGTCCTTCCACAGCAAAGCCCAGGACATAACACAGGGAGATTTAGCACATATTTAAGTTCTCTGGTAAATATGAACAGAGTCAAGCTTTGCACTCAGAAAGGAGAAAGTGTTTTCTCTGCATCTTCCAACAACAATGTTTCTCCTGGTTCCCATTTTGCCTAATGTCATTGACTCTCCCAGGAACATCCTTGAGCAGTGATAGAAAAATAATTATCAGAATAAGCGAATAACATATGGTTAAAGGGCTTTACCATGACAGGTCAAATTCTGCCCTCTTCCAGTCTCCTTGAAACTCTAAGAAAATCCTAGCAGTGTTGCAGTGAATGTAAATCCAAACTCTGCAGGGCCTTTCCCAATTATTCCTGGAAGGGAAGAGTCTCCACTCTCAACTTCACCACACCCCTGCTCTTGCCAGCATCCAATTTTTAAGTCACAGCCGTTAACCTACTGTCAGTGCCTTACAATTAGTTTTTTTCTGCCCCAACCCCTCCTCCCTGGAAGGCTTTTCCTGAACTTCACTACTCTGATGTTTAGAAATCTCCCAGTTTCCAGTCTTACGGCCAGTTTGTTCTTCTGCCAACATTGTTCTTTTGCTTAAATAGCTCATTTCCCTCTGTGGAGCTTACCCACCTTCCCCTCCTTGCCACATATTTATAGAGAGCGCTCGTAGACCCTTTTGCTAGTGCATGCTCAGCACCTTCCAGTATAGGTCCCTGGCATCCGTCTCGTAGACATGGCTTAAAGTGTTTCCTCTGCATCTGAACGCAAATAGAGTTCCCACCCTGTTCCAAACATGGTGCTTGCACACACTGGACCTGGTCCAAACAGCCTCGGGATTGCCTATATCCTTCGTTTAAATAGCAACACAAATAAATTTCAGCCCAAGTGACCTCATGGGATGGGCTCTTTGCAGAAAGGGAGAGCCATGCCCTTCTCCTAGCTCCTTCTCCCCAAGGAAAAGGGCAAGTTCAGATGCTGACACTGGATGCTCTTCTTGCCCCACTGCTCCCCTCTGCTTTGTTTTTTGGGTCCCACAGGGGAGGGGAGCCCCTGCAGTGGTGCTGATAGGGCTGGAATTGTCTGGCTGCCACGGTGAATCAGAACAGCTGTCTCCAGCATCCCTCCGCCTGTTAATTAATGCATTAATGAATTGCCTTCTAATTCCTATAATCCCAATTTTATTTTTTTGGGGGGAGGGGGTGCAAACATGCTTCCAAGTTTGCTTAGCTTGCCCAAGGCCATGCAAGAAGTCAGTGGCACAGCCAAGGAAGAAATCTGGGTGCCCTGACACCTGGACTGGGCTGTGCTCAGCAGGCAGTAACTCCCTGCACTGCTGAGCCAAATGTCTCTCCTTCAGGTAAAACCTCCCATGCATTGTTTCCTTCACTCCAGCTTGGTGCAGTGGTGCACCTTTTTTTTTTTTTTTTTTGCCTTGCAGCAAGACAACAGAAGAGCACGTAACAAACTGAGATTTGAAGCTTTCTTCAGCAGTTCCTAATCTCTACAAATGTGATATTCTTTTGTGGTAAGGAGCTTGGGAAACGCTCCCTACCTCCTTTGTGAAGGCTGATACGTTGAACTGGCAGGGTATTGTTTTCACTTCTGAGTTGAGCTTGCTTTCTGTACGCAGATAAAACTTCCTTCAAAGTCAATAAGAGTTCTGCTGAAGTGCATAAGCCTGATTTGTTTTTAACTTATATGTTACTTCACTGACATAAACAAGTTCAAACTAGCGCTAACACTATACACAGCTGCTGCAGTAGGAGCTGTGTTATGATCTGGTTAGTGCACTGCAGTGAGAACTGTTCAGTTGTGATCCATAACAGTTCTTTTTTTCTTTTTTTTTTTTTCCCCTGTAATTAATGAGAAATGGGTTTTTTTCATTGTTCACACAAATACATTTTTATCTGCATATCTAAAAAAAATAACCCCCAGAACTGCATGTGTTAACATGAGTGGGATTCTCTACAATACAGTTGATATTATCACTATTATTTGTTGTTATTTTACTGTCAATATTATTCAGAGTTCATTACAGAGGTAACATTTGAAGACAAATTAGGCAGAGTTTTTACTGACCAAATTCAACCTGGAGCAACTCCATGGCCTTTGAATTGACTCCTCTGGAGATGGTTTCATGGACTCTGTATATAAAGTGACGATTACCTTATTTTCAATTTCCTGTGTAGTTGTTATTCACCAGCTCAGCCTTTCTACTCACCAAATGAGGATTTAACTAACAAAAATATGCATGGATCTTATTATATAGATTCATTCTTCCAACACATTAATGTTTCCTGTGAGAGGTGGAGAGTGTTGAATTTACATTAATGATTATAGCTTTTGGGTGGGAAATTTTCACCTGAAAAAAGAACTTACTCTGGAAATAACCTGTGTATTTTAATACTTTTTCTTTTTTTTTTCTTTGAAAACTTATAAAAATCTGAAGTGACCCCAACACTGTTAAGGGGTTTGTCCGCTTTCTGCTTATGACTAAAATTGAAAGTAACCTCAGTTTCGTAGTAAAGGTTATAAAATGCACAGAAGTTTGACCAAGCTCAAGTCTATCTCATCCCTCAAGTGGGACTTGAAATGTCTTGGAATCAAAGGAAAAAAAAACAAACATGTGAAGCCTCACCACCCAAATGCACTGATTTTAATTGCTCCAAGGGCTGCTCAGCCTGCATCCTACTGCCCAGAGAAGCACCCATCTGGATTGATGGGCTGAAAAGTGCTGTTCTCACTGCTTACGTGAGAGAAGGCATAAAGACGCTGTTGAGGATTTATGGGGAAGAAGCTGTGGAAGTCCTAAAGAAAGAGATCAGAGGAGGAGGCAGAAGGGAGGCTCCTGCCTGGTGGTATGAAGACTGCTGATTCAGGGCTGCAGCCCTTGCAGAGTTAGTGTGCTCTGTAGTGCGAAGGGAGCCAAGCCACTTATGCAATATTAATATTAATAACTGCTTTGCACTTCTATAGTGCCTTTCATCCAAGGATTTCAAAGCGCTTTACAAACATTAATTAATTAAGGCCCATAACACCCTGTGAGGTAATGCAAGTAGATATTACAGCTCATGCAGAGGCCAGAATTGCCAGCATTACAGGTATAATCCTCTAGCAAGAGTTAACTTATGCTTGAGCAAGCCTTCTGACTTATAGGCATAAACAGGCTTCCCTTTAACACTGAGCATGTCTTTTTTTTTCTCCTTCTTCCCCTCGATCAGTCAGTCTTCTTACAAGAAAAACTCCCATTACGAGGCAGCCAAATGAGGTGAATGTGCAGTACTTCCATCTCCCTCCTTGCTGCTTCCTCTTTGATTGCCTGATAAAATTGTAGGATATTGAGAGGCTGCAGAGTCCTGTCACATATTAGTGCCCTGCTTCTGCGGGGTTTCCCTGTACTAAACATATTTTGTGCCAGGGAGGTTAAAAAAGGAAGTGAACTAAAATATGTTTTATGGCACATGCTTATCAGATGACCTCCAAGCAACCTGCAGACATTAGCAAATGCAGTGATCATAGCAGCTGGTCATAAATGTCATTAGTGACAATTTAGTCAGAATATTTTAGCTGTTCCTAGCTCCTATGTATCAGGGCCAAGGTGGAAGCTGGTGGGGAAAAGGTAGACCTGCCAAATCTGCCTCCCTGTTGACTGCAGCCCTTGTTTAAATCTTGTTCTTTCCTCTCTGACCTCAGTGTTTACACCTATCCCATTGTCACTCTGCCTTTCCATGCACAGGGAGATGCAGGTGGTGGAGCTATGGGGCCCCACTTGTCCCATGAAGCTCTACATGCACCTTCAAAGGGGTCTTTTTTTGTCAATAGTCGCTCTCTTGCCAATGATGATAAATCCTCCGGTATGGGACTGGATTAATTAAAGTAACCTGGGCTGGAAGTTTCTCCCTCTGATCTCCACACACAAGGAGAGAGTTGTCCATCCTGCATAGCTGTTTTGATAACTGCCCAGTATGGCTGGAGAGACTCTGGGAGGAATTTATCCAGAGAACAGCTTTGTCAGGATTTGCCCATTCAATTGCATTCTGAAACTGTGCAGACATTAGCTAATTAATGTGGTGAGTTCATTAAACCAATTAATTGCATTTCTTACTGTGAGTGGGCTGGGGCTATCTGTCATCTTTGTAGAGTGCAGTTTAGGGCATTAAAAATATTCTGTTCATCAAATTAAACTTTATTAAATAATAACTCCTTCCAAATTCTAGGTTAGCAATGAACAACGTCACTCTAACCACAAGAGCTGTTTATTGCGCGTAAACTTCATTTACTTCCCTGCCAGCTGTGATAAAACCAATTCAGATGCATATTCTCAATACAGTAAGCACTTTCTCCCCTTTCATAGCCTTGAATTAACCCAAAGACTCCACTCTTTTGTTCAAAACTTCAAATCAACAAGAATTTTGTGTGGAAAGAACGCAGGGTTGGGAATTTATATATCCTCATGTTAGCCAGCAAAGGCATTATGCTTTCCACAAGGGGCTTTTTGGCAGGCAGCAGAATGTCTTACATTTTTCAAAGATACACAGAACTGAAGAAACAATTAAAGGGGAAAAAAAAAAAAAGAAACAGAAAAATAGAAAGGAAAAGGAAAAGAGAAAGAAAAAAAAACAGAAAGAGAAAGAGAAAAAGGAAGAGAAAGTGGAAAAGAAAAAGGAAAATATCTGGTATTTTGCCTGTTTTTATTCTGTGTAATTCTAAAGTGAATATGAATCTCTTCTTATTCTCAAATAATTACTTTATAATTTGTGTTTTAAAAGAATCTTTCTATAGGGCAAAAATGTCTTCCCAGATTTTAACAAACCTCTCAGAAATAATGGTTTTATCTGCTAGTGGGAATCTTTAGCATGGCTTCCCTCTTCCTTAATGTTCATATGTTCATTAAACAACAGAGTTATAGGGGTTACTATAAACAAAAAGGCTTTTCTTTTTTTTATTGTCCAACAGATAGCCTTTTTTTCCTTTTTGATTTTAAGTTGTATTATACATCAAGTGATGCTAATCAGATCTGCTTATTGGGACGGACATTTAAAAGTGAAGGCACTCAAAATTCATCTCATTTTAGTCATTTTCCTCCCGTACCTTTGTTCTTGAAAGTTTCTTTGATTTTGCTGTATGGTTGCCCAGTAGCATGTAAAAGCAACATATTCCAAGGTTTATTAAGAAGGAAGGATGCAGGTATCTAGGACTCTGCTGAAAACTTCCAAAGGTCTTTGGGTCCAAGAACAGCTCCAGGAAGGACCAAGTGGCCACCCATTGTCACTTTAGGATGCCACCTCACATCCAAAGAAGGAAAGACCTCTTCAGTAGAAGGACAACTACCGCCTCTACCTCCTTGTCTGCTACCTAACACTATGTTCACTCACTGAGAATATATCCCAGGTTTTGAATTCCTGCAATCTTTGAAAGATCTTAGTGGAAGAAAATCATTACAAAATTGCATCTTACCTTCCTCCTACTCTTGTTTCTACATCATCTTTATCTTTCTATGAGGAAGCTTAAAATTGCTTAGCAAGTTGGGTTTTTTTTGGCTGATGTATCTTCAACCAGAAGCGTCTCACTTTCCCAGGGAGAGTTGAAAAGACAAACTCCAAGTTTTCTATTTCTTTCTTGGTCTCAAGTCTCAGACATCACTGTACCTAACTTCTACAAATGTAAATCTTTGTATTATATCTGTCTCTTAGCTCTGCCCTAGCCTTAGAATAAAAGGATCTGCTCTACTACACTTAGGATGTTTGCAGCAAAGCCAGATAACATAAAGATCCGGATTCCCAGCTTCTTCAACTCATCTTTCCAGTTATTAATTATATGAGGGCAATTCATATAAAACATGTGAAGAGTAAATTGTAGACTCTTGGAAGAAGTCCAGTCAATTAGAGTGATAGTTAAAAATAAATTCATATCTAAAAGAGAAAGAAACCTGAAAGACCACAGCAGGTTACAAAACACTACAAGAACTCGAAAATAAAGCTGCAAGGAAAAAAATCAATTGCATTGTGGTCAATATTAATCTCCCATCAATAAATACCATATCTTCCACTTCTTATGGTAATTGTCCTGGTGATTCCCCTTAAAGTGGTTCTCAAGTACTTAGAAGGCCCTTTGATAGCATCTTATCAGGTCTTAGTGCAATGGCGAGAAAGTGCAAATAGGAACTGCAGCCTAGTCAGAGAGAAAATATGGTCTTTAGAATGTGCTGATTTGACAAAAGGGTGTTGTTTGTCACACACATTAGTTTTTATCTGCTTAGTGGATAATTCTTCCAGAAGGAACCCTTCAGCCTCTCTGACACTGCCACGCGGCACTACCTCAGGAGGATTTTCCAGTAAAAAAAAAGAGTTCTGAAGCCAAATGGGCCCAGAGTTCAATTGCTGCTTGAAATGGGCTTTTTTAGGGAATTGTGGTGCTGCGTGACTTTGCATGGGTTTTTGCCTCAAGGAAGATGCTTTTTCAGCCTGAAAAATGTCAGGAAGGAGTTCATAGCACTGTGAAAATGTTGCCATAAAAATAATTGTTGCACTGAGGGAAAGTGGGCTTAATGTTTTTTTTTTTCTCTTGGAAAGTGTTTTCAGTCAGAATTAATGTCCATGGAAGCTGATTGCTGACCTTAATTGACTTTGGAAATTGGGCACAATGTTTAACTTGTGTGCCAAAAAGCATTCAGTCTCTATTTGTTACAAGGTCCAACAACTTTAGCACAGTATGGGAGTTAGGCAGTGGACTCTCTCTGAATGCCCACTTTGTTGCTAGGTTTGTGTTTTACAGAAGATGAGATCTCCAGAAAATATATAAATAGCCTTTGGTGTGGAGTCAGCTGTGCCAGTCAGGAAATTTTGCATGCTTTTCACAACTGAATTGTCATTTTGCATGCACATTTTACCAATTGCTGGATTTCCCTGCCCATTCACTCAGTGTAATGCTTCAAGAACACTTAAAATGTCTATATTGATGGAGTTATTGACCAAATACAGACAGATTTTTGATTGTCTTTCCAGGTATATACCATAGAAAGTCAGCAGAAGAGAAATCTGTAGGGATTTTCAGACACAATCTTTTGACATTTTGCTTGAATTCCTCCCACTGAAGTATACTTCCTTCCTTCATAAGGTAACAAATAATTATTACTTAAGAGACTATACCCTAACAGCATCCAGAACAATCCAGTATCCCCCAGGTCATTTTGGATGTGAATTAATTTGGAAATGATTAATGTGTCCGAACTGCATGCAATGAACACAATCCTGTGAATATTACTAACATGTCAATATTACTTCTCTTGAAGGCCACATGTGTATTTTTATGTCTTCATGTTCTTTCACCAGTATTATATTTTGCTTATTATTTGAATTTCCTTAGGCTTCAGTGGCATTTTCTAGATTTTACAGAAACGTTCCAGAATTTATCCCTTCCAAGGTGGCATGTGCTATTTGAAATAACACTTAAAGACATCTCTTTGATGTTACTTTTAATTCTACACTTAGCCATTGCATGCCAAAGCCCCAGTTTTGATTGAACAAAACTTTATTCATTTCTTTGCAAGGGTTGTTTTTTTATTTTTAAGTAAAGATCTTATTAAAAATTAAATTTTAATTGGCTTGCAATGTATCAGCAAGATTACACAACTCTGATTTACTGTTAGGATCAGAAATGAACTTCAAAAGAAAAGAAATGGAAAGTGGTGGCTTATTTTCCCATGGCATTTTACTGCAATAAGACTGAATGATATAGTGATACAAGAAGCATATTTTCCCTTCAGATGAAGAAAAGAATACCACTTCAGTCCTTACCTGCATATTTACTTATATTTCAGGATGTTTTCCTGCTATAAGTAAGCATCTGGCATGGGTCACAGGCTGATGTTGCTACTCCAAAAGATGTCAGCAGATAAACTAGTTCACTTTTATTCTAACAGTGATTCCAGACACTATAAGCTATTGCATATTTTTAAGCAAAGATATGCAAAGTATTGTGTTCTGGCTCGCATTCAGCTGTTTGCTTAAACCCACTCGACTCTAAGCACAAATGGCCCTACTGAATCTGGTTACATTCCATGATACAAGCAGGTTGAATTGCCCAGTTGGGTCAAGGCCAGGGTGGAGAGCATTTTGAGGATGCAGGCTATCCCACAGTCATCTGTATGGTTTCTGAGTATCTGCCTAAAGTCATTAAATTTTTCAAAATGGAATCTCTGTTGTGGTATGTTATCCCTCCTTCCTTCATAAAAACCTTTATTGAAGTTTCAACTCTGTCCTTAAGGCCTGATCCAAACAAGGATAGGAAACACAGTGTTCACAACAGCTGTTGGAACTGGCTGAAGCTATCCACCTGGGTTGAGGTATCTTGCTGGAAGAAGCCCTACCCTTAATTTGCTCAGTTTTAGCTCTGTGGAATTTTCTGAAGAGGACATCTAGAGAAGAAAGTAGACAGTTTTGGGGGATTCACCATCTAAGAAGGTTATGCTGCTTGCAGAATGTCCTAACACTGCAACCTAAGTAAGGCTTTCAATGTTTGTTCCAGTAGGGGAAACTCACAGTAATACCTAACTCTTGGATACACGTGCCAATAGTAGGTCCCAGACTCAATGTTAGGACCTCAGGTTCAGCACGTGAAGAGTATTTAATACCTTAGAAATGGAAACACAGACCTTCACGCTGAACAAGAAGTGAAGGAAGAAATATTGAAGTGGAAATGCCCAGTTCAGTGCTGCAAGAAGCCACTGCTGGGATATGTGATCTCCAGGTTTCTCCCTTCAAAGGACTGAGTAAATCCAGCTTTGTTTTGCTCTTCTAAAAGAATACAGTCACCAAAGGAAAAGGAAGAGCCTCTCACCATTTTTATTGTAGTCCAGTGGTTAAAATCGCTTCTCCAATGAAAACAAGGTGAGTTTGCCTTTGCCTGGGAGGTTCAAACCTATGTTTCTCAATTGCCATGGGAGTACCCCAACCACAAGACTGCAGGTGACGCTGCATGGAGAAAACATTTCTGCATTCCTTGGTCAAACTGTGGGACTGCACAGGAAAGACTAAGAGATTCCCACGACCCTTTGTAAGGAAAAAGGAATTCCTGGGTCCAGGGTCATTTACCCTTTGTTTTAATTTGATGTCTGTTTATCTAGGCAGAGTATGAGATTTCAAGTTTGGGAAGGAGGAGTAGCAATTTTGGGACTGAGATGGGTAGGCATTTAGAATCATAGAATCATTTGATTTCGAAAGGGCACTTTAAGGGTAAAGGTCACCTAGTCCAACTACCCTGCAATGAACAGGGAAGTAATAATTTAATAAGTAAAGGGTCTGTTCCTACATCCTTCAAATCTCAGTCTGTAAATATTTTGCATAAGATACACATGTAGTAATAACCAAAACTTTAGACATTTTAATCAATAGATTAAGACCCTCGATTCATGCTATCCTTGTAAAGTCAGCTTGGGGTACCATAGCTCTTTCATTTCTTCCTCTCTATTCATTGTTACTGTTTGAATGAGGAAACGAATCCTTTCTCCTCCCCTCCTCCCTGTGCCCGACATCTCACCCTCACCTGGTAACTCAGTGTTTAGGATAGTTTCATGGGAAATGGAAACTCTGAACCCCTGAGGCTGAGGAGGGCCCAGAGCCCACTGTTCCACTTCCTGGATGAGCGCTTTCATCCTGGGGTTATTACAAGAGCGGAGGGCACTGGCACTGTTGTCTCCTCCTCCACCAGCTGCATTTAAAAGAAGAAAGCAACTGAGACTGCATTCTTGAAGGGTGTGATCCTGCAAGCAAGCGTGAGGTAGGTGTGTTCCCAGCATACCTGCAGGATTGGGCCCTTCGGGGTACTGCTGTGCTGCTCTGCCTTTCCGTGCCGGCTTGCAGTGGGGCTGCCAGAGCTGAGCCAGGAGGCACCCAATGAGCTGGGGCAGCTCCAGGGCTAGATGGCAGAAAGAGGGACTTGAAGATTGTGTATCTTTTTTTTTTTTTTTTTTTTTTTTTTTTTTTTTTTTTTTTTTTTTTTTTTTTAATGTTGTATTTCCCCCATGTTTCTTCTTCTGTCACTCCCCTGTAAGCACTGAAACCCTTCAAGAAGACCGGCCCCCTTGAGGTCATGGGATCTCGTGATGGAGAGGTGGTCACTGCCAGGAAAGGTTTTGACCCACCTAAAAGCAGAATCCCAGAACACACACTCTTGTTCACAAAGCACAGAAAAAAGCTACAGAGGTTTATTAATGTAGGTCCCTAATTATATGGGATAAATACCAGTCTGAAATTACGCTTATTCACTGAAAATGACATTTGGGTTTCAGAATTTTGTGTTAAGCATAAGCTTAAGTGATTTGCTGAATAGAATCTTAGACGAGGCCAACAGCAAGGTCTCATTTTCAAATTGTTCCCCTATAGACATTTGTTACTGAATGGGATCCACTTAATGAAGTGGCTGCAACAATACAGAAGGCAAGGTGTGAGCAATTTCCTTTGCAAACTGCCAGTTACCTCTTGAGGGACTGGGCACCTCTCTTTACTCCCTATAAGAACATTTTTGTAAAAATGGCCCCTTGTATGTGCAACATGGAACACTAATCTGGAAAAAAGGCCATGTCTTTATGAAGATAACCCATTTGGCTCCCATACTGCCCATCTTCACAAATTCCCACTCTGCAAGGTGGAAATATCCTTGTGACTGAGGTGGCTTCACACACTGTTTCTTTAAATTATTGTTTGCAATCCCTCAAAGAGAAAGAAGCAAAGGAACTGGGTGGGAATTAGTTGCTTTTTCACGTACATTGCACTAGTTACTGTGTGGGAGGATCATTATTTCTAATGATGATGGATGGTTTGTATATGAAAGGGTTTCTTGCCTCTGTTGTTATCCAAGTTGGAGCAAGAAAGGGTTACTATTTTAATAAGAGAAGTTGAATTACAATTTATTGAGAGGGATGAAAAAGAAGAAGTATAAAAGCTGAATCAAAACAAATGGAATGCTTTACCTGATCACTTTTATGGCATTACTGCTTTCATAACACTCACAGCACACACACACACATGCACACAACTGCCAAGCTTTGACTTACACTATTTTGTGCAATCTCTTTTTTTCCCTTGTGTCTTCAGAAAATATACCATTCCCCAAATAACTGTTTCCCGTACACATATTTTATTCAAAACACAAAAGGGGGAAAATGTGTCTACAAATGCTTACACATTGACGAATTCTTATTTTTTTCAATATCCTGCTGATAGAGACAGTCTATCACATAAGGACAGGAACCAGAAAACTTATCATACCTGTATGCTGCTATTATTTGGAGCACGGAAGGTGATGTTCAAAACAACGGTAAAGAATGTGTTAAATGGGAATCCACACATAAATACAAAAATTTCCTGAATAAAAGCATCAATTTATTCCAGTCTGTGCTCAGCTGATTAAACTGAAGACTTGTCAGAAAGATAGATAGATAAATAGATTGATCATATCATTTTTTTTTTAATAATTGCAGCCTTCAAAATTAAAATATTTTTACAGGGAAGTATATTAAAAACCATTAAAACAGCTGTTTTGCTGTAGGGAATATTACTAGTAGGTTGAATGCGGAGATATGTGTAGGTATTTATTCAGTAATCAATCATAGAGAGAAAAGACCTCGAATTTCAGTTGGAAGTTTTTATTTTTATCCTTTTCCTTACTACTGGTCTTTAAACCTGCTCTGAGGAAAGCTATACATGCCCGGCTGGTGCTCATCAAAAGCAAGCAATCACAGCTAAATCAGCATGCAAAATGCCACTCAACCTTGGGCCTTTATTAAAATTTGCTGGGACTCAATTTGAGATAGCGATCGTTCTTATTAAAAAGCAAAATGTAAGATAGTTTTTTTATATAAATCTCTGGATGGAATGGAATTGTTAATCAGCATAGGCTGATGTGATTTCTCTGTTGCAAATCCTGCCGAGGGCTCAGAAGTGGCACATTACCATAATTCCTAGGCTAGAGCTGGCAGCTTGAAAAAGACCTGCAAGAATCTTTAAAATGCTTAAGCAAAGCTGTAAGTCACAGCAAACAACACACACTGAGGATGGTTACCACAGGTTCTTCATGTTATATAACAAAGTTTCTTCCTTCGGTCTATTTGCTTCTACCACTATTTGCTTTTTTGTTGGGTAATTGTTTCTGTTTTATTGAGAAAAGGGCAGCAACAACAGAATCCCAAATGTAACGAAAACTCTACTTTTTTCCCTAAAAACCCAAATAATTTTGATACAGTTCTCTCTGCTGTACTGTCAAGTCAGTATATTTGATCATGGACTATATATTGAAAATATATTTATATATAAAACCTAAAACTAGCACCAAGTAATTCACAGCTGGTTTAGCACCTTTCCTTTTTGCCTGCCCTCCATTATTCTTCCACTGGGACATCGGCCCCAAAACTAAGGTCACCAGAAAATACATATTTTATATATTCATTTTAATATATCTTTGATCTGTTTGTTATCTTGGGCACTAAGAACATTAAGCTATTCTTGTTTCTAATAATAAACACTGAGTAGTAGAAATTATGATTATATCACCATAAAAGACAATACTGAACTCTGCATATAAGCACTCCTCAACTGTACTATGCACTGCCAGTGTATTTATAATTTATTATTAATATAGCACTCAGAATCTGCTATTGTAACTACTAGTGTCTGCACAAATACAGAGCAAAAAGACAGTTTTTTTATATAAAAGATCATTCTATCCTTAAATATTCACAGTTAGGTTTAACAGTGAGCAAATTACAGTCCAAATTGATGTCATACTAATAGCAGGTTTTGGGAGCTGTGGCATCAATAGAAAATATTTTCATTTACTTGGAAATTTTTGGCTCAGAAGACAGACGGTTCGCTGTTCTCTTCTCTCCTTTAATCAGGAATGCACAAGAGGCAAAGGAAACAAACAGCCTTTTAATGAGTTATTTCTACCTTGATATTGCTGGTCCAAATCTAACTTAGGCCAGTAATGGACTAACATATATATATATTTTTTTTCTGATATGTTTTTATTAAGGATCTGGAAAATAAAGATGTTACTTATACTTCAGTTCTCCCATGAGATGTGTCCACCCAAGAAATGCCTCTCCTGCCGTGGGTTTGTTCAAGTGTTCTCTGTTAAGACACCCAAAACTCACTGCACAAAGAACGAGGTACCTGTTGACCTACTGAGCAACAAAAGGATGCATATGGAAAGAAAAACTTGTTCTGATGTTGATTCTTCTGAACCTGCCTTGAAGACTGTGAGAACGAATCAGTCATAGATTTCTGTCTGATAGTCATGAGCAAATTTTAATTCCAGCATGCAGGCACTCCCTTTGGAAGGAAAAGATAGACTCAACTGCACATGGAGAGCCAGAACTGCAACCTTGCAAAAATCAGAGACTTTGTTTTGAGAGCCAAACAAAATTGAATATGTTCCCCCCCAGTCCCCCCCCAACATATACACACTATCATCAAATATTATCAATTTAATTGCTCAGCTTCTGCAGCTGTGAGCACAATAAATTAGCTTGGCTGGAATGGAATTTGTAATTCTCTAAGACATGTTCGAAAATAAAATACTGAGCAAAATTCTCAGCTAATGAGAATCAGCATAGTTCCACTAACCTCAGATAAGCTACTGAGCAAGTAGGAATCGTTCGAGTTCCTCTGACTTAGTTGGAATGCCTTCACTCGGATCAGCAGAAGAATATAAATTTACTCCTGGAATTTGTGTTTCTGTGCCTTTTACATCTCTGATATAAAACCTGTGCTTGGAGTTTATCAGCACAATGTGATATACTGTAGCAGATCTTTGCCAAACATCGGTGGCTCTTGTAGTACTGGGCAACTCACTGTCACAGGACATTGCAAACGCTCAAAATCTACATCGTTTAGGGGTCTACTGGATAAGTTAATAGAGAAGAAAGCAGTTTTATGTTGCTAAATGCAAGGACATGATCTCTGGCTCAGCAAATTGCTGGCATATTTGGGAAGTACCGTCACGCGCTTACCCATTTCTTCTATCTTTCTTCATGCCTTTGCTTTCAGCCATTCTTGAAGCAGGATCCAAAGCTGAGGGAGATCTGCTCTGGCCAAGTATCACTGTTTTTATGTTCCTCAAAAGTGGATTATGAAACACAACATTTTTTCTTCCTTGTTAGAGCTTTCATCTCCTCTTCCTCCACTCTTAACACACACTTTCCCCTTTATTTTGAGCTTATAAATTGAAAAAGGCAGCTAAGACAATAAATAGAAGATCAGAAATGCCACATGCATTTTTACCCTGGCTGAATTTCTTGCTCTATTTAACACTTTTAGCCCACAGAATTTCAGTAATTGGAATTTTATGAATCAAGCAGAGCATTCTTGTCTTCCATGCTTTAGTGAGAGCATTATTGCTAAGGATGAAGTCTACATTATCTATATCTATTACAGAGATGCACATGCACTATATATACGTGTGTACATGAATGCTTATATATGTAACAAGAAAAATGATTTGTTTCTCTCAGCAATGAGTGCTTGCACAAAGCAGATAAAAATGATAACACCTTTCACTTGTTTTGTTCTGCTAGTGCCGATTTCCTTAGGTGCAAAACCATGGAGAACTGGGCCCTTTGCATTTAATTCTCTATGTCTTCCAACTACTGCCATGTGGCCTATTTGAGCAAAAGTTTAGCATTCTTGAAGGGTTATGTAAATGTATACATTAGTGAATAAACGGACGGTCTTTAATGAAAAACATATTTTCATGAGCTGTGTCACACTGATTTGATTCTTCATTTGTAGTATCAGATCTTTGACATAATGGAAAAATGCACAGAGCTGAGTTACACAGTCCAAATTAGTTCAAGTGGACATACCTTAGAAAACAGGAAAATGTACACTTCAACTAGTGGTGGGTGAACTAGTGCAGCTGATTTTTCATTGTTACTGATTAGGAACGAAAAGACAAATATATCAATCCAAGGACCTTTGACTGCTCAGCAGGTTTATTTTCTAGGTACCAGAAGTGCCTAAACACATCTAGGAAATGTGCCGTGAATTTTCTCTTTGAAACAGCAATCAGATTGGAACAGACAAAAATTCTCTTTCAAAACGAGTAAATAGAAAAGAGAAAAAGGAAAGAGAAAAAGAGAAAAGGAAAGAAGAAAGGAAAATCGAAAAAGAGAAGAGAGAAAAAAAATAGAAAAAAAACAAACAACTTCCAAACTAAATATGCCAAGAGACGTTTTATTTATTTCCATTTGTGTCAAGTCAAAACAGAACAGGAGTTCAGATGCCGGTGCTGCACTTATTTATTTATTTTTTGAATGACTCGATATTTTAGAATCAGGTTGCGCAGCTGGACTTCACATTGCATTTGCTGCGGCTGCTTCATCAGAAATGCTGGTAGTATTTGTCAGCCTGGAAGTGTCTTGAGGCTGCTTCTGAGAGATACAAGGAGGCAACTGATAAGGAGAGCATCAGAAGGGCAGTTAATTGCCTCCAGTCTCTCGGTGCCGGGGAATATTTAAAATCTATGGGATTAAAGGCAGATTAAAAACTGTGGAAGCAGGAGCCCAATAGCGCTGAAAGATCATAATCAGCAAGGGTAATGGCAGAGCAAAAATGAATGTGGCAAATAAAATGACAGATAGGAAATTCAGATCCGCTTCTAATGCTCGAAGTTCCATCTTGTAAGCACAATTCATCTACGTGTAAATCATTTTTTGGCTTCAAGCTTATCAGCCAATCGGTGAATTAAAAATGCTCTTTCCTTGGAGGATTAAAGAGGTTGATTGAAGTCAGTGTGAAAACTGGCTAATAAGTCTGGAAATGTCAGGAGGGTGCTTCATAGGAACTCAGTGTACTTTTTCTATCAGTGCTATGAAACAGGAAGTTTGAAAAGCTCTGTAGTTCTGTTACTTTGAGAAATGCTTTTGTGCTGGGTTTTTATTTTTCTTTCTCTCCTGTGTGTCAGAGTGTCATGCAGAAATATTTTAATTTGCAAGATGAATGGTGATAGATGCAAATGCTGAAAAATGAGATTGAGAGAATTTGCTAAAATATGCACAGAAGTAAGAGAAATTGCATTTCACAAAGCACAGCGAATGCGTGCATCACGGTCATGGGAAATTCTAAGTTCCAGGCCGTGAACTGCTTAGACATGTTCTACCTTGAAGGGGGTGTTCAAACTTTGCTCCCATACCGTACCTTAAAACCCAGCGTAGGTGGTAAGGTCAGAGGTCGTGTTAAGGCAGTCTCCCTGCTAAACAGAAGAGATGCCAGGGCATCTCCAAGTATGGCGCATATACGAAAACACACTCATGTACAACATCAGAGCTTTCAGTCACTGCTACTAAAAATTGAACAAGCCTTTCAGAGCTCTACATGCGCAGACTATGCTGTTAGTGTCATTTCTGTCTTTAATGCCCAAACAGGCAAGGGCAAATAGACTTACGGGGGTATCTTCAGAGAATTTCACCACTCTTGTCAGCAGGAGTTACACAGATCGTCTGGGCTGCGGAATAATAACCTCTCTTTGTTTCAGTCCAAAGCCACAAAGGAGGTTACGAGATGTATGCAAATAAGTGAAAGAATTTTCCAGAGGGAAAGCTGCTTGCAACTGCATGATGACTGGTGCCGGTCACACCAGATTCTCTTCTTTTGAGATTGAGGAATGTGTTCATGAGAGAATCCACTTTATTTATCTTATTTTTCATTATTATAGAGATTGCGAGCTCATTGGAGTTTTTAGCACTATGAAAACCAGTGAATGAATGAGGATGCTGATGGGGTAAGGAAAAAATTGGTGATTCGAATCTCACATCCTAAGAATACCACTCTCATTCTTGGCTTGCACAAAGACAGGCTGGTATCCTTCATGCAAGCAACACAACATTGTGCTTTCACCGTTATTCCACCTGTCAGATGTGTCTGGCTGACTCTTGGGGGCTACATCTCCAGCAGCAGTTCTGAGCTGGAATTTTTGACCTTGGCCTAGTGCATGTACATGGCCTAGTGCCTGGTTCCAGAGGAGCAGATGCCTCCAGCATATCCTCCCTTTCTTATGAAATTCTGTAGAATATTGTCTCATTTTGCAAAATAGAAAACATATATAGGTCATTGGAAATAAATCTTGCTTATGGATAGCTTACAAGGCCTTGAAAATGTAGAAAGTAACGTGCATGGATCACAGAATGGTTGAGGCTGGAAGAGACCTCTGGATGTTCACTTGCTTCTAATCTGTAATTTTATTTACCATGCCTCATTCCTAGGCTTGAAACACCAAACTGGCAGCTTTCATTTGCCAGTTTGTTTATAACCACAACCAAAGAAAGGACAAAGATGCCCACAGATCCACACAACCTGTGTTGAAAACTATACCTCTAAACACTCTGCAGCTTCTTGAGTCTTTGTTACAGGCACCTCCAGGGGGAAAGGCAATGAGAGATAATGGATTCCTCTCCTTCCAGTGTGGAGAATTTCTATTCCTTCTGCCCAATCACTGCTTTCCTTATAAGAGGTGTTAAGCAGTGCAACTCTAACCCAGAACTCATGCTGGCTGGCTGAGAGCCCAACCACAAGGCTGCTGAGTGGTGGTCTATGCGTGTTTGGGTTATGGGAGGTTGCTTTGATCTCCTCATGCCCCCTGGAATGCATTTCTGCACAGCTTCACTAAGAGGCGGCTGCGCATCCTATCTCCCCAATCTCAACCTCACTTTACTCCTGTTGGTTAGGGCCCTCTCTTGGGAGGTGGAAAATGTGGTTTGGATCGCTCCAGGCTGAAGAAGGGGCTGAAGCCAGATTTCTCACTTTATGGGCCAGTGCTTTTGCTAACTCGATTCTTGATAAAAAGGTGTGTGCACCTCTGCCTTGGTCCACATTTCAAAAAGAGTGAGCAAAGCTCAGTTTTGAGTACATGCAGATGTCTCCCCTCAGGAGTGGGCTTGGCCCCCTGGAACCTAAGTGGAGGGAGATATTTCGCTTTGCAGACCTAATTCGTGTACCTTAGGATGGTTTGGAGCTTGGGCACACCCTGTATGCTCAGCATTTCCAAATTGGCTTGCTTTCAGTGGCTTCCAATGCACAGTATGGAGTCTCACCCCAGGGCTGCTCCCTGTTGTGGCAGACTTCCTGGTTCTATGCCTCCAGGCTTGAGGCTGTAGCAGGACCAGAGATGAGGTGTGTGGAAGTGCTGCGCACACTCTCTGATACCAAATTTTCCTTATGCATTAGGCAGGGAGAGCCTAGGGGCCTAACACTGCAATTTGGTTTTCCGTTTTGGGAACAGGCACTAAGAAAAAAAATAGCACCTCACTCCTTTCCTTGGACCTACTGTATAGTGTTCAATCTGGGGAAACCCTGCTGAGAACCTTACTATGCCAAGTATTTTATCCCACTTCTGAAATGTGATTCCTGGAAATAGTTAACTTTCTTAAAGTGGAGAGGAGAGACTAGAAGGCTTTCTAAATTCTAGTGGATGTAGGCAATAAGTCCCCAGTCTTCAATGGTTCTGAAATCAGCAGGACTTCTGGTACCTAACTAACTGTCTGAATCACAGAATCATAGAATCATAGAATTCTTTGAGTTGGAAGGGACCTTAAAGTTCATCTATTCCAACTCTCCTGCACTGAACTGGGATACCCACAGCTTGATCAGCTGCTTAAGGCCCCATCCAGCCTGGCCTCGAAAGTCTCCAGGGGAGAGGAATCCACCATCAGTCTGGACAGATGAGATTTAGATTGGGCACTGAGCCTACTTCACTGCACAAATGTGGTCCAGAAGCACAAAGTGTGAATTTTTCCCCTTTAGAGATTGCAAAACTGAACTCTTCAATTGTTGATGATGTTAAATCAAATTACCTTTGCTGAGCACTGAGTCAAGTGCACACAAACATCTCCCATATAAATATCTATAGCTTTAGCTAGATGTAACTCGATTCATAATTTTAAGGTGCCTCAAGCTAACCTCAGGGTACCAGTGACCTTAAAGCATGCTCCAAGGCATATAAATAATAATAATAGAAACAATAATAATAGTAATAATAATAATAATAATAATAATCAAAACTCCCTGAGTATAACTGGACTTATGTGACAGAAATTATCCTTAATAATGGCATGCATTAACAAAACTATCTGATAGCAGTGGTTCTCCATACACCTATGACAGATGATAGTTGCAAAAAAAAAAAAAAAAAAAAATATTTGGGGTTTTCAACCCCCNAAAAAAAAAAAAAAAAGATATCTGAGGTTTTCAAGCCCACCTGTCAAACATGAACACCCTCTGTCTTTGTAATCACAGCTCCATAACCAGCTCTTTGGGAAGACTGAGAGGACTGCCATGGAGTAGATAGACGGATATTGTCCTAACCACAGTATGTCCACAGGGCTGAAATCCACCTGTGGGTGCCATGAAAGTGTATGGAGGACGTTTGGGACAAAAGTTTATGGTATCTGTCCTTCTATCTGAGGAGATAAGCTGATGTACCTTTGAGCTGCATGACTTGTACATGGATTTGAGCTTCGTGGGTTTTAGTAGGATGATTGGCCATGTGCTATTGATGTTGCTTAGTAAACATGCTTGATAAATTTTTCTCCAGAAAAAGCTCAGTGCCACAGCCTTCAGCTTCATTTGATTAGCTATCTGGCTTCTCTGTAGATCTATGACTGCTAATGAATTTATATTATATACTTTTACCTGCTCATAAGCCCCTTGCATTCTGGCATGAAAGTGACACTCACAGAAAGGTGGAAATGAACTGCTTATGTACATGGTATAGCTGATGAATTCTGCACCTTTGTGCTTTGGTTTTATACCCTTCACTCTCCCTCTTCTTTCTTTAGGCTTTCCTCATCACTTTGCATAGCTGGTCTCCTTCTGAACCCTGGGTCCATGTCTCAGTTTCCATTTCTCTGCATCTCCCTGAAGAGAGTAAACTGACAACAGCAAAACCTGTAAAGAAATTCTCCTTCTCCTCTTGTGAGGGCTTTCCTTGTGCAAGTCTGTCCCAGGGGCATTGAATGCCTTCTGCCACCTCACTCGTGACACATTAAGACCTTGAAATTTGAAAGAGGAGTGGTGGAGTCTGGAGAAAAATGGACCTGTGTTCTAACCCATGTGGCTTGTGATATGCACGTTGACAGTTGATAATAAAGGATTTACATAAGATTTACATTTTTCTTAGAGGACGTTTAGTGGAAAGGGAGCAATCAGTAGCAATGACAGCTGAATCCATTTGGCGGTGAAGGTGCCTCTTTCACACAAATAACAGGCTTTTTCTTAATCTACAATTTGTCACTGTTTATTCAGCAGTGCAAGCCTTTCAATTGCCCTACAGCATCCTATTTGTGATCCCTGGGAAGCAAGGGAGTTGTCTGGTGAAGTTAGAGGGCATTTCTGCCTCTTGCATCAATCTAGAAATCTGAACAGGGCTTTCCACTGTTCGGACAGTACCTTTGGGCAATAACATAGGTGGAACATAACTTGATATGTCAAGGCTCAGCCAAGGGTATGGTGCAGAAGGAAACAACCAGGCTCCAATCGGCAGATGGTAGGTATGTTGGCATTTGTCTCCTTGCTGCTCATCACTTGTATTGCCGAGACTGACACTGAAGTGGATTTGTAGTTTTTAATTAGTGTTCTCAGATCCTATTTAGCTTCCAATACAAGAAATACGAAAATTTGGCTAGTTATCTCTGTTGCTGTAGGAAGGCAGGTGTGTAGGAATGGGAGGCCGAGGAGATCTTCAGACAGCTTCCTGTCAGCTTTAATACAACCTATAGCTTTGGATGTCATTGTCTTTTGCATGAGAGCCAAATCAGCGTAAAGCACTGCTCTTCCAAAAGAGAGAACACTTCTGATTTTATTTTAATGACCGCTGCTTGGCTTAGGCCATTCCTTGCTCCTCTGTTAGCTTGCTTATTTAATCATCTTTCAAGACATGTCTGGAAGATGCCAAATTTTATTCAAGAAAGAGTGCCTAATTAAATCAATATACTCAGTTGTACTTCAACACAACAGATAATATTTACTATAAGCAAATAACCAGCTTCAACATGGTTCAGGCTGAGTGGTCAAGCAAGAAATGCAATATTAAGGTTTGGAAGTTGTATGCTTGAAAATCCAGGTGGTTCTTTGACTTCCTGTATATCTGCTGAAAAGTGTCTTCCTATATGACCAAAGGTTCTTTGCCCCAGAATACAACTATAATATGAGCATTAGTTTAAGTATATCTTGAGATACAAATATTTTTTTCAAGCTTGATAGGCTTCCTGAGTCTTAATCAGATTTATGGATCAAGTTAAGTTTGGAGAAATGATTGTTTCCTGTTTCTTTTGTATCTATTCAGTGAAATTGGATAAACTTTCCTCTACTTTCTTCTGAATTAAAACAATTTCTGTGAGGGAGAGGGTAGTATATTTCAGAGATATGAACTGAAAATTGCCTTAAGAGCTGAACTTAATTTTACAATAGTAAAACCCGCTTGATGTATATGTACAAAGGAAACTCAGCTGCATGCTTAGTATTAACCTGAATAATTGTCAGTGCCTACAGTGGACTACAGATCTTTGCCTTATCTAATGCCTTGGCCAAAACACACATCAGTCACTGGAGTGGATGTAGTTGATTGCAGTCAGAATGACTGTCTAGTTAAAATCTGTAAAATCAACGTTGCCAAAACTTCCATATGAATGAAAATCATCTATAAAATTAGTAGTAATGACCCAATATATTTCATTGCCAGGATCTTTGGCTCAAAGAGGAGATTTTTAACTGCATGAATACGGGAAAGCCCTGCTTTAGAAGTGGTTCCAGATTAGTGACCACATCTCTTCTAAGATCATATTTGCTATAAAATCTGAAGATATATGCAGAACAAGAAGGAGATTTTCAGGAAAAGGAGACTCTTAATGTTAAGGAAGTTGAATGTTCACTTGGAGGGAGGAACTCTCTCCCTCCTATCAGTTCCTTTTCTTGAATTTCTAGGATCCAATGCAGGGCTCCCTGGCTTGGTTTGCAAATATGCTGAGCCTTTATCATGACAATCAAAGTTGACGGCATCTGTATGTCTGGAATGCAGAAAACTTTCTTCAGCACTAAGGTCTTGGAAAAATCATGTCCTAGAGTTCGCAAATGAGGCACCTAAAATAAATGGACATCCTCCTCATTCATCTGCTTTGACTTCAGTCTGTCATTCTCAAGCATGTATTTTCTACTACCTTTAGATGGTACTGGAATGCAGATTAATGTATCGTTATAATTACTAATGCTATTACCATCACCGCTCTTATTAAAAACATTACTGCTAGTATTATTTACAATGTTAAGATGATCATTATTGATTACTGACACAAATTCTATGAATAACAGTGGCTATGATTCTGCAGTCCAGCTTGGGAAGGTTATTCTGTGCACAGTCATTGGTGATAATCTTAGAAAGGGGTAGACACAAATTATCTTCTTTTCTTGAAGATGGGATGGATAATCTCTTGGTCACAGTCCAGGCCAACTGGCAGATCACTGTAAGTAATGTCTGCTGTTTTCTTTCTTTATTCCTTCTTTTATTTCTCCTCTGTTTCTGCTACATTCAAATAAAGAAACAAAATGGTCTTCTAGACGAGAAACCTCCAGATGTTCACAGAGAGGAGTAGAGTCATGCTCCACATACCAAGGACCACCAAGCACCATTTTATTGGTGCTCCAAAAGGAATTGAGGACAGGTTAGGACATTTCAAATGCACATGAGACTTTGGAGTAGTTGTGATGCTGGGCAGGGCATCTGCTGAGCTGTGCCTGCAGTCAGAGGAGGGACCTAACTGTGGCATTCACAGCTTCCTCAGCATCCTTAGTGAAATTGTACCTGGATAAGGTGAACATGGAAATACTGAAGTATTCTTAATGAGTACTTTTGTTCATAGGCTAAGTTTGCTGCAAAGCACTGTTACAGCTACTGTGCACACTTCAGGACAAATCTATTGGTAACTTCCCTTGGAAGAAACATTTGTGGAGTAAATTCATCAAACGCTGAAGGAGAAATAACAATACAGTGTTGTATATTTCATTGGAGATTTCTCAGTAGCTGGCATTCTTCCTTCATAATATGGCAAAGTCAGCTTCAATTTTTCTCTTTTCATGGAGAATGCCTGTGCTCCTAGTGTATGAAGAAGAGTGAATTTACACAAACCCTCCAGTCCAAAATGTCTTATTTCATGTGACCATGCAGTCATGAGAACTCACAGATAACATAAGTTAATAATGTGCTAACCATCGCCCTTGAGATTTAGTCTGTTTAATTTCTACGTTAACTAATACTTTAATATATTTTCAAGACCGGGCTAAATCCAATGGGAGGAAGAAAGAACACCAGGCCCTCATAGGGAGCGCTGCTCAGGGAGGAAAATAGGCTATTCATCAAGAAGGTAGCTGAATCAGGAAGAAAGTTGGATTTAAGTATGTATTTCCCACCCAGCTGGTGAGTGCCCCAGCTTCTGAGCTGCAGGGTATCCGAGGGCAGCATGATCTGGGATGGCTCTGGAGCTGTTCCACTTGGCAGAAAATAATTCAGAGCTCACACACGAAAAAAGTGCCAAGGTGAGTCACCTGTCTGCTGATCAGGCTGCTCTCATGTGAGGGAGGCACCTGGATCCCAGATCCAGGTTAGGGCTGTGAAGTGGAACAGCATCAACTGGGAGGGATTGGCAATACTTAATACTGCCTGGGTAGGAGGCTCTTCTTGCGTAGGAGGCATGAATTTGAATCCACTTGGAGAGGAGAGAGAGTTTAATTCAGGTCTCCTAAAACTTAAGGAAAGTTCTTATCACTACCTTATAATTATGGGAATAGGATGGTTCTTTAGATACTAAGTGCCAATGTGGATATTTCACATGGGTTTCTTAAAAGTGCTGGAAAATCAACATTTGTTTTTTAATCCACTTGGACATTCTGGGAACAGAATAAACTAACAACCCAACAATTTTAGTCTTCCTTTATGCAAAATAAACAATTATTCACACTCCTCTGACTTTCAATGCCATCCCATACCCTGGAAAGTGCTGAGAGCATACTGTGTGTGCAGCTGGGTAGATTATCTCTGAGAGTGGTTTGGTGGACTATGAGCCAGTGATAGCCACAGATAAGTCTGGTGGGCCTGGAAGAACTTGTGTCTATGAAAAGAGAATGGGTAATTTTATTGTGTTGGCAAAGCCTCCATATTTTTCTTTTGAATGGATATGCTAATAGTAAGTGGTAGAAGTGTAGAGTTTTAGGAATGGATTCTTCTCCATTTGAAGCAGCCTGAAGCAGAGGACAATTCAGTTCAAACCCAGACAGTTACTCTGAGTTGCTGTATAAGAGAAAACAGCCTAAACTATTCATTTGTGTCAATCCTATAAAACGTGTAAAGGGGAGTCTCCCTGCCTTTAACAGCCACGATCTGAAAGATCCTATCTGATCCATCTCTGTCAGCTTGGCATCTTTGCAGCAGTCAGTGGTTGCACAAAACTGGCCAATTTTTCCATATATAGTGTTGCTAAATTACCCTTTCTGGTTTTGTTTTATTACCCCCTCAGAGCAATGATCTCACCCATCAGTGTTGTGTTGCTCTTTGGGAGTGGCAGGGGTGGAGCGGGGTGGGATGAGCAAAGCCCTGAGCTTTTTCCAGAGTTCCCTGCATATGCAGAACATTTCATTGTCTTCTCTAACACGCCCTCACCTTTCACACAGACTGGAATTTGACACACCAGGTTAGAGAAAGAAAGCGAAAAAAAAAAAAAAGCACAACACAAGAAAAAACCCAGCAAACAAGATCTTATCATGGAAAATATCCATCCACCCTCCTGATAATAAAAAAGGCCTCGGGTTAGGAAAACAAAAAAATGACTCTAATGAACACTGAAAATTAACATGCAAATACATTCATGATTCCTGGCACAGATGGAAAGACTGAATGTAGCTGTCTTCTAAAAGCAATTTTTACCCTTCTTGCAAAAAAGAAAAAAATATCCCTATTACTACTGCTCTGCATCATCTTGAGAAGTTGTTCTTCACTGTGGAGGAAAACTCTGGATACTCCTTCTCCCTCACCCCACCCCATACCCCACTTTCATTTCACCAGGTGGCATGACGAAACTCTCCAGATCAAGGCAGGTTTCATCAACAAAGCTTCATGCCATGCCACCCATAATTCTTCCCAGCCTGCCATGGCTTTCTCTCAGCAAGCAGCACCTCTTGCAAAACCAGCCCATGTCTCATACTCCTTCCAAACTTGTGTTCTTGAGGACCAGCAATAGAAATACATGATTCACTAACAGAGCACACAGACCTTCGCTCCACTCCGTCCAGTTTGTGTCATTGACTTAATGTTAATTACACACCATAATGCGAGCATTTAATTTCCGTGGTGTTTCAATTAAATTAATCAGGCAATTAAATTAATTAAAATTACAGAAATCACCTGCAGAAGTGCTTGAAATATGGGGGAGGGGAAGGGAGGGGTTGGGAGGGAGCTGGGAACATACATGGCTGTGTTTTCACAGACCTTCCTTCCGTAGATTAATTTGGGGGATAGACTCTTTCAGTACAGGTTATTTAAGGATTTAGAAACTGTTCCAAGGCCCACTGAAACCAATGGAAATCTTTCTATTGTCACTGATAGGCTTGGGACCAAGCCACTAGCCCCAAGTGCTGAGGATAGAGGCAGTTACAAGGCAGGTGATGAAAGAGCAGAAATCCATCAACACCTCTGAGAAACAAGGCCAAGGGCCTTGAGGTACCAGCACAGGGTCAGATTTTGGAAGGCCACTATTTCAACATGAGTATGATGTCCGTGGGAGTTGGGTGTGTCAGTACTTCCAAGAACTTGAGCTTGGGAGGCATTCTAAGAAATTTATAGGTCTTTTAAGTGTAAAAGGACTTTTAGAACATGGCCAAATGTACCTCATCCTGAACTACCAATCACTCGGTGTGCTCAGTGAGAAGAGTTCCAATATCACAGTCATGAATTCATCCCTCCTGAAACCTTTGGCAAATTACTTAGCCACTCTATAGCAGCTCCCATTCATTACATAGGGAACAGTGCATTCAATTGCTTCACAGCTGGAGAAGACTTTGAGAAATTCATGACAACTTGGAAGAAACCCAGACAGATCCCTCACCTCTTACACCCTTTTTACCAGGCAAGCGCAGATGCATATTTGTCTTTTAACCAAGACTTAATTTCTTTTCCTACCATGGAAGGGACAGTACTTCTAGAGTTGAACAGCTACTTCCTCCATGGCATTTTACCAGCCAGTCCAAGCCCAACCAGTGCCTATGACTGATAGGCAGATTTCTTCCTTCCACGCTTTCCTGGAAAGATTTTGTCTGGCACACTCGTGTCTCAGCAGGTGACTCACTCATTCTTTGCTTCCATTCTCTGACCTGCAGTTGGGGATGTTTATACTTCAGACACTGAAGCTCAGGCAGGTATCCCCAAGCTGCCTTTAAATTAATTTCCTAGAGTACCATGGGTAGGATGGCTGTAGTTTCAGGGAACAATGTGTGGGCTGAAAAAACAGGGTATGAAGTGAAGTAAATCTCATAATTAGGCTGAGCCACTCTGCCCTGAATTGGCCGATGGAATCTGAGCTCACTCTTTTAAAGACATAACTGTTTTGTTTTTTTTTGCATATTATAATTTCTTTCACATAACTAGATAATCCCATGCAGTTCCATAGGCAATTCCTCATTCTTACTGGTGTCCAAGAGGGAGTAAAACCTTATCACCTCTGCCCTGACGGTGCCTACTTCTGTTCTACACTTGTAAGCTACCTTACCCTTTCTGGTTGTTTAGATGATTAACATAACACAACAAATGCTTAAGTATTTTAGTTAGACTGAAGTTCACTGCCAGCCTCAGGTCTGAAAGATTTAAGTGAATCTGAACTTGCATGCTTTTTGCAGCCCTATCAGCTGATATTTTCTCTTTTTGTAAACTTTACATCTTTTGCATCTCCAGGCCGCCACGGTATTCACATTATCTTCAGCAACTTTATCACCGATGTATGCTACTCTTTCCATTTATGAAATCACAGTAAAATGTTCTCTGATGCAAAATATTTTTTCCATCTTTTCAACTTTTGGAAATTTTTCTTGATTTTTTTAATCTTATATATCTCTTTCTCCAATCCTTCCTGTGCACACACCCCGCAAAAGATAGAAATACAACATAACAGAAAAAGGAAAGACAAAATAGAAAATGAATGCAAAAAATGATCCCCCCAAAATGGCCAAGAACACAAAAGGTTGATTTTAGAAATTATAAGTTTTAGGAGAAGGGTTGCGTTTTAATTTCGAACAGCCTGGAATTTTAAATATCAGTCTGATGAACATTCTTTCTTCTCTCCATAGTTTTCTATCTAAGTGATGAAAAACCCTTCTCTCCCCTTGCTAATCCTTCTCCATCTGAATCCTTTGACATGACTTCTTGTGTGGCCTTTGGCATGTCACTTCACCTCAGTTTCCTCATCTATAAAATGGCTATTAATCCCTGTGTAGTATCACCCACGCAAATTACCAAGGCTTATACCCGAGCAGAGCTTTGAAGATAAGTGAGGAAAGTTTCAAAAGAACCTAAGAGATTTAGGAGTAAAAGTTTCATTAACTTTCCATCAGATTTGTACTCTTATATCTCCAAGAGTCTTTTGAAAGTCTGCAAAACTGCAAGACTACTAATCATAGTCTTATTCCTTGTTCTCCTCAGGGAAAGAGATTGCTCCAGGCTAGTTTTGGTGGAAGAATTTGTTCCTCAAAAGAAGCAAGGTGAGATCTGGGGCTCCCCTCATTCTTCCTCCTTTCTGTGTACAAGATATGAAATCTCAGACGCATGCTCCTACCACTTCAGGCAAACTGGTACCTCTCAGACAGTCGGTATTTATATCAGTAGATCTGCTTGGTTTATTTTGTCTGAAAAAGGGAGGGCAAGGCCATATCAGCAGCTTTGCTGCTGGATTTGAGATAGTAGCTTTCAGCTGGGAGGCAGTGATCTCATCTGGATGGTGCACAGGCGGTCACCTCTTCAATTAACAAAATTTGTGGAGGAGAGCTTAATGCTGTGTTCTCTTGAAGTGCAGCTGGATGGTGAGGGCCTGTGAAGATGTCTAGTTCAACCTGGGACATGCTGGTTGATTAAAGAAGAGTCATGAGGTTTCTCTAACCACAAGAGGATAATTTTATCAACCCTTTTGTCTAATGAATGGAGGTCCAAGTGGTTTTTTTTTTTTTTTTGTTAAAAGAATGGCAACATTAAAAAAAATAAAGATCAAAATTGCTAGGGTTACACTCTGAAACAATTCCAAATATTGGCCTTTTTGTCTTTCTTTTTATTTTCTTTTATTTTGTGATTGCTACCTTGATTCTTGATTTATAAACTCCATCAAAAACTGTACAGTGAAACAAACAAACAAACAAACAAAAAACAACCCAACAACAACAAAAAAGGAGAAACTAATTATCCCCAAAAGTGCTACAGATATCATCTGGTTAGTGGCTTTGGTCTGTTCAGCTTCAGTGGCTAAACCACTGTCCTGACATCAACTGGAAATAATGTTGCTTTCTTTGGGGGACTTTCCTTATCAAAATGAAAATGAATTAGTATGAAAAGGAACATATTCATTGGCCATAAATTCAGTATTTCACTTTGATTTTCATTTTATCTATTGACAGACTCAGTGCAGTTGAATTTGAGAATGAAGCATGAATTGAAAGAAGAAACATGGAAGGTTTGTTACATAAAGCTTTGAGACAAATTGATTTAAAATATTTTTTTATATTTTGACCTATTTGCTGTATCTGATGCAAATTTACTAATGATTATGAGCATTTTGCCTACAATTACATTTTATCTAAAATAAGGCTGTCTTAAAAAATTCTGTCCTGAATTTTTGGGAAATGGATCCTTATTTAAAAACAGCAAGCTTCACTATAATGTTAATAATAGGTAGTTTCTGAGATTGACAGCATAGTGAGGGATTGGCCTGATATTTTCCATTGATTTCTTCTAATTTGATCTATACTTTGATTCTGTAATTGTCTAATTGTCTGTGTTTAGTACCTTGCCCCTATTACCCCAAGATTTTAGTACCTTCCAACTGAATACATTCATCCTCTAATGCCAATTTTTGAGTTGTCTTCCATTTAAAAGATACAAAGTAAGCACAGAAAGAGTGAAAACTTCTGACCAAGCAGGCAACTGAGCCAACAAGACTCAAGTTTGAAATCAACATCACATTGTAGTTTTCCCATTTTCTCTTCAGATGTACAATGCTGAATAAAGATTGATTGTTTAAGGAACCTCTGTAGATTTTTTTTTTTTTTGTGAATTCTGAAAAAAAGAAAAGGTATTGTGAGATTTTTTACTTTTAATTTTTAGATTTATTTAAATACGGTGGAGTGTAATGTTTCTACAAGGACTTTGACTGTTTCCATATCTATTGACAGCAATAACTAAGAAAAACAAGGGACTCCCCCCCAAAACAGGAGAATTTAGCTTGTAATGGAAGGTTCATTGTATGCAGCAGTTTCTTTTTACCTCTGGAGCTGCACACTGAATCTAATTAGAGCTACTAATTAGATACACTTTGTTAAAACATGTTTCATCAAAGCTGAAGCATTTTATAAAGAACTGTCTATTTTGGTGACATTTTTCTTGGACAGATTTTTGAGTTTCAAGGCTCTGGTCAAGCAGGGAATTCAAAGAGAAGCAGGGCTTGGGTCTATGTTGCATGGATAACATGAAAGTATTATTAAAATTCCAGTCTCATTAAAATTTGCCAAAATATTTGAAAAGCTTTTATTTTCCGCTTTTTTCTCTCTCTGTTGTGGAGGAGAACAAATTTCACAACCTCAAAAAATGTGGTAAAATGGAATTGGTGTCCTGTGGACAATTCCTGTAATTAGGCCAAGAAACTTGTATGCTGAGTCCAGTTCCCCTCTGTTTTAACAATTCATGTATGCAACAAGTGTCCAAGCTGTTTCATGCATTGTTAATAATTATGGGCATGTCTTGGTGGTCATATTGAATTAAATGGCAATTTTCCCAGAGATGTTATCAGGAGGAGAATTTACCCTTATATGCTTTGATTGTATAACTTCATTTCTGTTACTCCTTAAGACTCCCCAGTCTGTGCCAGCATGTGAAATTCTGATGAAGTTTTATGTTAGCGGCTGCTGCTAACTGTTCTTAATTATTTGATAGTCATCTGAGGCCTGAATTTCAAAGATGTGGAACTCCTCTTGTTCCAATTCTAATCAGTGGTAATTTAGATACTTTGTCCATCTTTAAAAGAGACCTTAAAAGAGTATTCCTGATCCCATTGTCTCTAATGGATACATGTCCATACATGCAGGTCTAAATCTTCAGTTAACAAACGAGGTAGAGCTTGTTAAAAATAGATAGAATTCTCTTTTTTTTTTTCTTTTCTTTCTTTCTTTTTTTTTTTTTTTTTTTGAGGAATTCAAGATTTCTCCTTTTCTGGGGGGTAGAGTGGAGAGTTAGTCTCAGATTAAGAAAAAAAGTAATAAAATCACAGAATTGTTCATAAAGCTAAGTATTTGGATAGGCTTTTTTTAGTCCTCATTGAAACATTCTCTTTTGTCTGTATTATTCCAGCCAATATGAGGCAATGATTACCCTGCATTATATTTCCTGATCTCACCACAAGAATAAAAACACAATGAATATTTTGACTTTAGAGGAATGAGACATTTAATAGCTGCACATTGAACACCCTCTGGTGAAGCCAATGCATCTCTCCACATTACTGTGATTTGTAGAATCAGTATTTTCCGCAGGAAAAACTAGACTTTCAATTCCAGCCCCCTCTCATCAGGAGTATCAGGATAATCACAGAATCACTTGAGTTGGAAGGGACCTTTAAAGGTCTTCTAGTTCAACTGTTTTTCCTGTTTAAGATATGATTTTGCATCAATATTTCAAGGACATTCAGACCTACCAGTGCTCAGTGCATTTGAAGGGATAAAATAGGAGCTGCTGGCGTTGTATAAGAAACTATGGCATCTCTGCTCCCCAGTACCTGGTGGGAACAGTGAATTAGGCCGTAATGCATATCAGGAGGTCTCTACAGCAATGGGTTCACAGTAGTCTGGTCCTCCTAGGGTTGTACATTCATGGTCAAGTGCGTGGCTGGAAGAGATATTATGGCATCATGGGTTTTTCTAAACCCTTCTCAGCTTTACTACTTTAAATATCGGGACTTTCCCTCAATGGGAGAAGAACATAACTTTAGTACAAGCTGACCTACTGAAGAAGTATGGTGGCTGATCTACAAAACTGGAAGAAAGGGTTTTAGACTCTTCCCACTCAAAAATCATTAATGTGGTCAGACTTCACATCTAGACTAACATCCTAGCTTACCTTAGCAACAAATAAAAAAAATGAAAAGTATCTGGATGCTTAGAGGCATACGTGTATCAACAGTCCAGAGTGAAGAATGGACATTTCTGCCTTTGGCCACCCAAACTGAGGCACCTAAAACATCTTGTATTTGATCAGTTGATTCTCAGAAGTTTCTGAAAGTTAGCCTTTGGAAGTACCAGAGAAAAGCTCCCAGATTTAAGGACCCTTCTGTCAACAACAAGTTCTCACTGGGTAATTTTGGAACAACTTACATACTGCCACCCCTAAATGTTTTTAAGGGAAAATCCATGGAAATTCTTTCCATTTGCAGTCAGAGCAAAAATTACGCCCAAACTGACACCTTACCTACCACATTCTCAATCTAGTAGGAATACTGCATCTGAAATTGAAAGATTTATGTTGGAAATGTTGACACAGGCCTAAACTGGAGTGATTTGGGCATCGTTCAAATCCATTCTTCTATTGGTCTTTAGAAGGATTTGTAGAAAATATTTGTTTTTTATATCAAGTTTCTCTCACTGAAAGGATTCCAAAGATAAAACTCATGAACTATGTAAGCACAGATACATTGTGGGTGAAAGGGTTAAGAGACTGAGGAAGACTCAGTAATTCTCTCAAATGGGGATGAAATGTTTCTTGACAGTTTTAAAACTAACAATCTTACCTACCTCTACTCATCTTTATGATACCATGAGTTAGTTACTTGAGATCAGTGAGAAATTTCTGAAAAGGTAGTTTCTTTCCAATGGTTTCTTCTCTTTGTACAAAAAATAACATGGGCAATATAATAAGGATATATCAATAAGAGCAAGAACAGTTCTCAGCTCATATTTATTGATACAGCTGTATGAAAGTAATAGAAGATCTCTGATTTACTGTGGGTGAGCTTTGGTCAATCAGTGTGATTTCCTATATCAAGTGATGTAACAAGAACTGTATACACACAATGTCATGTTGTTCAGTATTATGGCTATGTAAGGCTGTGCCAGGTCAAACATCCAATACAGACCAAAGCTTGCTGTATTCATAGAATTTTTGAATACAGCAAGCTTAGGTCTGTATTGGATGTTTGATCCAATTTTCTGTTCCAAACAGGAGGAAATTGTTGCAGTTTGAAGAATAAGAATTGAAGTGTCAATAGCACTGCATTTGAACTTCAAGGTACAACAGGTATGATCAGGGGAAAGATACCTTCATACATTAGATACATTGATCCTGTAATGTAAAATGAGGGATAATGTGGAGCTCAATGATAATCAAGCAAAAACAAAATCCACTGTACTTTTGCTTCTTACCACATTAAAATCAGTTAAAACTATACGATGGAAAGGAAATGAGGGCTCTGTTGCAGCTCTGCTAGGTCACATCATGCTTATTCAGTCCAGTCTGATTCCTTCTCCAGTATGACTCATTTCTGCATACTCACGAGGGGATGCTGAATTTGGCAGGCAAAACCCTGACGCAGCTGTATCACGTTTTGTAAATCTTGTTGGCTCAGTTTAATCTGCATCCGAACAAGATTGCCTATTTGACAAAAGGGTTGGGCTGAGCAGTGGAGAGGCATTTCAGTGCCCAAAGCAACTTTCAGGATCATTAACCAGGACCACCTTCCTCTTGAGCACCTCAATTCATTCCTTTGTCCACTGTGGACTGCTGGACTCTTCTCCCAGGTACAGGAAATTATAGCAGCATAAAAGGGAGCTAAATGAAGGGAAGTTATGTCTCTGTCAGTCAGATGTTGAGTAATTTGGGAGCAGTGTGGCTTCTGGATGTTTCCCACCACAATTGCACTGCACTTGGAGAAGCATGGCACTCAGACTTGTGGGGAAACCGGATGAGCCAATCCCATAGCTGTGTTGAAACTGCCCTCTAGCTAATGACTTAAACACTATGAGCTAAGAACACAGTACTGTCAGATGGAAACTACACAGTAGCAAACTCAGATCATCATTCTGGTCTCAGATGAGCTCTGTCTATGGGTGCTGTAATGCAGTACTACTTCACAGGCTTTTCTACAGAACTGTTTGAGAAAGTGCTCGTCATCTGGCCATCTTGCTTTGAAAATAAGCAATAAGATGACTTTGGAAAGAGAGAACTTGAGCCAGACCTGATATCTTTTGAAAATATTAGTATTTTTGTTATCTAATAAAATACTTAATGAATTATATTTAGTACTTAAGTAGTATATTTTTGCAATTTATTTTACACCTGGGCAACTTGATATCTGGGTGTCTTTTACTTTCATTTCAGTTTACTCTGTTTACCCAGGTCTTTTTAATATATTTTAGAAAGATACATCGCAGATGATGTCCTGTAACATAATACGTCTTTAATCTATGTGTATTAATTATCTGTTTTCTAAAATTATTTATTTATTTATTTATTGTCTCTTCTTATCCACTGTGATACTAACTAGTCAGTGTATTACCTTGAGATTTTGCTTCTGAAGTTTTCTCTTTCCCTTTTCACAAACTTGAATAAATGTTGGCCAGTGGCCAAGTAATTTTCCATATCAGTAACCTCTCTGCTTCTGTGCAGTCGTGAGCAATGTGCCTCTTGCAAAGTCTGCTTTACCCTAAATGCTGAGTTCTTGTACTCTGAAACATCCCATAATGTTCTATTTAACTGGTCAACCACGTGCTGACTCCCTGCATTTGATTTCATTATTTTCATATCCCTTTCTTCACATTTCCCTACCACTACTTAATACCAAAATAATACTTTGTTCTAAATTTGCTCTTACTGAACATAGTGGTTAATTCATGATGCCAAATATCTGAAGATGAAGAGCTGTGAAGTTTTATTCTTACTGGTATGAAGTGGTCTATCATCTCTACACTACTCTTGGTAGCAGTTGAATAAAAATTGATGAGCTAACATTGAAGGATGATAGCAATTCATGACCATAGAATCATAGAATGGTTTGAGTTGGAAGGAACCTTCAAGACTATCTAGTTCCAACCCCCCTGCTATAGGCAAGGAGACGTCCCACTGGTCCAGGTTGCTCAAAGCCTCATCCAGTCTGCCCTTGAATGCCTCCAGGGAGGGGGCATCCATAGCCTCTCTGGGTAACCCACTCCAGTGTCTCGTGGCCCTTACAGTAGGTGAAATTAGGAGTTACTAAAGTTAAACCTGAGAAAGATGCAGTAAGTCTGCAGAAAAAAAGGCCAAATGTAATCTCTAGATTAAATTACTGGTGTATATCAATGTAGAAAAAAAGCAGAATTTGGCTCTATGTATTAGATTTATTTATTAATTTTTAAACAGGCTGAACTTCTACAGGTACACTAAACAGAGTAAGGCACAGAACTGAACCTTGTCCATTTCCTTTAATTGCTAGCATGCTCCCAGGGAGTTTTTGGCACATCCTATCTAGCACTTTCCCCAGTAACTCCCTGACAGAGCTTTGTGGATGGTGTGTGTCAGAGGTATTCCCAACATCTATAATGCAAGGAGACTTCTCTCTCTTTTATGGGAAGAAAATGAAGTATAGCCTTATGGGCCTGTCCTGAAGCATTTATCTGCAGGGCCAGAGAAATGGATAATGACATAGACACAGCTGGTGTAGACAACAGGCAATATTACTGTACAATTCATGCTCTACTAGAGCTGGTAGTGAATCATATACAGACACACAGATTGTCAGCACTGAGCTGAAGTCTCATGGAAGCTGTTCTTGAAAGTGGTGTGACTCCTTTGTGATTCAGGCATGAAAAGAAAACCTGAAAAGAAGAGTTGTTATCTGCAGTACCTGGTTTAATTCTTCGCAAATTAAATGAATTACATGCACACATGAACAATATATGTGAGTGAAGTCTGAAATAGGGAAAACAAGGTTTGTGAAGAGGTTGAAGAACATGCCTTATGAGGAATGACTAAAGGAACTGGGGGCGTTTAGTCTGGGGAAGAGGAGGCTTAGGGGAGATCTTATTGCTCTCTTCAAATACCTGAAAAGTAATTGCAGCAAGAGAGGTGTTGGTCTCTTCTCATTGGTGGCAAGTGACAGAACAAGGGGAAATGGCCTCCAGTTGTGCAAGGGGAGGTTTAGGTTGAATATCAGGAAAAGCTTTACAGAAAAGGTTGTTAGGCCCTGGAATAGACTCCCCAGGGAGGTGGCTGAGTGACCACCTCTGAATGTATTTAAAATCCATTTGGATGTGGTGCTCAGGGACATTATTTAGTGGTAGGCTTTTAGGGTAGTATGGTTAGGTTAAGGTTGCACTTGATGATCTTGAACGTCTTTTCCAACCTGAGCAATTCTATGATTCTATGATCCTATAAAAAGAAGATATGTAAAAGGTTGAATCAACTCTATGAGGTTGAAATGGCCCTGAGTGCTTTATTAGAGCTTATTCTCCTTGAGCAGGTACAACAGTAAAGGGGAGACAGAAAGTAGCAGTGGAAATCTAGTTGAAAACATGTGCAGTAGGAAGGGACTTTTGGCACTTAAAGACAGCACGAAAAGGTCACACAATCTTGTGTGGGTGGTGGAAGACACCACAGAAACTAGCACCCACATGGAAGCATGGGGATGATATTTATCACTGTAAGTACCAAATTCTCTGCAAGTATCAAAACAATGACAAAAACAGGAGCACAGAAGAATAGAGACAAAGGGTGTTGATTGTTTTCAGAAGATAAAATCAGGTGCAAGTTAAAGAGAGAAGAGGAACTAAGTGCTGAAGTGGGAGTTGCAAGGTGCCTTTAAAATAAAGGGACAAAACTGCACAGGGAAAAAACACTGAAAACTTCTTGTTTTGACTTCATGGTCACTATAGTAGATAGAGAACATGCAATGTGTGACTTCTTGTCCCTAAGACTGTATTCTCCAGAGTGTAGGGCTGCATTTTAAGTTCGCCATATAAAAATGTAAGTTATGTGATGAAATTTTCCTTGTTATCTTCTTTCAGAAGGCCCTACCATGTTAGTTAATCTAGTCTGATTACTGCTGAGTGAGTGAAGGAGACAACAATACCCTAACATGCAAGGTTTAGTATGAAGAGACCTCAGACCCAGTTTTGACTACAATTATTTTTGATTGACTTAAACAGAAATCAGAATCTTATCCAAATTGTGCTCAAAGCCTCGGTGCATGTGTTGAGGTGATGTGTTTTGTGAATCTAAAAATGTGAGAGTATATAGCACATGGTTTCTGCTTTTTGTCTGGTTCAGTTCTGGTCTTGGACTGTGGACTTTCTATAGAAAATGGTTTACCCGGTGCAGAAATGAGCATAGCAGCCTCATGGGACTTTCTATCTGCCTAGAAAATGCACTGGACCCCAAGGATGAATAAACCACAGACTCCCACTTACACCTTAAATTTCACATTGTTGTGGCACACAACCAGGCTCTTGGCTTCCCTCAAAATCTCAAAGAAATTCCATTTAAAAGTCAAAGCAAATCCCCACTGAAGTTCCATGCAGAAGAGCTCTCTAGTAATCTGAATGATGAGGCAAAGTGGAAATTTAGGAAAAAAAAATTGAGTGCTTCATTTCTGTTTCTCATCACCTTTAAGCTGCATTAGGGTTATGGGTCCTGGGTCAACTATAGTATGCAGTATTGTAGTATTTTCATAATGCAAATATTTGGTGGTGATGTTTCCGTTTATTTATGTCATTGGATTCATTTATCTCGGCTTTTTACCCCTACAGGTATTTTCACTGGGGATCTGAATTCTTCTGAAGAATCATTGTCTTCCACAAAGCATCTCCAAGGGACATTTCCAGCAGAAAAAGAGTTCTTTGCCAACAAGTACTAGGAGATCTTCATTGTGTTCCATGGTGGTACCATCCATACAGCCAATTGGAGGCTGGTAGTAGAGGTTTCTGAGCCCAAAGCATTCATGGGGAAGTAATTTCTGTGGATATTGTAGAGGAAATTATATTAATAAAAGCATTTCACAAAATTCTGGATTCCTTCCAGTCAGGCAGATATTTTTATTATGTTTAAGTACTCATGTCAGGGTCTCATTTGCTGCAGACTTTTAGGAAAGAAGGGGCATTTTTGAATGCTGCATTCTGTATTTTTCCATTCTGTCTCAGACACATTTTATTTCACTTCATCAAGGGAGACACTATTTTCCACAGAGGTAATTCTACTGTCACTTTTCTACACTGCTGTTTTTTCCTCATTTCCCTTCTAAATAACAAGAAATGCATCTGCCTTCTCTCTGGAGATTTCAATGAGAAAGTCTGAAGCATTCCCTGGAAGAACTAGACAGTAACTACATTTGGCAGATGAGGCACTGAGGCAGAGGGAAGTGATTTATCCAGAATAACCCAGCAACGATTCCCTGAAGCAGAGCTAGGAGCTAGGAACGGGATGCAAATCTCAAAAATTTCAGGGTGAGCACACACATCTCACCTGAGCTCAAAGCAAAGTTTTGCATGAGTAATGGATTTTAAGTCTAATAGTGTGTATTGGATTAAAATGTTTTTTTCAGTTTATTAGTCCCCTGTGATACCAAATAACATCACTGGACACTAGAGTCCTTCTGCAAATCAATATATTGAGGATACATATGTAAGTGTGCACTTAAAGCTGCGTAGGACACTAGAGATTCCCAAATTTGGTTTCAAGCATTTCTTTGCTTCCCTCCTCAAACTTTGTGTGTCATATTCATGACAGGGCCATGATGTGGACTATTAGAAGGACAGGTTCTTTTATGATCTGACCCTATGTATACTGTGTGACACCTCTTCCATTTTATATTCATGATCCCAAAATCTAGTCATTGCAGCCCTGCTATTCATCATGGATCATTCATATCCTGAGAAGTCACCATTTTTAGTTCTTGTTTTTTGCATCAGTAAACTGTAGATAGAGACATCCTTCTTAATACAATATGAAGTCTACAGGTGAAAGTCCTGTATGTGAAAGGTAACTATTTTAACTGTGCAGAATACTGAACAGTATTATGTATTCCAGTCACAGGAGCATCCTTTTCTTATGTAGCAGTGTGGTGAACTCCAGCATTTCAAAATTTGTTTTGGTAATTAGAAATTGGAATGTTTCATGGAACGGAAAATCCAAGTTGTTTTAAGACTGAAGCACAGAAACACACTTATCAAAAGGGAGGTCATTAGCCTGTGCTACTTGGCACAGGTGTGGACTCAGCTGTCCTGAGGTATGTGGTCCTAACCACCAAACTCCAAAATAAGTAATAAAACATTTGGAAAGTATCCAGAGGAGAGTAACATGAAGGAGAAGAGGTTTAAGAAAACATGACCTATTACGAAAAGTTGAAGGAATTGAGTTTGTTTAGTCTAGAGAAGAAGCAAGGGAAGGGAGGCATGATAAGGGTCTTCAAATGTATAATAGGTTTTTAAAGAGAGGACAGTGATTGATTGTTCTCTGTGTCCACTGCTGGTAGGAAAAGAAGAAATGGGTTGAATTTGCAATCAGAGAGTTTCAGGTTAGTTATCACAAAAACCTTCTAACTTATTGAGCAGGAAAAACATAACCTTGATGGACTGCAAAATCACTTCCACTGGAGGTTTCTCAGAGTAGGATAGAAACATGTCTGTCAAGGGTAATCAAGATATACCTGATGTTACATAAGGACAAAGGGTCAGACTGGAAGTTCTGCTGAAGTCTTTGTCTCTCCTATTTGCTCTCCCATTATGCTATGACACGCTTTATCTTCAAAATGTCTGCATATTCTCACAGAGATGACAGTCTGAGTGAAACCCCTTGTACCACTGTGTACTGTCATTCTAATTAATTGTGACTATTTACTATTTTTAATGTTAACAGTCAAAACAGAAAACAGAATAATAAAAAAAAAAAACAAAAAAAACACACCAAATTCTGAACAAAGGAAAGTGAGGTGAGACTCAATATTCCATTTCATCTTGCAGTTATTTTGGAATACTGCCAACAAGAGTATTATCACAGCTAACCTGCTCCTGAAAAAACACCTTGATTTTGATACATCAGCTTTTTCCTGGTAGAAAGCTATTTAATAAAATCAGAATTAACCAACTGTGTTTCATCAGGAGGACTGAAGTATGTTAATAGCACAGGCCTCAGTTGTGTTACTCTAGCTCTGTACTGAGAGTGTTTTTAGCAAAACTTTACTCCCTCTATGGTGGACTTGAGGCATGAAATGGTATTTATAGTAAAGTCTTTCTCCTTTCAGAGCTTACAAAGTACACTTCTAGCAGAGGAGTGGGCAGATGAGGATAGTACTTGCTTTTTTTGGATTTTCAAGGCTGAAGATAACAAAATCTTGGCAGTAGCTGAAGGAAGCTGAACAGCTGAGGGGAGCCAGAGAAGTTATCAACTTTTTATTTAGAATTTAAAGTGTGAGGAGGTGATCCAGTCTCTGATAATCTCTGTATGCTTGGAAGTGAAAAAAAAAACCAAAAAAAACAACTAGAAATTTATGAGAGTAAAGACCTAATTATCTCTGTCTTTTAAGCTTTCAGGTTGCATGGAAATTCCTTTGGGGTCAGAGAAATGCAATTACTGAGTAATCTGTGGGGACGTGTCATCCTATAATCACCTGATATTTGTTTACTAACAATTCTCATTAATTTTCCCTTAATTAAGCAGCAGTTGCCTTGTACTTAGGGTCTTGTGATTGAAATTATCATCGACACTTCCTGAGAGTGAAAGTTGCTTTAGTCTGTAGAAGTGGATGTACTACTGTTAAAGCCATATACTTTGGTTTCATAGTGGCTCTGGACTAAAGCTTTCTGTATGCTTTGGGATTCTCATGCTCTTGTTGGCATTAGGCTTTATTTTACTGTTACTACAACTATTCCCTCAGTATGACCTTGTTCATGTCCAATTTCAGAGTCTCTATGATATAAGAATGTGCTTCAAAGTTGTATTTGTAAAAGGATGAGAACATATTCTTACTTGAAAATGGGCCAAATGGGCAGACTGTAGGCCAATACCCAAACACTAATCCTTCTGTATGAAGGTATTTCTACAGGTACCCAGGCATCGTTGTTAGCAGTGTACAAAGCAGGTAGAGCAGTCTCTTGAGAAAGGGGCACCAGGCATGTGCTGCATGTTTTCTGCTATCAATGATACCACTGTGGGCAGCTGGGCTGTCTCTATTGCATAGTAACACCTCATGGGCCTTGCACACAGATGGCAAGAAGTGTAGAAAGAGAAACTGGTGAGAAGGAATTGACTAAGAGAGGGCAAAGTGAAAAACTACATTTTTGATCAAAACACTTTGGAAAGCAATAACTAAAACTTTCTGCCCATGTCTGGCTTGGTCCAGGAACCTCAGAACAGCACACATGACTTACATAGAGAATCTTCCAGAAAGACTGTTTTTCTTCATTTGACTACAGTGAAAAAAAGCAAGGCAGACGTGTGGCTGAATGTTGGGTGTACAGTCCCCAAAGCAAATCATTCATAATGAATGCCCTATCCCATTTTTATTCATTCTGTGTTGTCTCTATATGGCAGGATGTCTAGAGGCCAAATACTGTTCTTCATAATGTTGGTGCAATCCCATTGATACATTGACTTCAGGAGGTCACACCAGATTATCATAATGGCTCCTTCAGGCCATAAAAATCTATGAATACGAAAGCATGAGAGAGCAAGTTGAGGAAATACAGAAAACTTAACTTTGTATTTTTGTGTGGAGGGAACAGGGGAGTAGAGGGATGGTAATGTGATAGACACAGGGTCTTTTGACTTTTGGTTATGAATGTGAAACACTTTTCAGGTTGATACCTGGTAAAAGCTGCTACTATTTGATGGCTCAGGAATTGTTTATGTGGAACCAGCTGGCAGTCTCTGTACAGTTCCTTGGAGCTAAAATGTGGCGTAGTCAATACAGGGATGTCTTTGACTTCAACAAGTCTCAAATCAGGCCTCCAATGGTAAAGGTTTGCAGTAACATCGAACTATCCACCAATGCCTTCTGCGTTCAATTTAACCCTCACCTTTCCCTCTCCAGTACAACCCAGCTTTATCTGGCTATTTGCTTTGAAAAACTGAAACAGTGACATCCTTTTCAAAACTGGCCCTCACATGGGTACCACTGTAATAAAAGATTGAGGCTCTATAAAAACAAATGTTGCAGCAATAACAAACTGAATGTCATCCATAAAAATGTCTTAAATACCCACATCCCTTCCTTAGGAACAGGTTTTCCATAAACAGGAAACATTCTTTTGTTGTTCTTGTATTTTTTAAACAGGCTTGTACAGTATCTTGTCGAGATGTCATCAATACAATTGCTTTGACATTTTTAGTGCAGCATTTGGAAAGCAGGTTGGGATTTTCAGTCCTGCAAGCCAGTATAAGTCAGCCTCTGATACTTAATTTCTCTATGAGATCCTTCACTTCTATTATAAACAGATCCAGCAGTTCAGAGATAAATTTCTTGGTAACAGTTTGGACTTTTTTATGAACCACCTGCAAGTTTTCTGCAAACAACATGTTTTATGGGAGCTCAAGGCAATGTTCACCCATCAAGACCTGACAGTAAGAAGTGGATGAATGAGGCCTTATCTCAGCCACACATGTAACCTTCTGTGTCCCCTGGCTTGACCTCCCTCTGCACTCATTTATGAAAATGATTCATCTTTAAAGAGCTTCCTCACTCTGCCTGGAGGCTGTAGATCTTTCTGCACTGGACTTGTGTAGGCTGAGGTTATAAACTTCAGCATGGAAGTCATACAGAGGGGCTTAATTTTGAACATTACGAAAAAAAAAGAACATATACACTATGTACACACTTAAAGAAGCAGGTTAAAATGCAGACATTTAAAACACCTCTTCCTGTGAATACTAAGAGTTTTTAAATGAGGGTGACTTGAAAAGGGAGTCTCTATCTCTTTTATTAATGTCATATTAGAATTTTATTTTAAAACAGTATGATTTTTTAAGAATCTATTCATTCTCATTATTTATGCTTCTTGCATTATGTATCTTTTTTTTTCCAGATGAATAATGAGCATAATATAATGTAGTATTTTCTGGCTGTCAGACATTCAAACTAGGATGTACTCTGTACATAGCAGTAAGAATTTCTTTTTAAGCACAGTGTAACCTCTTACAGCAATGTAAATAATAATTTAAAAAGTTGGTAACAAAAAAACAAAAACAACCCAACATACCAGTGGATTTTTAGCAGTATTTAAATTTCTGTTAATGAAAAAGTTCACCATGTCTCAAACTCCTTTCTGGTCTTTCACTGCTACAGGAAGTAAACTTCAACTCTTCTCAGAAAGCCTGAACATCTGAAACTTAGCAGTAAAAATAACCTTAACAAAATAAAACCTGCTGTCAGCTTCTGACCTAAGTTATACGTTCGATTTTCTTTCAGTATTAGTTTAGGATTTGTCTCTTTTATATAAGCAATCTACTCAAACTTTAATATGAAATTCTTGATCATTTGTGCAGAAGAAAACCCTCACCTACTGGGTGTATTGGAGATACTGAGAGATCATTTATTCAGTTGGGCAAAAAATGGGTTACAGGCTGATTCCATTTTGCTTGGAGATGAAACTTGTTTTTTGGGGATCTATGAGCAAAAGTTTACTTCAGTACAGATAGTTCCTGCACTGTGTCCTTTTAACAGCATCTTTCTTGAGGTCCAGACTAACTTTCATGCCACTAGTACAACAGAGAGGCACAAAATCAGAGACTAAACAGAAAAGCTCTTGAGTTTGTCCTCAGACAAGGCAAGTGAGGACAAACACAAGCAGATCATGCTTGTACAGACAGAACTGCACTGTGAAAATGTGAGAGTGGTTTGGGTTGAATGGAACCTTAAAACCATCTAGTTCTAACCCTCTGCCATGGGTTGGTTGTCACCCACCAGATCAGGACACTGAGACCCATCTGACCTGTTCTTGAATATCTCCAGGGATGGGGCATCCATAGTTTCTCTGATTCTGGATGTAGGCCTGAGTGCAAACAGTAGCATGGCAAGTCTCTATACTCATTGATTTTGTCTTCACAGCAATCATACTTCGTAAATACATACCACATCAAATAAGAAAATTCTAGTTAACCTCACGGCATAGTATAAAGGAACATTTGCTAATTATTTTGTGAGAAATAAAAGGATTACAAGAATGTTATTGTTTACCCCCAGTAAGGCAGTATAAAAAGCCTAATATCTGGTAAAAAAAAAAAGAAGCTCCCTCATATAATCTCTGCTCTGAAGCTATGCAATGAATCAAGCACACCATTTTGGTGTTTATCATCCTGGAATAAACAGGACATGTGATGCATCCCTGTGTACTGTGGCATTTTTTTTCTAGCTAAATAACCTAGGATTGCCAAAGGCAATCATAACACTAATTCCTTTTACTTGCTGATCAGGAGTCATTTCAGAACTCATGCCGTTTGATTTTTTTGTTGTTGTTGTTTGTTTGTTTCTCTTATATGAATAAAGTTCTATAGGCCCTGATTTAATTTCATTCACAGCCTTTAAGGGCTGAACTGAATATCATTGAATATGGTGACAGCGTTGGCCATTTGCTTGGAGAACTTTTCTTACCCTCCCTTGCTTATCCTACAATGTATTTATAAAGAACACTTCTAACTCCTATTTTTTTTTTTCTAACCTCTTTTTTACCGAGCATGTTTTTTAAAACCCAACAAGCTATGCTCAGGCATGTTATACTGATGTAGCACGAAAGACAGATGAAAAACAACTGATATTCCTATGTAGGATAGCACAGTAGACTGCAGTGATATCATTTGTGGTCCTGTAAACACTACAACTGTGTAAATGTCAGCTCTCCTCTGGTGACTAACCATAGTTAGTTCAACTGGATGTATACCCTCTCTCCTTTTCCCTTTAAATCTCAATTTTGTCTCTTCTTCTGAAGTAAGCACTCTGTCTCTCTAATCGTTCAATTAGTTTTCTATATGTCATTTTATCTATTCATGTTTTTAAACATAAGTTGATTGTGGTTGTAAATGTCCAGAATATCCAAGTGAAGTTTTCTTTAAATATAAAAGATAATCTAATTTTCCTACCTTCATAAATCACTGAAGAGCTTTAATAGATTCTGTTTGAATTTGGTGGAGATGAAGATACATTAGGTCAAGTTTGTTGCCAGGGTTTTCATTGGGTTGTGTTTTTGCAAAATCACTACTAAACATAAATCTCAGCTTCTTCCTGATGAATCTGTGAACATCACCAATTGACCAAAGGAAGCCTAGTTTATTAGTAGAACATCTGTTCCTGGCATATAGCTTTGGGAGCTAGTAGTTGAATACAAAAGTCTTATGACGGTGTTTATGGTACTTGATTGGGCATATTTAATATGTTTAAGAGGAGGGAACATTGAACACAATTTGACTCAACTAGTCCCTGGGAAGAACTGAATGTCAGCTTAGGGGAGGGAGGAACAGAGACAAACAGACAGCAGAGCTCTCATCTGTAGAAGATAATAAATAGCATGCCTGAGGAACAAGGAGGTTGCCAGCTTAGGTAGATCAAATGTACTTGAGTTGTGTTAAATAAAGTAAACTGATTCAGATAGGCTTCAGATATTAAAGATCCTGGATACAAATGAATAAAGATTAAAGTTGCTATTCTGTTCCATTATTTTCTATTCTAATCTATTCTAGTTCTTCTATCACTCATGTAGTATCAAAGATCTTGATCTACCAAGGGACTTACATATCACAGCACTGAATTTAGTAGCTTCTAATTCTCAGGAGCTTTGTAGTAGTGTACTGCCCAATTTAAGCTTCTTATGCAATATGTGGGAAGGGGAATCAAGCATCTAAAGAAAAGATTAGCACATGTCAGAGTAAGGTAATAGCCCAGTTTGATGTTGCAAAAGCTGAGGATAGGTCCAAGGATTTTGTACTCTTTTGTTACAAAGTCAGGCGCCCAGTTCCAAACTGGAGAGAGATCAGAAGAGATTGCAAGGTCAACAATTTCTAAGCCCAGTGCCATGGGCAAAGTTGCCAGGGCTCCATCCAGCCTGGCCTTGAACACCTCCAGGAATGGGGCATCCACAGATTCTCTGGGCAGTTGTGCTAGTGTCTCACCATCCTCTGAGCAAAAATTTTCGTCCTAATATCTAGCCTACATTTCTCATCTTTTAGTTTAAAACCATTCTCCCTTGTCCTGCTATCTTTCATTCAGGTTTTAAAGTCTATGAACTATGTCTCCAACAGCCATTTGAAACATTGACTTCATGTTGTAGAGATTCCCTTTGCAGATATCTTCAGCCTTACTGAAGGAATTCTGTCTCCCACTTGAATGGACTAAATGTATAAATAGAGTCATTCCATATCATTTGGATATTTTATACAAAGGGGGAGCACAGAAGACACTGATGACTGGATTAATCTCTGCATTTTCATTTTAATCACTGAGGTGAAAAACCTAGGTTTGGTTCCATCCCTGTCTGTTAAAAACATCAGGGCTTTGAAATGGGGTCATTCCCAGACCAAGTATGCATTTAATCACCCAACTATTGAGATTGCCTACCCAAATGAGGCTTTACTAAAAAGATAACTGAACAATTTCCCTATCTTCCTGCCTCTAGATGCTGATTTCCCCACACCAATCAAAATCTAAACTTGTGGTCATGTAAGGCTAAGATCTGTAGCCCTAGAGCATCAATGAATTTAGCAGAGATTTGCAGCACCATAAGTGACCCTTTCGGTTCCAGAATCATGATAGTTTTGCCCAGTGTCTATTTTCAGTGCTTGCAAACCTACATGCAAAGATCTCACAGTGCCTTTGAACAACCTCTCATCCCGTGTTTCCCCTTAACAATCTTTTGAATAGTGTTCGGCAGCACAAATGATGTGACAGAAAGAAAGAACAGCAGCCAGAGGGCTTTTCTGGGGCACAGGGACAATTTATGGCTATTTTGAGTTTCATAGAAAATCACATCTGAGCCATGGGAAAAAGATGGTCACTGAATACATTTCCTATGCTCCATCAGCAAGCAAACTAGAATTATCATTGTTGTGTGTATACATATATATATATATATGCTTTTATTTATTTATTTATTTATTTTGGTTACCTCCTCTGATCATCTCTACTGTCTTATTTACTGGCATGCTGACAGCATGCCAGTGGCAAGACAACTCCCTCCAGGAGTTCCCATCATTTGGAGCACAGCTTCCTCCCTCTCCACCTACTGCAGCTATTAGGCACATTCAATATTCACCCAGGAATGCATGCACTAAAATGCCTAGGTGAACCCAAGGAGCAGCCAACTCTGAATACAAAGTAGGCCTCCAAATAATAATACCTGTGGAGCCTGAAGAGTTACCTTCCTTGCCCAAAAGGCTTTTTAGAGGTGCTGGGAAGGAAAGGAAATGGCTTTTGAAACCCCAGGATAAATCCTACTGTTGAGATTTTCATTTCTGAGTGCCTCTACAGTTTTGGCACGACCAATTTGAGATACTTGCAATAGACCTGAAGCCAAATGTTCTCTTCGTCAGTTAGATCCCATGGAAGGGGGTGTACATTTTTCAGCCAGCCTTTCATTTTGAGGTCTCACTTGAAGTATTTTGTCCAGTTCTGGACTCCCTGTTACAAAAAAGACAGGAATCTC
>VXAB01009766.1:209646-222194 GCA_013399175.1 Odontophorus gujanensis | reverse complement strand
TTTATGCATTTATTTAAGGTCTGGCTGCTGGCTATAAACTGCATTTTGAATATCAGTGATTATATTAAAACAGAAATGTACATTGCTGAACTTGTAGAAGTGCTGTGTTCTGACTAAACACAAACAGCTATTTTTTAGTTTGATTTTATTACTATTTTAGTATTAGTTGTCCTCTATGAAGTATTATCATCTGTTTATCTGTTTTATTTTGGAGGTTAACTTGGCACTCTGCAAGGTGTATTGCTATGGTTGTGCTTATGAATGATAGTGCTGCCTGGGACCTATTCAGTCCCTTTAAAGCTATGGATTTGTTTGGATTTGTTCTGAGGCAAATATGGATACCTGAGGTGTACCCACACATAAGACCATATTTGTTTTGTATTTGAAAGCAACTTCTTAAAATGTTTTTAAAAATGATGTGTGTGGTCTCTTGAGATCTGATGAAAGACTGACAATATAATTCCTTACAGGATTTTTATTTATTTGTTTATTCTTTTGTTCATTTTTGTGCTCATTTGTTCTCCAGAAGTGACTGTAACTTGAAAACGTATTTTAGATCTGACTTAGCTTAAGTTGACCTCACATCTTTATATGTGAACTGTTATCAGCATGCAGAGTGAATTTATCCTGTTCAGTCTGTAAGCAGATGCACTGCAACTTGTAAGTGGTTGTGGTGAAAAAAGGAATTTATCCGGTTTTCTTGTCTGGTAATGCATCAAAAATAACTGCTGAAAAGTATAGGATGTTTTTAAATTTATGATCATTAGTTCAAGAGATAATTTCTCTTGAGAGATTTGTGGAATTATAAGGTATTGATCAAATTCTAATGTCATTAATATTGATAGAACAGTAATTTCTATAAGTCTGAAAGATCATGTATAAAATTGTATGATAGCAGAAAGCTTGAGCTACTGTACAGTTTTCCAGAATCTCTCCTGAATGAAGAACTACTGAAGCTGTGATATCTTCTCTAGATAATGTCTGGCATGCAAGCACAGCTAAAACAGTGCATTTATCTTCCTAAACCTCATTTGAGTCCCTTACTAATGCTGACATATGGTCAAATCTTAATTACCACGTTACCTCAAATAGTCTCATGTCAAATCTATCCTATTTTAAAAATATCTCAGAAACAGAAATGCAAACCATCTCTATGTAACACAATGATGTTTTATTAATAAAACAAATGGATAAATAATTTGCATAGTATTAAAAGCATCAAGCTTTTTATTCATCTTTTGTAGTTTTTTGACCTTAAAATCAGTATTTTTGATTTGTATAGTTGTATGTATGCTTAAATTGATTTGAGTGCATCATGTTTGAAAGCAACTTTTTAATATGATATGCAGTACTTTCTTCATTATGTATCCCTACATTTGGAAGAACTTTATTAAAAAATGAGTAAACCCACTGTATGGGAACTGCTGAGTCACAGTCTGAACCACTGTTTGAGTATGCGGAGAAAAGACCAGGCGGTCTGGTCAGCCCTGGGAGCACAGGTGAAGGCAATTCAATAGTGTGACCAGAAGGGGAAGAGCCAGGCTCCTTCCCTCTTAGACCTCATGTAAGGGCTGACAGCCACCAAGGAAGGATCTCTTGTTGGAGATCCTATTCCTCCTTTGTGGAGTTTTTTTGTGAGCCTAGATCCTCAGAGAGAGGGGAGCTTTCAATCATTTAATTCTTCTTTTTTTTTTATAACATCTTATTGCGCCAGCTCCTCTGCTGTTACACCCACTAAGACAGAAAAATACTTGTGCCACGTTTGATACCTAAATATTGAGCACATTATCAAGTGCATGAAATGAGTATTTGAGCAGCGGATCGTGAATATTTCCTATCTTCCAGCAAAGTCAGTCAGTGGATTTTCTTTCTTGATCTCCTTCTGTACTTATCTCTGCTGAGATTGCACATTGAGGGTTGTGTTCAAGTTTGTCCCCTCACAAGAAAGACATTGAGGCCCTGGAGTGTGTCCAGAGAAGGGAAGAGTGGCTGAGGAGTGGCTGAGGGAACTGGGACTGTTTTGTCTATGAAAGATGAGGCTCAAGGGTGTTCTTATCTCTCTATAGCTCCCTGAAAGGCGGTTGTGTGGAGATGGTGGTCAGTGTCTTCTCCCATGTAAGAGCAATGGGGTGAGACTAAATGGCCTTAAGTTGCAGCAGGGGAGATTCAGGTTGGATATTAGGAAAATTTTTTTCTCCAAAAGAGTGGTGAGGTGCTGGAATGGGCTGCCCAGGGACGTGACTGAATCACCAGGAAATGTTCAGATGTAGCACTAAGAGACATAGTTTAGTGGGGAAAGATTGGTGGTAGATGGACAGTTGGATTGGATGATCTTGGAGGTCTTTTCCAACTTTGGTGAAACGGTGATTCTGTTATTCTGTATAGGGATAAAATATTTTAAATATTTTGAATATTATATATCTTCCTTTCCTATCCAGAAGATCCCTGGAATAGAGAAGAGCAATGATCCTATATCAAACTATCAATGTTGTCACTTCTGTGCATAATCTTGCAAAGCCCAGTTGTCTCTTCTAACGACCAAATTTCTGTTGTGACTCAGGTAAGAATCAGAGCCTCAGTGTTACTGATTTGGGGAGTCTAAATGCCTGGGAGATGGAGGATTTCTTTTTCAGATATTCTTTGATTTGCTTTCAGTTTGTAAAATTTAACTGCCGTTTAGATACTAATAGTGCTTTGGGATTTTTTGATGGATTATTTGCACATGGTAGTCAAGACCAGTGAAGGGTAATATTAGTGACAATCTATGAGAATTATTCAATAGTGTCAGTGCCTAAAGACCTCAGGCCACCACATAGCTCAAAGCTGTTTAATTTTAGGCATGCAAGCACTATTCTACTGGCTTCCAACAACATAACCTTGAAAATACATTCTATATCTTTATGTCTCTAAAAAGTTCTTGATGAATGTTAAGACTTGGATAATCCCTTATGTGTTAAGAATAAGTTTATCTATTGTTTTCAATGAGTTTCAAAGGGCTTAAGGACATGAAATCTGCTAAACATAAGATTTTTCTTAAATAGTTTTTTTAATTTGTAAAGTCAACAACTTAGAGGTGTTTGCCTTTCTTTTTGTGTGTGCTTTTGTCGTGCAAAAATTAACACATGCCCATGATCATAAGTGTGCTAGATTTCTCTTTCCAAAACCAATATAAATCTTCAGCCTCTCTCCCTTAGAAAGGACTGAAAAGTGAGGTATTCAAAAGAAGGAACTGTGTTTCTTGCCCTTGAGTAACCTGATCCATGCTCAGTTAAGTGCTGTATTGTTAGACTTTGTGTTGCTCTGCTTGAAGATACAGCTGTAAAAGTGATTCTGGGATACTGATTAGTTTCTGAGTTTGTGTATTTCATTACATATAATGATGAATTTTATTTTAATGTTTATTTTAGCACAGCTTAACATTGTAATACAGCATCAACTGAGTTAGTTGCATTCTCTTCTTTTGGCTTACCAACTACTAAGGAGGTACATCTGTGTTCTCCTGCAAAAGGAGCTCATGCAGAGTCCATTCTGGATTACCAAACCTTTCTTTTTTATAGTTGCGTGACTGGAAAAAAAAGCCTGCTGATTTCTCTGTCTGCAGCTGGCTACTCTGTGAAAATGATCTGTTTTCAGTTTCAAACACAGTAGAGCTTGTATAAGCTAGTCGAAACAGAGTGTTTGGTAGCTCATGGTTTAAACGTTCATAAAATTTCTTATGTGCATCTGCATGATTGCATGTTTTTGCCTTTCAGAAGCAAATGAATGAGACAAGAATTGGGGAATGCTGTTCAAAATTGTTTTCTAATGACTAAGCTACCTCAAAATGTAGTCCCTTCTAAGTTCTGTTACCTTGCATCTGCTTTCTTAGTCTCCTTAAGAGCATTTAGAAACAGCAAGGCTTTTTATCTGCCACAGCTTGCTGTCTCTACCAGGGTGGCTAAGATCAATACAGTGTACTCTACTTTCAGAGGAGATCAGTGCATTTTATGCTTAAAATTTAGTGTGTCATCAGCACTTCTGTTTTAGTAATGGTGATAAGAGCCTGCAGCACTAAGGACCTTGCTGAAGGCTTACACACTTGAAAACAGCAGCAAGCCTGTTGCTGTAATTGTAGCGTGTCATTGTTGATTGATATGCCTGTTGGGTGGGTTGCTTAAATGTGTGCTTCCTTTCCATCTTTTCATATCTTGGAAATTTGGAGGTACTTTAAAATCAAAGTGAAATTCAGTGGCCTCTCCAATGACATTCAGTGACTGTTGATGTTTTAAAAAAATACCATTTTAGATTTCTTCCCAGACAGGGAAATATTTTAGTATCTTTGTCCTGTTTACTCGATTCTGCAAATTCCGTAAGTGTTATTTCACTGTATCGTGAAGTATTGGCCATTCACCTTAGCAATTAATTGATTATCTTTTCATCTGTAATAGCTATTGCCAAGATAAAGAAGTGTAAAGTCAGGTTCTGGATATCTCTGTCCTTCAGGATTGGCTACCTAAATGGTACCAAAGACAGTATTACCGGGCACTGCAGTTCCTTGAAAAAGAGCAGGCTGTACTGACTCTGCCTCTGCTTTCCTGAGTAGTAAGCACTTAGGAGCATTCCTTGGATCCACCTTATACCTCTTAAAAGTTAGGATGCCTAGGAGGTAAAATTTGCTATTCCACTAACAAAATAGCAGAGTAGTTGTATGGTCTATGCACATGATAGGGGTATAACTCCACTGTATTTGACAGTGCGATGCATCTACTTGGTCATGCCTGCACTCTAGAGATGTCCTCAGTTGTTAGAAGGGCTTCTATGACTCAAATTATTGATTTCTGAGACACTGTCTGTACAGGGACATCAAATATATCTTGCTCCTTCTACTCTGGTGCTGTTAACCTCTATACACTATACTGAATAAACTCTGCTTTTAGATCTGGCAATGATCTGTTTTCCTATGAATTGGTGTTTCACATTATTATCTCAGGTAATGTAATGACACACCGTTCCCATCTCAATCTTCAACAATGGCACTTTTTTTTTTTTACTGGGATTATATTTCTGAAATGATTGTTCATACAGCATTGTGCACTGCAAAGAGAATAGTTTGTACCCATAGTTCTTTGTTAGGTCACTGTTACCCTTGTTTGATACCACCTGTCTGTATTTATCATTATACCATGTTGGGCTTCTTTTCTGTATGTAGCCAACACCTTTCTTTCCAATTCTGTGCTTACTCAGTGCCAATGGGCAGGCATTCAGTTTCTGCATTTTCCTCTAATTCTTCTTCTTTGCTGAAGTGGTGCAGTCCTATTTGGCTTCTCAAGTGGCTATTGTTTTTCTCTGAATGCATAGAAATGTGCATTTTAAACTCTTGCTCACTGATGGAATCATATTTTTTGCTTGAATGAGTTCATTGGATCCCATCTGCTGTGTTCCAGATTTTCTGAACATCAACCTACCTGTTCATACTCATAACTGTAATTCATATATGTACAGATGTAAATACATGTGCACCTGCACGTGCTTTGTAGTGTCTTTCTAGTGCAGAGCAGCATCCTGTGGATAATGACTGTTTCTGATCATGTCACAGCACAGCTTCTTAGCTTGTAAACAAAATCTTTGGGACAGAGACCTTCCAGGAATTCAGCTTGTGTTTCTTTAATGGAACACTTTTATCACTGTCCCTGAGTTCTTTAACTGTCCTTAAAAGAACTGTCGTTTCTTTCATTTCTGAAAGATGTGCATCCTTGACATAACATTTGTGCATACTTCTTGAAAACATATTTCATGAAATGTAACATGGACCTTATCATTTTTGTTTTCAGTATTCTTGGCAGTGTAACATCAAATTTACTTTTTGAACCAATTTTACCCTCCTCTGGAGCTGAGGATACTTGCCTATCAGTTTAGATTAAATGTCACTTCTGTTTTTTTCAGCTTTAAGAAATAATATCCTGTATGATATAGCTAAGATGTAGAGTGAATTATCTCTACATTCTGTTTCCATACATCTCCACCAGTTCTAGGTCATTATTGCTGATAGTAATCATTGTTTAAATTTACTATTGTTGAGGAAATATTTTAAAAAAGAAAAACTTGGGAGAAGTGGCTTAAGTAAATAACTTTTAGTTAGGTAAAAATAGGTATATGGAAGCATTTTTAAGTGCAGGGTTTTTTCTTCTCTCATTTATAAAGGTAGATATAATTTTAATTACGACATTATGGATATTTTACTCCACACAATATACAGTAAAGCTTCCAGTAAGGGAAGGGCTTTTTGCAGTTAACTCACTGTGATTACTGCTTAATGTCTGCTGCTTTCATTGTGCAAAAGCGGCACCGTCCAGCTAATGTTCTTTTCATTTCATTAGTGGAATGAGGAAATGTTATTTATGTTAAAATGTAAATAGTTTTCTAGAAAGGCATCGCTATATGGGCAGAATAAACTTCATTATATGTAATTGTTTTTGGTTTTCATGCCTTTCTGATTTAGAGGAAGTCTGTTCTAAATTTTGTGTTGTTTTTTTTTTTCTGCCTATGAGAATCCAAGTGTTAAATCTGTTATGATTCTCTATTCAGTTTAGCAATTATTAAGCTGTCTTCCATCATGTGTAGCTGCTGTCATTTGTCTGTATGCGAGAAACTACTCATGGCTGAGTGATCTACTGCGTCTGACCTTGTACGTATGGAATGTGGCAAGTCTTCAGCATAGCATAAACAAGTCTTCCTCCTTCTGTGTCCAAGGGATTCTAGCTCTAGGGAAGTGATAAAATCATTTTCAACAGTTTAAAATGGAAGAAGAGAGGTTTTCTTTCCAGCCTGCAGGTAATGCTTGCTCTTTTCAAGACAACTGGGATGCTTGTCAGCATCTCTGTACACACGGTCACTTTCATCTCTGCTTTGCCTGAAAAACTGTCTTTTTCCATCATAGCAAACATTTCTTGCTCCCTTGAGAATGACTTTGCTAAGCCTACTCTACTGAACATAAATGTTATAAACAAACCCCAAATGAGTGTCAGAAACCTTTTGTTCTGATCTGTAACTTCTCATCGGTTTTCGTCATGCTTTTGTCTCAGTAGTCTGTCCTTGAGAAGAACTGCTCAGTTCTGGATGTGAACTTATTTTTAGGAAATTTGGAAATAACAGCTCTTGTCTTCTTTTGAACTTTGTATTTGTGATGCAGAGCTGGTGACACAGCTCATGGTGGCTTCAACTATGCGGGTCTGCAAATTCTTGTACATCCCATCTTTACTATAAATAAATTTAATTCAAGTAAGCTGCATCATATTTTATTAACATTCAATGTAAATTTTTTTATGAAGGAAAGGACTAGCATTTTAGTATTTTTCATGTAAACTTACTGATTTGCTTTTACCTCCTTCTGTTTTTAGAATTTCTCTTTTAGAATCTTTTAGAAGTGATACTTAAATGCAATGAATGGTGCTTTTAGAGTGTTGAAACTGTTCTCATCCACATCTTATTCGATTAATAAATGTATCTTACAGAAATAGTATCTTGTACAAGGCAAAGCTATAGCAATACTAAATAATCATTTCTTTGTGAGGTCAGTGGCCTTTCAGGTGCTGTTGCTCTTAATTATTGTTTTATTTCTTTTCACTTACTGCTCTAAATCAAAGATATCCTCTGAATAAGTTTTAATCCCTCTGGAAGAATACTTTCTTTTGTATAGGAGTACAGTGTTTTTGAGCTCTCAGGGAGTCTGATTACCTACCAATTGGATTCATTCCTGAACAAAATCTCTAGTTTGCTTTCCTGCAAAGGATTCTAGCAGCTGTTGTTGGGTTTTTCTTACTGGTTAGTTCTTTGAGATTTATGAACGGTAGACACAGCAGTCATTCTACACATGGGATATGGGAAGAAGTAGTAGAAGGAAGAAAAACTAGGGCTCTTTTCATATTTTGATAGATAACCACTTCATTGGTGTCGGAAGGAAAAAAGGTCAATTAAAAAAAAACGTTTTTCTATTGGAGTATGAGTGCATCACTTAAGGAGCTGCAAAAAGGTGACTATCTAAGAGTTATGGCAACATATTCCCCTTCTTAAAGATGATGTTAAGTCTGTCACTTTCTGTCATACAGCTTTTTACACTACATCCTTGGTATGAAAGGAAATATTAATTGCAATTTGTATTTCAGATAGCTAATAAATTGAAGCTCATGAGTTGGCTCCCTTTTGATGGTCTGTGATTTTAAAAAATTAATGACTTATCTCTTAAGATAATTCAAAAAAGCCTCAGTTTTAGGTAAGCCTTGTTGAAGAAAAATGATTTCTAATAATTTCCCCTTGATGTGACAATTGCACCATGTTATACATCTATTTGTCAGTTCCGTTCTGGGACTGAGTTACCCCAAGAAATCTTCAGTATATTAAGGCTTAAATGGGCCCCAGTCCTTCAAGTTGTCGTGTGCTTAGCCAACTATGAGATGCTGAGAAATCAATTGCATGCAGAACTGAGATTTTTGTTTTAAGTGTATGAATCTGGGCTCTATACATAGTGTCTCCTTAGGGATGTTTTTGTTTAGGACATTATATACTGCTGTGAAATCACTTAGATATAATTTAAAAATATATCTAAGATGCTGGATTAGCATGGGTTTGGGTCTCAAAGATTACAACAATCCTGTAAATTTTTAACAATAGTGGATGCACAAAGTGGGAACTTTATTTAGGCAAGCAAGGATCTAATCAGTCTTTATGTAACTGAAAGGAATCCAAGCTGTTCTGAGATTCTAGGAGTTTATAAATCTGGAGTTGTTGATACCAAAGACTGGCCTTAACCAATAAATAAATATGGCCCAGTTTTGATCTTCTCAGATTGTGGTGATCTGTAATATCATAACTGATGTAAATGGACTTACATCTATGACAGTAATGGAAGGTCATTAACTGAAATTCTCGACTACCTGTACTTATTCGCACTTATATGAAGAGTATGTAAGTTTATATACGCACGTATATAAAGAGTATGTAAGTTTAATGTTCTCACTGGCTTTATGATAACCATTGCATTTGATATTATTATTGCTCTACCTGAAGAGAAAGAACCATATCTGTAATGCTTTGCCTTCATTATTTGAATTATTTTAAAGAATAAATGTAAACTGTGGTCCTGTTAGTGTACCATAGCTGACAGCCTTTTATGCTGTGAAAAAAAAAAAACAAGAGAACAAAATAAGAAGTAGCTGAATTATTTTGTTGATGTTCTTTTTATATTACATGTATTTAAATATCAATAAAGAACTCATATTAAGTGAATACATTTTTAAAGTCTGTGCTCTGTTTTCCCATAATTCTGTCTGCGCTGAAGGAAAGGAAAGCAAATAACAACAAAAATGTTGCATATAGCTTGTTACTTTTCAGTAATGTTGGTTAAGTTTATTCATGAGTTTGCTAAGAGGGCTTTCACATAGGTTAGAGATTAGAGTTAGTTCAGTCTGAAGTCTTGTAAGTTTGGAAAGTTTGTTTTGAACAGTTTGTGAGCTGTGCTCGCAACTGCTCTGTAGCATTAGTTTGGAACTCTACTGAGAATGTATGAGTAACAGTTGTGTTTAAGATATAATCACCCGATTAATATTTATAGCTAATCCCAACATAATGTCAAAAGACAGATCTGCCATTCTTAACAAAGACCTTTTAAGAAACTTAATTAAAACATATATTATAAAGTTAATTTTCTTTTATAGATTAACATTAAAATATGATGACAAATTCTGTTTTCACTTGTGCCATTTTGACTCCGTTACCTGGCAGCTGAGTGTGTTCGTCGGTGTTTCAAAAACATATATCACAATTAAATACTTTGTCTTAGCACAATGTGCTTTCAGGAAATTGATTTTTGAGTTAAACACTGAACATGACAAATCTGGGAAGCCTTTATATGCTGCTTAAACTATTTATTATCTGTCAGGTGGGTAGTAGACTTCCATGCTCTGGAATGAATTAATCCATTGATTCTTGGTGAAGGAAAACGTGGACACGGTGATATAGAAGCAGCAGTAGTAGTGACACTGGGGTAAATCTTTCAAACTGGTGTTTATGCTAGTGTATCAATGAGAAATGACTGATGAAATTTGCTTTCTATTTCTTCTTGGTCAATAGGAATGGATCAAAGAGAAGGAATGCTTAACTCTCATTTGCATCAGATCTAGGAAGCAGTACAGAGCATTGCTGTTTGTGGTGGCAGCAGTTTTCTGTCTTGAACTTCGTGTGGGGCTACAAATACCTACCTAGTACATCATTCTCCTCGAGATCATTTTGTTCTGCTTATTATACCACATGTCATGTCAATTAAGTAAATGAGTGTAGAAAGAAGGAAAAGTACATTTATTTGAATTTACTGATGAATTCAGCGCAAGGTTATTTGGTCATATTTTAAACTACTAACAACAGAGTTGAAATCTTCAAGTTTTAAAGATTTCTGACACTAGAAAATATGAAGAAATTAACATAACTATTATTTCAGTTGTTTCCCTTGAAGACAATAAATGTAGGAACCTTAAATTACTTGTTTTTGCTTTTAGACCTAAGTATGCTTCACTCTATATTGTTACAGATTGCTGTTTAGACTTTTGATTTCCTGCCTTTCACACATTGTTTATTAATTACTTTTGCTATTCACTCAACCAGGATTCAGACTTTCATTAATTTCTGAAGGATTTTTTTGAGCTAGAATGAAATGTTATCCTGTTGGTGTCTTATCGCTCCTAAAAGTCACTGCCAACTATTTAGCTTGTTTTTCAGTGAATCGCACAATGTTCTAGGCTGATCTATTTCTGTGACACAGTTCTCTTCTTGCTCAGCTTTCTACTGCTGTGATACAAGTGAACAGCCTATTCAGTTTTGCTTTTTCTTTATATGCTACCTTATATACAAAGGTGCATTTTCAGAGTGTTTAGGCAGTGGTTCTCTTGATGCTGGAAGTGGTAACAAATAAGATGCTCAAGATCAGTGCATGTGAGCTGTTTCCTCCTGAAAAGCAGGGGTGAGGGATGGGAAGAATGAGGTAGCTGGGCAAGATCAGATGGATTCCCAGGCCAGTGTTTCAGAGGTTAGAGTTCAGATTCCTAGGTAGTTGATTGGACCTTGAAGGATGCACTGGATCAAGACCTGAGCTGTTGCTACCCTAAAAGGTGATACAAAGCTGAAACTTTATTTCAACTTAAATGCTACTTCAATGAAGAACACCAGCAAAGAAACTAAGTAAGATAGGTTAAACCCAGTGGTGATCTCCATTTCTTGCAACATTTTTGATCTGAAGTTATTTATTACTTTTTGTCTGTTTGTATAACCTGCTCCTGATTAGAAAGAACCAACTATTAAGGTTAATGCATATCTTGAGAAAGCAGCACTTGACAGGTTTGTCTTTTGTTTTATCTGCCTGATGGGTGTACTGGAAACATAAGGCTTACAGGATTCCGAAGACTGATCAACTATAGTAATGAGAACAGCAGAAAACATTTTGGCTTTATTGTGGAGTATGAGCATATAAAAATGATATAGTTAAACAAACGTGAAAATCAATCAGTCAGTGATAGCAGTTTTCCTGTAGGTGTTTTGTTAACCTTTTATTAACCTGATTAAGTTTCCCATGCAGCTGTAAAAATTGGAAAAATATGCACTCTTTTTTTGCTGGGTTTTGAAATTCGATATTTCCTTACTTCTGTAGGTAACAGGCTCTGCACATATAAAGAGATACGTATTTTGTCCAGGAAGATACTGCTGACTTGCCCATTTATGCTATGCTTGACTTGAATTATGGTGTCAGGAGTTGAATTAACATTAAATTTTATTAGGGTAGCTGCAGCAATCATGATACTGCATGTGGCTAGTGCTTCCTTGATTGTGGGATGGGAGTTGAGTTGGGTTTGGCCTGCTGCTCACACTGCCCTTTGGCAGTGAGAGAAGGGAGAGAGAGTATCTGGGAGTGGTGTAGAGATGGGCTTGCTACCTGTGCAGAGGATTTCTAATAAGACTGTGACTGGAGGTGTGAACTATGTGTCAGCCTCAGTATGGACAGCCTCAGGATTGTCCAGGCAAAAAAAAATCTCTAACTTGGCCTCTGCTGGAGCAAGGTAATCTGCTTTTAATACTCCATACCATCTGGCATGTCTGGTCAGGAGCTCTTTGCTCTAAAGAAGAGATGTTGGTCCTTGTTGTCTACAGAGTAGTGGGAGAGGTGATTTGCTATTGACAAGATATTTTTTCTTCCGTCATTTTTATTGAAGAATCCATTCTCCCCAAATCAAGCCTATTTTCTTACCAATACACAGTGTAACGGAAATGCTAAATCATGGTTTGGAGCAGTGATTGAGCACCTGGTGGGAAGGCAGAGCCAACCCAGGGGAGCTCAGGTGCATGTAATGTACCTGAGCGACCAGAAGAGGAGGAGCCAGGATCGACCCCTTCCCAGACCTCATTTAAGGTTGGCAGTGGAGTTGAGGGTATCTTTCTGGTGATTCATGCGTACTTGAGGCTTTCAGAAGGTAAGTCAATTCTTTCCTTTTTTTTTTTTTTTTTGTTTTTGGCTTTTTCGTTTTTCAAAG
>VXAB01009766.1:50214-209461 GCA_013399175.1 Odontophorus gujanensis | reverse complement strand
TCCATTTTTTCTTTTTTTTTTTTTTTTTTTTTTTTGTGACTATGGCTGTTGCATTTGAGCAAGTCCTTACTTGCTGTAGCCTAGGACCTTGCTGCTCTGCTGTAATTGATGCATTTTCCATGGCATTACAACATTATACCATCTAATTCATTTTTGGTTTTTGTTTAAAATATATTTTTTATTCTTCTGTAGTGTTACAAAGCACTCCTACTTGACAATGCCTGAAAAATTAGTGAGTCTGAAATGAAAGTGTCAAGTAACTTATTCAATCAGTCTTATTTGAATAATTTGCATGTGTTCTGTTTTTTATTTTTCTTTTTAGCTGTTTCAAAAGTAACTCACACTATGCTATTTTGTTCTGTGACCCATAGTAGATCTTTATTGTGAGTTGTTTGTACATACATAGGGCCAGACAAGTAGCCTTGACAGTGAAGACAACCATGTAGCACATTGAGGATACAGAGAAAAATAGCTGACTTCCTGACCAAATAGTTTTTCAAGGATGGTGTTTTTCTGGGAGAATAGCTTTGATGACAAAAATCAGAAATATTTCTTCTTTCTTTTCCCCGCCCCGTGCAGAGTATCTTTACTGATATGTTGGATAATGATCATCCCACAAAAGCTCACAGAAAAATTGTTTGTTGAATGATGGTAGGAAAGTGTGACTCCATTGTGTAGATTAATTCTTTAAGTGAAGACAATTTATTTGTTTGCATAATAACCGGTCATTTCTTGCAGAGGCAAGTAGAGGAAAGAAAGAATTGGGAAAAAAAACTTTGACTGTTGAAATTCAGGTTTCTTTCCACTGTGTGTGTTGTAGGTGGAATATCTATTTTCCTTCTCATTCAAGCACCTTGTTTGGTTTAGGAGGCCTTAATCTGGAGATTAAGTTCAAAGTAGGTACAGTCTCTAGCCATCCATGTACTTAGAGGTTGTGAGTAAACTAAAGAAAAAAACTTGGTTATCAAGATGTATGCTTTTCCAATCTTAACGATGCCTTCTAGACCTTTTTAAAAACTGTCTACCTATAGTATTTTTTCAGATCTAAGTAGATGTTGAATATTATTTATGTTTTGAAATAGTTGGCTGTTAGGTGCATTTATTTTGCTGACTTAGTACTCTGCCTGATGAGTAAAGCAAAGATTTGTCCCTAACAGATTAATTAGAAACAAGCTAATAAACATTATCCTGTCATTTTATCAGTTCTTCAGTATACAGTGGTATACCAGTAAGCTGATACTCTAGATGATCTGTTCTCCATACACCCTCTACAAATATTTTGTTAATACCCCTCAAAAGTATGGTGATGCTCCACCATCCCTGATGGTGATAGATGGTGAAATGAACTTTTTACTGAGACTTGTTGAGTTGACTGCTTCAGTGAATCTTGATTTAGTCATTTGGGATTATTTTAATTTGCTTTATGTGAGAATCATATTTATGATAGTAAATTGCTTCAGTGCATTTTTAGGCTTCATGGTAGCTTAGGTCTCACTAACAGTATTCACATGAACATAGTATTTGCTTTAAAAAAAATATCAAGAGTTCATCTCTGCTACATTTTCTAAATGTTAGGAGCAGTAATAATTGCTTATCTTAGCCCAAACTATAGGAAAAAAAAAATGATTCAGAGATTGCCTTCACAGAAGGTGAAACAGTTGCACTGCTGGTGGTAATAGGAATTGTGCTGTCAACAAATTGAAGACAGATAGCAGTGGTTGTGCATGAAACCAAGCTGTCATTTCTCCAGGTCTTTATTCTGTGCATAATCGCAGAAGGTCTGTTGTTAGGAGATTACAGAACTCTGCAAACGAAGTTACAGAATATGCCAGCAAAAATTGCCATCTCTGTAACAACCCTTAAGGGAAGTTTAAGGTAGCTTGTTTTGCGTAATTTCCAGAAATGAGATGAACATTCTGTCTGACAATCGTAAGAAAAGCTATTAAGCCAATTGGAACAAGATTTGCTAGAAAATGTGATTGAGCTACTAATTTATTAGCACATTAATTTGTAAACTACAGCAAATGAAAGTGATCAATCTACCCTCACTTTTTTTTTTAAAGTGAACTACATCATAAAGTATATGAGAATAATGCTGGATGGTGTAGTGAAATAAGGGTAATTTCTCTCTCTCTTTTTTTTTTTTATAAGGAGTTACTAGAACAGTCCTACCAAAGTGCACTGCATGGAATTGACTCATGATGGCAATTAACAAACTGAGCAGCTAAGTGTGCTGCCATCAATCATCCTAAAGAATTAAAGAAAAATCAATTAACAATTTAATTAAAAGTCATTTGATGACCTCAGTTATTCTGTTTAAATAAGATCATCATTTCACTTCCCAGTTTAGAATTTAGAGCAATTATTTAATTAAAATGCCAATGAAAAATTGACATAGAGAAACCTTTATTCCAGGTCTTTCAAATATGGATGATCAAATTATCTTAGCAACTATGTCTCCCATGCGATAAGAACAGCAGTGTTCCTTTCATGTTATGAAAGTGATTTTTCTAACTACGCTATAATGTAGAGGTGTTTTCTGGGAGAAGGAATCAGGCTGTTTTTATGTACTACTACTCAAATTTTCAGCTGTTATCTGAGTGATATTTTTCATATACTCACAGTTCTTGTTCATTTTGTTTCACTTTCCTCTGATGAGAAGGTATGCTGCAAGTCGGCTTCTGGGTTGTGTTAATTCTTTTCCAGATATCTTTGCTGTAGTCTGTCACTTTTGTTCCTTATGTACAAGGAACATCTCTGTGCTTAACTGGGTTCTGTCTCTTGTCTAAGGAAACTCCTCTTTTCACAATTGTAAATTGTCTTTGCATGATGCTGTTAACACTCATTCATCAAATGTATATCATTTTTAAATGCGAATCAGTTGATTATAGTTACAATATTATACCCTTTGAGTAGTTTACATTAGTCAGTGTGATTTTTTTTTATTAACTTTGATTTTGAAATCAAGTACTTTTTTATTTAACTTCCACAGAGCTTTTTAAAACTTCCCCTTGTAATTTCCTCTCCCCTTATTTCTGCTAGCATTATCACCTCTTACCATAGATGTGAAGAGAGAAACTTGATCCTGATAATTTCTTTGGTATGAATTGGCACTAGAACAAGTAGAAACATATCCAGTAGACAGAGGTCGCCTGGTGCTAATAGCAGCTACATAACTTGCACACCTGCCTCTAGGAAATGTATATTCTGTTGTTAATTCTATATACATCTATAGAGCAAATTATTATCATTTTCACAGAAATCAGTTGGATGTAATCTTTGTGAAAACCTCAATTATGCAGTGTGTATATACATACACAATGCAGTCAGTAGATTTAACAGAGCAGGTAAGGTACCTAGGCCATGGTAGATTTGGTACTTCAAGTCAGTTTATATTAAAATTTGATCTCCTGACTAAATGGTACCCATAGTATATGTAGTTTTAACATACTAAAATATATTGGAAGTGATTAAATTTGTTGTCATATCAGCTGGAGCATTTTACGTTCTCTTGTTTATTAGTATGTCATCTGGATATGCTCACCCTTTGCACACTTTTAAAAATCTTGTTTCTCTTAAGCAATCATAGTTAACCATTATATGTCCACTTTTATTTTACTGGATCACCTTTACATTGCACCCTGCCATACGTTATTTCACAGATTATTTTAAAACACTCAACTATGAGTCAAAGACTCCATCTTACAGTTTTCTGTACTAATCCAAAATGATGTACTGCATGATTTAACGGACAAGGTCATGAGCCAACATTGATTCTGCTAACTGGAGTTTATTTTATACTGCCTTAAAAGGAGCAGGTATTCCATTCGTATGTTTTTCTGCCTCTAAATATGATGATTTTGTGATTCCTCATTTACATCGTGATTGATATCTTAAATAAAACATTAGTCTTAGTGTAAGAGTATAAAATCACAGTTTTTTTTTATGATTTTTTAACTAATTCTATTATAGATGATTGAAATGTCTGTGAAGTGTGGTGGTATCTTTTTGTTTTCTAGACCCTAAGTTGCTCAAACAAACTTCTGTCTGTTTGACCTGACTGAAAATGTTTCTTTACAATGTTGCGTATGATTTTTTTATACTGATAGTTGTGTGTTTATTTACTTATTTATTGGTTCTAAGTGTCCTTTTACAGGCACTGTTTTTAATGGGTGTTGCTTTTTGTTTCTTAGCTCTATGTTAATTTTTGCGCACTGAAAAAAACAAACCAAAAAACAGGAGAAAAAAAAACAACAAACGAAACTTGAAATCAAGGTGAACTCTCCTGGTAGTGACATCAGTGACTAGAGGGTAGAATTGAAGTTCTATTGTTAACGTGAGCTTGACTAGGTTCTTTATTGTTAAAACCCAGAAGAGTATTGCGAGGAAAATAAAACAGCTTAAGTTCAGCATTGGAAAAACAATAATTTTCATCTTGATGGCTATTGACAAAAGTACTGCTGATTTCCTAATTTTTTGTTTGAAGCAGAATGCTATGCAAGTTTCTTTAATTACCACAAATTAAATAGACAAAGGTTTTTGGGCACTGAGCCTAATACTGTCCATTGATCACCACCACCTCTTGTAGTGTTTGAACTACCATGATGTGCAGTCCTGTTTCAGCCCTATTTCCTGTTCCATTTACTCTTATTCCAAGGCAGTTGGCTTATTATCCTGCTCAAATTTTTATATAATTTGATTATTTTTTTTCCGAATGTGTTTGGTACTGCAAAAAGCAGTTGTAAATGTACTGTTGTTTGCAGTTTCCTTAAATATCCATGTGCTGTGCTTTTCTATAAATGAGTGAAAGAGCATCCTCTCAGAAATCCCATCCAAATATACCACTGGTTTTAAAACTTCTAGGTTCTTGTGGTTCATGTAGGTCACTTTTTTTCCTTTTTTGTTCTTTTTTTCTTTCTTCTTTAGGAAGCTGTAGATTTATGTACCTAAATGAAATGTAGGAACCACAAAAAACTGGGTGATTGTAATAAACAGGGGTTTCCTAAGAATATATTGTTATTGTTGTAATGTTAATAAAAATCGTCAAAACATTAATATTGCATAATTCTATGCAATTTCCTTTCTCATTAACTTTTCCTATCATTAATAGAGTTTGCAGAAAGCTCCTTTTCTTTTGAGAAGTCCTTATTATAAGCTTGAAATTAGCTACTTATACATATTCCTATTTTACATATTCCTATTTTTCTAACTCATCTTGTTGTATAAAAGAAGGCTTATTATTTGTTGCATAGTTTTCTACTGTACTTTGGATACTTTTTGCCACAGCTATGAATTTATTTTTATTAAGTATTCTAGCTTTAAAGATAATTAATGAAATAATGTTGTCCTATTTAACAGTAGGCAATGGTTTTAATGCATGGTAATGATTATTAAGAGTGCTATAAGAACATAAAACAACAGGAGTATATATTTATAGTGGAAAGTTTGCTGATAACTTTCCCCCTTGCACGCTGTGCGATGTAAGCGATGACAGTTTCTCAAGAGATTACCTGAGAGATTTTGAAGGCTAAGAACAAAACTTTTGCATCATTCACTTCTGTTACAGATATTTGCAAAGGCAGGCTAGAAAAGGACTTGTTTTTAGTGGCTTTTGAAGTTTCATGGCATGAATTTTGTCATTATTTCATTTTTTTTAACAGTCCTCATGGAAGAGTGTTTACCCTGCTTCAGTCTTGTGTTGTTACCATTAGTGCAGCCAAACAGTGATAACATGGTAAAGTTAGTTGGGTTGTGGTTTGCACTTCCAACATATAATGAAAGAGGAGTGGTAACACTCCCATTGATGTTTTCCTGGAAATGCAGGTGAATTTGCTTAACGTGAATCTTCGTGTTATGTTTCTTATTTCATGTTGTATGTAAGTTAATCAGCAGATTACTCTGTATGAGTATTATTCTGCTCATGTTTAAAGAATTTTTAGTTTAAGAACAACTTTTTTGGGTACAATTTTGACCTTGAAAACTTATGGAACTGTAAGAACGCTGTTACACAAAGGCCACAGCTTCTGCCATTAATCATAACAGAATGTGCCTACAGGTATTGTTGGCTTTTCAAAGTGAATTAGTAAAGATATAGGAACATGATAAATATTTATTACAGATCATTTTATGAAGCCAGAAGGGCAGAAGTCATTTTGTACAGGTAACAGAAAAAGGGCTGTTTTTCCTGTCTGCATTTACCCTAGGCCTATTGTAGAATGTGTCAGGTTAAAGTCATTGTACTGTTTAAGGAATAAGGCTTTTATAAACAAACTGCTAAATGTTTTTATCTTTATTCACAAAGGTGTCTTCTGAGTCTTTTATTTCAATGCATGCAAGCTATGTCAACTGAAATCTTCCTAATTCCTGTATTTGAGCTATTTTTGTGTTTCTATGTATTTTAAAAAGCATACAAGATGACATCGCAAACTTCTCGGGCTATCTTTTGAATAAAAAAAAAATACTGCCTGTTTATCTCTCTGATAAGATGATGTGTTGATTTACAGTTCACAGACATACTAGCAGCATGAGGTTTCAGGTTGAAATGATAATATGAAGGTTTTGGGGTTTTTTTGTATTTTAAACAATATGAAAATTGATGAGTAATATTACTCTCCATGAACGGTTAACTATTCTTTATTTGATGGATTTAATTAGTTAAGCCAAGGCCAGTAGAAAAAAAGCTGTTTTATCAGCAGTCTTATTAAATGTGTCATTTAAATGACAGATACTCAGAAGAACTGAGGCAGATCAAAGTCTAGCGGCTTAGAGAGACATGCACAAATCACTGTGCAGGTGAATAGGATGTTATAAGATAAGGCAGCTATAAGCATCTTAAACTTCTCCTAAGGGAGTTGTGTGACCATGGACATTCACAAAGGAGCATTACTGTATGTGACTGACTAACAAGGCTTTCTATAAAACAGTGCTTGCTGTGCATATACAAGATGGATATTTGCTTATTGAAACTAATGCTTCAAAGTCAGCCTCTATACAAGGGCAAAGAGTAGGCAGATTCCTTTAGAGAGCTCTAGAATAGGATGTTTTCACAGAGGTACATGTAGATTCCTACAAATAAGGCTTTAGGAATGGAGAAGGTCTTCACTACTGATGATATTCTGTTTCTTTGAGTTTGGAGAGTCAAAAGTTAAATGAGTACAAGTGCAAGACTGTGCTAGTCCTTTGTATACCCACTGAATGTGCTCAGATGGTCTGTGACTAATACTATTCTAGTTAAAATAAATTTGTGTTCATTCCTAGCTATGTATCTTTGGTATTTTCATTTTTAATTTTATTTTTTTACATTATGAGGCAGAATTTTTATCAATCAATGTTTGTTAATGTGTTATGGATGCAAATGTCCCCCAGAATATATTTATCAGGCACTTCTCGTGACCACTGAATCAGAAATATTTAAAAATGATTGTATCTGCTAAGCACAGTCAATTTCATAATTGTTCCCAGATGATACAAGTATGAGGATGCACCAATGAAATGAACTTGCAAGGAATGCTGTAGACCCATGTGGCTGAAAAATTTAGAGATTTCTGTTGCAAGACTTTATTCAGTCATCTGAAATTCATTGCTCAATCAATACACAAACTTGAAGTGAGAATGTATGTCTTATTTGGAAGTATATTTTTGTTAACAAGTTACTTGCAGTTAGATAACTGCATTAAAGGTCCTATTGTTGTATTTAATTCATGTTACGGAATAGGTGAAAGGTATAGTTGCATAATCCAGAGAAGGACAATTCTTATGGCTTGTGTAATCCAGAGAAGGACAATTCTTATGGCTTGTGTAGCCTTAAAATTTGGAGAAAAGTGTTGTGTTTTTGCAAGATATTTCTAGTTGGAGATCAGCAAGTACATTGTGTTATGAGAATTAAAATTTTCTAGAAATTTTTGCCCATTGTGAAAGGAAGCATTGCAATGCAGAAGTTGAGTCTGAATTTCAAGAGATTAAACTAAAATGGTACCATCCTATTGTTGTATTCTTTGGTAAGTTTTAATTATAAGAAAAAATGTAGCATTTATTAAGGTTGACCTTATGACTTTCTATGGCTGTTAGTAGATATGAAAAACGGCTGCATTAGAATGCTCTCTCAGTAGATAATTTCATTATAAGTAAAAATATACACACACTTACCTAAAACACGTACATATATTGATATTAACAGGAATTTAAAATCTTGTTTATGTTAGGTTTCTTAAAGATGTTGTAGCCAAAGAAGGACGTCAATCACTAATAATGCTTTTGAAGCAAAGTAATACAGAAAATATAATATAGCGCTCCCAGAAGATGAAAGTGTGAGTTTTTCCATACATCATCTTAATGGCAACATTTTCTACAAAATGACATGGGGCACTCCTTTCATATTTCATGACTTCTATTTGCCCAGTTTCAAAATGCCAAATGTGCCAGTGAGCAGCACTTTAATATTCATGGGTTTCTGGGATGGCTTTGACAGTTGTCAGCTAGAAAAATGGCTTAATCAGAAGGAATCTTACTTGTGATTTCTTCTTCATACCTAGCCACATAAAACGTATATCTCCACATTTGTCTTTCACAGAAAATGTACTTGAGTGAAAATGCTCTTTTCCAATTATACTCGACTATGTTGATTTCATATGCATTTTCATTTATTAAAATTCATCTCCTAGATTAGTACCTTATGCTTTGTGGTGAAAAATAGGCTAGAATCCAGGAAAAACAAAATCCTAAACAGCACTTGTATTCATGCCTTCAAATGTAAATATGATTAAAATAGCATGAATATTAATTAATGCAATCAAAGAAATAAACATAGATCTAAACTACAGGTAATCACTTTCCAGACAGCTGAGCTATTTGTGTAAGAAACATTTTTTTTTATACGAGATTCAAGTAACTGTCAGACTGTTTGGAAACAGTCTGTATGGCAAATTCAAGGTAGTGACAGAGTGTGCTGTTTCCCCAGTTTTGATGGGAGGAGATAAAAGTGGAATGTAAGAAATATCCTCATGGATGGAACCCTGTACAAGCATTTTGTTGTTTGTTTTTAGAACTTTTCATATGCTTCAAATTAAGTGACTATGAAAACCAGAAAAATACATCTTATACTGACTCCGTACTGTTCATCCATTACCCAGTAAAAATGGGTACACTACAGTGCATCATTTGAATTCCTGTAATCTGAAGGTAAATTCTTTACATAGAACTTTTCATTGTTTCACATCCTTTGCTGCTGTGTGGATTTTGTGCTGCACTAGTAGATCTTGAGCTGCGGAGATGTGTGTGTAGATGAGTGCGTGCTTTGTTGCACTGACAGTAGATCTGTAGAGCTAACTTCATGCCAGGCCTATTTTCTTCAGTCCATTTCTAGTCAGGGAAGCACTTTAAACTCCTTTTTGAAAGGCATACCTTATTTCTTTAGTAGTCAGTGAAAAGAAATATTGTTTGAATTAATTATTGAACTCTGTTAACACAGGGTTTAGACTTGATATGAAGGAGGAACAGTTTTATCCTTTCTCTCTGGTGTCAAAAATCTGTAAAAAGCATCTGATCTTTGGTGTATTAAAGCTATGAAATGTATGGCAGTGGTTGTTGATCTGTCCCTTAGTAATTCAGGTTGTCTGTATTGTCTGACAGTAATCAATGAATTTTAGTTAGTTAAAGATTTTAGAAATATTTTGCTTTTCGATTGTACTTGTAAAAAAAAAAATGTAAAGGAATTGTAAAAATTCCTTTATCAGGAAGATATTTAACTTTTTATAGGCATGTTTTACCACAAGGAAGAGCCTTTACTGGCTGTATTCCATGTGACCAGCAACACAATTAATTAAACCTTGAGAAAGAGGGGCAACAGAGAATTATTTTTATTAAGAAATGAACATGAAGACTTGTAAATAACAGTGAAGGTAGCCACAGAATGTTATTATACTGGCCTGTTTTTTTTCCATTCATTAATTATCATTATTATTATTTCAAGACATAGGTACTCATCTTCTAAATACTTTTGTGCCTGTGTATATAAATACAAATGTATTTCCATTAACTTCAAGAAGAGTTCACATAAAATTATATATGCATAAGCTTTGCAGAAGTGGCATTTCAGATTATTAATATTCTAGATAGAAACCAGAGAATTAACTTCCACCTGGCATTAACTGAAATAAAGCCATAACTTCCACTGTAATTGAAGTGATTTATATCAGCTGATTTTTTTCCATAAAAGTTTTTAGCTTAGATGATTATAGGAATTTGCATTTAGACAATCAGTGTTAATGGTGTTCAAGATCATCTTTGCAATACAGAGCTGGGAAGTCAGGCAGAGTGTAGAGATAGTGAGGTAACTGTGTTTCTCTTGGGATCCAAAGTAGATCCCAAGTATTTCCAGGTGTTTTTCAGGAGGTGGTGTATTGTGTGTTTTAAGTAATATATTATATTCCAGAGTAATACATTAAACTTCCAAAAAGAAAAAAGTATTGGATACTTACTATTTTGTGGTGGGTGATGATTAAGACATTTTTCAGTGCTATGATACATTTAAATAAGGAATACTAATCAAACCCTTTCATCATCTGGATGAGGAATGTGTCACTGGAGAATATAACATTCTCTGCTGACATGCCATTATACAACTGGGACATCTGAGAAATTCTTTGACATGGCAGTATTTCTTAACATGGTTTGACCTGAGCTTGAGTCAAATTTATTGTAGTCTTGCACAGCTAGTAAATCTGCCATCAACCTGTCACTTCCATCAGTTAAGCTACTTTCCCTAGTTCTCTGTAAACCCTTTGTTTTTGTTGATTGAGCCTGATTCTTTCACCTCTCACCTTTGGTTTCTGACACGAGTAGTCTCTCAATTTTCTTTTTTAAGAAAAAGTTAAATTGAAGTTATGGATGAAAAATATGAGAAGATCTGCATACTGTTTACATGAGTTGTCCTTGATGTAATTAATCTTATTAAATAAATTATTGAATAAAGCTTAGGAAAATCTGGGAACTTCTTGTGAATTTACAAATAACTTTAATAAAAGAATCCAATAGATTTCAGTGGGAAATGTTCTTTCAAGTTGTACCATTATACCATGGGTAATTTATTAATAAGAAAGCTTCAGAAATAATCGTGCCTACACTTAACTGTACGTATCTCCATTCTTCATTAATTCAACTAGCCTATTCATGATTATGAAGTAGCTGTACTTGCTAGGGCAGAAGTTAAACAATTAAGTAATAAACAAAGAGATACTCCTAACAGAGTAGTAGTGCAATTTAGAAATTTCTCATAAAGGCCAAATACTGTGTTTATGCTTAAGATTTAAATAGAATCGTCAATACTTCAGTATTCTCTGTGGCTCTCCAGATATGTTATTAAGTGTCAGCACTTTACTAATGTGCATGTGAATTTTCTCTCTAAGAATTTGTTCTCTCAGACTTTACCTCTGTTGTTTTTGCAAAGTTGCAGAAAGACATTTTAAAGTTGCCAATAATATGTATATTCTGGGAATTTTTGAGGGTACGAGTTTCTATCTCAAATTTCCCAATGCACAGTGCATCAGGTGTTTATAGTAAATTTGATTTAACCTATACCTCACTTTATATGTTGCTTAAATTCACACAAAATGATTAATATTTGTATATGTGAAGCAAAACTATCTGCATTGTTAGAAAAGCAAAAGGACAAGGAGTAGAGGTATCTCTGGCCTGCTAAGGCTATATGAAGCACAAATATACAGGAGAGAGATCTCAGTTTGAAGTCATGTTCCCATTTATATAAAGCTTATCAGTGATATGTATGTTATCTGGTTGTCTACATATTCTCTATACCCATAGGCTCAGATTTTAAGTATGTTGTATTAACATTGACACGTGGAGACTTTTAAAACCTTGAATGAATTAAGAAAAAAAGAAGTGCGCGGCATAGTCATTGATGCTTAGAGGGGACTATGTTGAAGAATATAACTAAAATTGAGTATGGATGGAAACCATAATTTAAAATAAAATGCTTAGCCCCAAATGAGGATGTGGTATAGGATTAATACGAAGGGAAGGAACACAGCAAGAATGACATCTTGTGAGCTTGGCAAGGAAAAACAGAATAAATAAATAAATGTATATCCATTCATACAGTGCACCCTCAGCTCTGTATACTTTGTATATAGGCTATGGAAATCTGAAAAGTATTCTTAGCAAAAGGAAAAGCATTTGATGATAAAATTGCTAAAGGTTTAAAACAAAAAAATTTCTATGAACATGATGTTTAAAAATTAAAAAATTCTGTATCACTCATTTGTAATCTGTTTTTATTTCTCTTGTTACTGTTTTTACCTTATTTTTATACTGTTGTATTGAAGTATGTAAAATGCAGTTTTTTCATCAGAGTGAATTAAGCTGTGTGAGTAAATTAAGTAATGTTTTTATGGGATTACTTTTCTGCATTTACATGGAGTGAATTTCACACTTAGTTACATTGCCGTATTGCATCTGAGGAAAACAACACAGAACACCCATGTAGGAATGGGATCTGTCATTCCTTGTAGATCCCATTGGCTTTAGAAGTAGCTAAAGCAACTTAAATAAAACAATCTACTTTTAGAGGCCATATGAGATGAATTTCATAATGTGGTTTCATTTTGATTTTTTTTTCCTTCTAAGCAATTACTCATTACTTATTTTTTAATAGACTTTTCCTAAGTAAATGAAGTAGAAAGTCATTTTATAGCAACATGTAAGAAAAATTATGTATTCATTAGACTTAAAATCTGTAATATGTTTTTTGTGTGATTGTAAAAACCTTACCAGGGTTCTCAATACCATTGCACTGAGCTTAACACAGAAAGGGTGCCTGTCTGCTTCCACTTCTACTCACTGCTGCTACTTAATTGACTGACCCATCAACTGCTGTTCTTGAGTTGCTGTGTCCCCTGCAGCTCTCTATTGATTTTCTGGCAAAAAAGGTTCACTGAGACAGCTGTGCTAGAATCCAGGGGGTTTTTCATTGGACTTCACATTCTGTCAGTTTAAAGAGACAAGTCTGTGTTCTTCTATTACAATGTGTGCATAGAAGGGAAGTATATTAATTATGGCAGCCACTCTTTGAACTTGAAATATAGTAAACGTTTATCACATCAACAGTAATAGTAAACTGCGCACCACTGGCTAAATAACAAAGATGTCAAAAAGATGGATTGGTGGAAGTTCACGTGTTTCTTCTTATACTTCAACCTGAAAAGTAATTCCAGATCTCAAAGCATAGGTTTAGAAAGTAGTTGAGAGGGAAAATTAATTACTGAATCAGTTACACGAAAATTATGTATATACTGATATCATAAGAATTGTTAGATGTGATTTTTTTTTTTCATTTGTAGATTTGAGTCCAAAAGTTTTATAACCAAAAGGAAGGCATTATTTTTACAAACTGAGATATTTCACTTTGAAGTTATATATTAATAAATAAAGAGAAATGTTGCACTGCAACACCAGAAGTAGCTTTTCATTAATTTGTAACTTTCTTGGTAAAGGAAGCTGTTCACAGTATTCTACCTATCTCTGTGTCAACTGAATAATATATTCTGTGGGCTGGAAAAAAACCCCTTTCAAACAGGTTTTAATTTTATTAGTAAACTGATTCCCTTCAGCTTTACAATTGGCGGAAGGATGCATATATAGATTTTGCCCTGTAGTTATCGCTATGTGCTTGTGCCTAGTGCCAGTGCTTATGTAAGAAGACCTGATGAGGGCTGCACAGATTGCACATGTGCATGAATTTGCTTCTTGTCAATCCAGGAGTCTGCTTTTTCCAAATTCCCACTATTCATCCAACTTTCCCCCAGGTTGTGAAAAACCTCTGGCTGCCATCTCATCAAGGTTTTATTCCAGCCAGAACTGGAGCACGTGCTATGGCTTTTCTCCTGGTACAAAATCACTTCTTTGTCTGGGACTTTAGATCAATACAGAGTGTGAGAAGGGGCTTCAGAGTTACTGATTGAGGGCAACCTGGATTAAATTAAATCAGGACACATTCAATTAGGGTTAGCAGAGACATTAGAGGGGAGCACGGTATAAAGAAGAGCAGTAGAATTGTGACAGCATCACATTGCTACTGACATCTAAAAGGAGCTGTGAGTGGCATTCACTCCTGCCTCTAGAAATACAGTTTATTGACACCTGGTCCATTTCTGGTGAATGTATGGGTGCTGAAGTGGAATAATTGCATATAAAAACAGATATTAATTTATTGTTAGTATGGTAGCTGTAGGTAAGACACTTGGTTATTTCAGAGCCTCAGGTTTATGGAGCCTATCAAACAATTCTTTCTTTTTCAAGCGTATAGCCCTGAAGAACATAATGGAATTACTTTGTCTGAAACTGTAAAACTAATGCTGTATGTCATATTTTAAAACAAATGAACAAAATAGAATGAAGTGCTTGTTTGAATGGATGGAGGATGGACGCTGGTCAAGAGCTTTTCCTTCATGCGAGAACATATGACAAAACTGTCCCATTGGCACTGTGAGAGCAACTCTAGCTGTAAGGTTCCCTGATCTCTCATACCCTCTTTGGACTGTACACTGTGAATTCTTATTTGGCTAAAAAAAGTCAAATGGTAGACTTTTTGAAAAATGTAGCTGAATGGAAGGAGAGGGGGAGAGAGAAATAGAATACTAACATCACAATTCTTCTATTTGCTTCTTTAAACAAAGTTGTGCAATATCTTGGGTTGGATTAGAGGAACATTGAGCTCACAGATAATTCTGTTCCTACCTGTAAAAATGCTACTCACTCATCTCTAGTGAAAATCAGAAAATCTCTTCAGTAGTTTCAAAAGGGTTTTGTTATTATTACTGTTTAATAAGAATATAACTAAACACACTTATTTATTCCTGTGCACAGCTATCTGTGGTCTGTCCAGCTAATTTTATGGTGGTTCTTTTTTTTGTGTGTGTGTCTGTGTGTGAATATTATGCACTGTGAAACTTAAACAATACTTAGGTTTAATTTTCAAAAGTGTCTGCTTCCTGATCTGTCACAATTTCAGTTGCAATGAGCATAGCTCTAGCTAGAGGTTATGATATTTTAAAAATATTGCTGGATCTTTTCTATTTGTCTTGCTTTTTGAAGATTGATTTGCTTTACCATTGTGTGTGTTTTTACACAGCACAGGGAATAATTTTATTGTTACTAAGGATCACTATGAACAAAAACAGACTACAGAACATGGCACTGTATCAGTCTCTGTCAAGGAGAGTCAGTTCTTTGAAGTTTTAAAGGTTTGTTAACTGAGCCAGTCTCTATGTTACTATGTTTTTAGAGCCCATGTTTGTATGGACACTCAGAGGAACTAAGTGCCAGGCTGAAAATCCTGGCTTTTTGGACTTGCTGCCTGGGTCTCATCTCCATTCCTCGGATGCTGTCAGATTGTTTTCCTGGGGCACACTGACAGAGGCCCCCCTGAAGGCTCTTCAGCACCCTTAGTGCTTCCCAGCTCATGTGGTGAATGGTCCTATCAGTGGCATGCAGCAATGGGTGAGCTAGGCTCATGGCACTTCTTTAAATACTGTCTTAGTGTTCCATATCAAAATCACAAAACCATGACACAGCTACATCTATTTTCCTCTAGAGTATATTTTCTGTATGTGTTAAAGGTAAGAATCAAAATCCAAAAGAATTAGGATGACAAAAATTAATCCTCTTTCATCCTCTTTGCTTCTGATCCTTCCTTCCAGCTGCTGCATAAGCTGCTACTATCAGCTGGAAAATGAGATAAAATCTATGTTTTTTTATATTAGCCCTGTATACATAACAGTCAACTCTTGGACTGTCGCTAAGACTCTCCTGAGGCTTTTGTTGTTCTGCCAGGATTACATGGTCTTGTCTTTTAAGGAACTTCTTGGAAAACAATTAATGCAGAGTAGCAATAAGCTGTTTCTGTCAACTCTGCAGGCAACAAGAGTGGGAGCTTTCAGAGAAGCTGAGACTTTAGATTTTGGTTTTAGAATTTGCATTCTGCAAATAGGAATGTACAAAGTTGTTTGGTCAGTACAGGGTGATTTTTAAGCAGTTCCTTAAGAGACAAGACTCCTAGGTTAAGCATTGATAAGATTCTTCATTGTCTGCTGAAGTTTTGATTGGAACCATGCTGCTGCACTGAAAAGAATATCAGCTCCTTCAGTGTCTGAACATTTGTACAATGTGCCAAAATTAGATGGATGTTTTTAAAATTATTAGTTCAACTGATAAGAAAAAAAAAAGAAGAGTTTTCTTATGTTTGAAGTGTACACTGCTCACAGCTGGAAAGCAATTCAGTGTGATAAGTCCAAGTGTGAAATGAATATAAGATTAATGAACATAGTGGAAAAGTTTTGGAGCGGGGTTGGATTTAAATTTGTCCCGGGTACAAAATATGTGATTATATAATTACTATAATCAGTTTCACTATAATTTTTTTCTAAAAATTAGAGTTTGATTAGAAATAAGGAGCATCTTGTATTTGTTTCTTACTTCAAGTTTTCTACAACATTCTCTAGCTGTTACATTCAGGAAAGTACTACATTTGAAGCACACGAGTCCTTCATATTCCAACTTTGACTTTTTTTTTTTGTGAGTTGAGAACAAGGATGTCCTTCCTGCATTTGAAGCCTTAAGTGAGAGTTGCATTATGAGTTTTCTCTTAGTCATCCTATTCTTTTGTCATCTCTATTTACAGTTCTGTATTGGCAAGGAATGCTGAAGTTTTGAAACATAGTCATGGCCTCAGGAGTCTTCGTCACCCAGTGAATATATCTATAAGGTGTTGTCTCTGTTGGGAGCAGGAGGAAGGCTCATTCAAAGCACATTCTTGTTAGATCTTCTAAATGGAAATGTCCTGGTACTCTAGCCCTACAGTAAATTTGAATACTTAGCTCTGTTGGCCAGTTCTGAGACAGAAAATTAACAATCGTGACTTAGATTTGATTGTTTGGGTTATGATTGACTCACATGGTAGTGTAGAAATGTACGTACCTACAATGTTTGTCAGTACTATTGTAAATAATTCCATTTTAAGGCCTTCACTCAATCACTCAATTTTTATTTTCTTTGTCTTTTGGGTTTTTGTTGTTGTTCGAGTTAGAATTTATGCTGTGCTCTGTTACTATTTCCTGAGCTATTTGCATGACTGGAAGACTTAGAAGTATGAGGAAGAAAGAGGACAGTTTGTCTCTCCGCTCCGAATGAAAATCTTTCTGACATTTTGATGTAGTACTTTAACACCTCACTAAGTGAGTGTCAAGTGGAGGCACTGACATCTGACATTACTACAACTAAAATATTCATATCTATTATAAATACAGAACATAAGCAATAGTGCTATCTACCCATGTTCGTTGCTAGGAGTTCATTCGTTACCAATGTATTAATCATGTCTTTAGTATCCTTCTCTGTACCTCCATTCACATTACTAGAACCACAGCTAAGACTTGCAGCTTTTGAGCAATTTTTCATCTTTCATTGTTTTGAATGCAGACTGTGCTGGAAAAAGAAGAGAGAAAACCTCTATTAAAATTTCCAGTATTCATACTTTATAAAATCTCATTCAAACAATAAAAGGAGAAGGAGAGGGAATAAAAAATCAAATTTATATTCTTTATTGTGATAAAGTAATTATTTCAATTGCTCTTCTTCCTTACTTCCTGTACTTAAGCAAATCAGAAACTATTGTCTCTTCTCAAACTCTCTCTAAATAGTTTTAAATCTCACATTTTGCAATGATTAGATGAAGCCATTCAGCATGTCATTGGCATATCCGCTGCACAAAGGAATATAAAGAGGAATTGTATTGATCCTGAAGAGGGTCTAATTTCTTCTAAAATGTATCTGGTGCACACTGGATACACTGTTCCTTCTGTACTGTTTTGTTACTTTTGTGCACATTTAGTTCTTCTTAGGGCGGGAAAGAAAGGGCTAACATTTGTTCTGTATCTCTCTTCACTTTTGAACAGGTGTTAGAGAAAGCGAGTCAAAGGGACAACTATACTAGAGCTGTGATCTTGGCTAACTCTTGTCCCACCAGCACAACATAAATCTTCTTTTGTCAATATTTCATCAATGTGATAGCAGTTCTTGCTGTGGTGGTTCCTGTGAATGTGCTAATGTTTTACTATTCTGTGTGTTTGTGAGGAGAAGCTAGGGTAAAGAGGAAGAGAGAAAAAGGCATTTTCCATTTCGCTCTCATGAACATGTGCTTTTAGTTTAATGCAGTAAACAGGCAAAGCTTGTGGTCTATGTCATCTACAATGACAAAGCAAACTTGTTTGAAATAGTGTACCAAATCTGAATAAAATAAAGAAGATTTATTTTTAATGCCATTTTGCCTGGCCTGTGATTGAGAAGAGTGAGGCATTTAATTACTTTTTGGTTTGTAGGATTGCTTTTAATAAAAAATGATATTTTTCTCATTACTATTTTGTGACAGTAGTTATCTGCTGGATTTGTGCAAATGTCAGGTTTCAGAATGAATTATATATGAATGACTTAGATGTAGCAAAGAAATGCATGAACTCAGCTGTATTTCTCACCTACTGCTTAACATCATTCACTGCCCAAAAATTAGTTTTCTTTTTTTCCTTTATAAGCATAAATTATATTGTTGCTGTAGTAGAAGCTTTTAAACAGTTTTAAGGGAAACAGGAAGTTGAATTCAGGTATTTTGGAAAAGTATGCTTTCCAGTTACACAAATTACTCACAACAACTGTTATTTGGTTTGCACAGAACTCAAAGGTGCTCAGCTCATAAACATGATAGATTGCTTCAAACTCTTTGAAGATTGCTTGAAAATTAGTGGCAGGTTTTAGCATTGCAGGTATCAAGTTAGACTTTAACAGAAAAATTAAGAGTATAAATAAATAATTTCATATTGAAAACTGAGAGAACATTGACATGAATAGAAATCTTAATGACTAAAAAATGAATATATGAAAATTAACTCATACATAAGAAGAATCATCTTTTTATTAGGAAATGAAGAAAAAAATAACTACCCAATAGAGTCAATAATAAATATCAATAAATACCAGTTAAAAAATGTCAGAATGAAAGAAATTCTATAAAGTTCAGAAGCATTACTGTATTGCTAAAAAGAATTCCACACTTCCTTCTAAAGACCTTTGAATCAAAGAAATCATAAATATAAATAAATTGTGCCTAAATTTGTAAGTATAATCATAGGAATCATAAAAATACAAAAGCTAAATTAAAAGAAACTTGAGCATCTCATTTGTCCCCATGTCTTCTCCAGGACCTGATTCCAAATTAAAGTGAAAAATAGAGTATTATTTTAAGCAGGACCATTTTTTTCAGTCTTGTTGTAGCTTTTATTGTTGTTGGTTTTTTTTTGTTTGTTTGTTTGTTTTTTTGTTCTAGATGTTTTAGTTTTGTTTTAATCTCATTTTAATCTCCTGCAATTTAACACCTAATGTTCTAGTTATCCATATTTAACTGATTCTCCTAAATCAAGCTTTCTACCACTGTATGTAAATTGCTCTTCAGCTTGGATTTGAATTTTATTAAATGTCAGAGGATCAGTAAAAATAAAATAATAATTAAAAAAAAAAAAAGGTAGAAGATCAGTTACTTCAAATTCCATCTCTTTCTCTGATTTGCAAAGTCTAAAACCTGGAAGAGATTGATGATTATCCATTGGATTATCCTAATTCCATCTGGTTAGATTCTTGTTATTACAACTATTGTTGGTTATTTTAGAACTGCAACCCTTTCTGAAAATGATTTATTTCTGTGCAGTTCTGGAGTCTGGGTGTGATGTAATTTTAACATTTTATAGCATTGTTCACTGTAAAGTGATTATCTTTCTGTAGTCTAACTAGCATTATGGATCATGATGGTGGTACATGAAAGTAGTTTTTTTCTGAAACCAGTTTTCATTATTTCTACTTGTGAAGTAGCACCTGAATACTATAAATTAGTTAATTTTGGTAACTACTCAAATGGCAACAATAGAAAATTGTGTAATAAATTTTCTGAGGAAGAGAGATGCAATTCTGTGTGATTCCTGCTCTATCGATGCAGTCATTTCATGTTCTCCCACTTCAAAACATTGGCCTCAGTCGGTGAACTGCTTGGTTATAGTGAATCTGAGATGTAAGATTTTGACCTTCTGAAAATGTAGCAGTAAGAAAACCACTAAATATTGTTTAGCTTGAACATTACTTTGAAAGTCATAGCAGATATTAGTGAGTTTTTAGAAGTTTGCTTTCTTAGTTTTTTGTTTTGTTTTTTTTGTCATATTTTAGGCTGCAATGGTTTGTTGGTACTATTTTCATGTTTGTGTATCTTGACAAATATGAGAAAAGATTGTACTCCTTTTACAGTTTTTTTATTATTATTATTATTATTATTTTTGTCCATCTTTCTTACAGGTTTAGTGTTCTTGATAGAATTTGCACTTGTTTATCAGTGTAGAGGTCTTCAGTTTCTTGTTTCTGTGAAATCGGACATTGTTTCACAGGATACATGATATGTCACGTATGGTATTTGAACCTCAGCGTTGTTTAAAAAGTTGCAAGGCCAAAAGATGTGAATATGTAGTCTCATCCCCAAGGGTGCTCACTTGGTATTCTTAACTTGAAATGACTGTGGCTCCAGAACATCATTTCCTTCATTCTTGAATTGACATATAAAGCAAAGAAAAATGGACAAGATCCTCAAAGATATTTATGCACTGTTTTAAGTTATGTCTCTTTTGGATTGACCTTTGAGCATGGAATTCCATGTCAAAGGATGGCTGTTATGAGAAAATAAATTAAAGCCAGACTCAGTAGATGGATGATATCCTTATCAGTGCCTCATTTGTTTTAAATAGACACAGACATTTAGCTGTTAATTTTACTATAATTCAATTAAAAGAGTGGATGTGGGTGTTTACATTTATGTCTTGATAGAACCCGTGTTTCTATCACATCAGTGAAGTTTCATGATTAACATTATTGTATTCTACATGCATGGCCTATCTGTGTGTCACATTACTGTACTTGGTAGAATTGGGTGTGAGCCTGTGTAATATGTTATGCTTTGTTCTTTTCCAACTATTATTTTTTTCCTAAATTTCTGACAACTTCATGCATCTTTAGAGAGCTCTTTTTTCTTAATTCTTACAGCCTTCCTAATTCAGTACATGTATTTGCGGATGATGGGAGTTGAAGGAGAGTCTGGTTCAGTGACTCTGTTCCAGCAGCTTCAGAGTTATGATTTTCTATATCATATTCATTACACTTCTCTGCCTCTCTCTTGTTATTTTGTGATCACTTTCCAAGATGGTGACCCCCTTGCCTTTCCTTCAACAGAACACCCCAATTAGCCTCAGTAATGCATTTGTCTGGATACGTTATTCTTTTTCTTCTAGGCCGCTTCTTCATGCTCTAGCAGTAACTACTTTATATGCACCTCTTCATTATTTTCATTAGCTCCCCATATGTATTTATGAAGAGATACTCTTTTATTTCAGTGGTATATTTTTTTTCTTTTTCTCCCTATTAATTCCTGGCATGTATTTATAAAAAGTTATTAGACTATTTCAATAGTATTTTGTCATTACTGTGTATTAGCTCCCTTTTTCTTATCTATTTATGCAGTATGCATCTTTTTTTTTTTTTCCTTTTGTACTTAGTGCTCTTGCAATACAGGCTACCTTTATTCTATTCTGCATCCTTGCTTTGACTTTTCATGCTATACAGATTAGTATCCTATTTACAATATTTTATTTTAGCTCTGTTAGTACCTCAGAAAGAAAGAAGTGCCCCACTGTTGCTGTACAGCCTCTGTGTATGTAATCTCTAGCCTACAGTGTTAACTATGTAATTCTGTACATGCTCAGTACGGTGCACTGTTCAGTATTTTCTGTGGTTTATATTTGTCCCTTACAGCATTACCTCCCCAGGTGTGTTTTGATGAAGTCTCAAATGATTTTCACATTTATCTAGTGATATTATATCTTTGTTAACCACAGTGTATCTCTGATACAAATAAAGTCCTGTTTTCTGCTCCTTACTTTTGAAAACATTGTGATTTCACCTTATCTTTGCTTACCTCACCTCTTTCTTTTTGACAGAGCCCTGGTTATGACATTAACTGGCTTAGTCACTATTATGTAAATGCTGGGCATTTTTTCAGTTGTTCTTTTGTACTGTTTTTGAAATTCAGGGATTGCTGCCTTCTACATGCATGTGGCACTGCTTGCATTCTGGACTACACAGTAGATTACCACAATAGTAGCTGTTAGTTCCTGTAGTTATATTTTTGATTACATCAGGGTATGTATTTGCCCAAGTTTTTGTCCATGATAATGTTTTCCTATTAATAGGAGTGTGTACCATAGAAGAGGAAGGATGTGAGACAGAGATCGATGCAGTGAAGTACCCAGCCCTGTGATTTGAGCCTATCAGCTGCACCTCACGTGTGGCAGTGGAGCAAGCAGCAGTAATTAAGTGGGCTGAATGTTTAAATGACAGCTCTTACTTCCACTCTCCTTTGAGACTTGACACTGAGCCCATGACACCTTCAGTGAGCGCTTCCCCTCAGCAGCTCTGTGAACTTGGACTGGATTTGTGGAGGTGCTGCCACCTGTTTCATGTAACTCGTTTTATTATTTGGCAACTCCTCAGTTTAGTGTAAGAGAGCTTTTGGCTCTGTCCAAGAGAATCATTTGTGCTGTCCTGCTAGTAATGAGTGGGATATTTAAATTGTAAATACAGTGCAAACAGAGACAGGTTTTTAACTTCTTACAGGGGAATGGAGGTCTGTAAGCATCATAAAAGCTATAGAACTTCTGCACGGGGCATGAATCACAGGAGGAAGTACCATACAAATACACAAAATCAGTTTTTGACCTTTTTTCTCAGACTTAACAAGACAAACATAAAGGTGCTACGGTTGTTTAAGCAAATGGGAAGAACCCTTCTTCCCAGTTCTTCTACATGCAATTTGAAATCTGCTATGTTGTGTGGTGTTGCTTGAGGCATAGAAAACTCTGACAGTGGCATAAGACTATGTTAGTAGTAGAAATGCTGCATTATGAAGCACTTTAAGGAGGTAAGCAGGTGAGCCAACTTCTTTGTTTTATTGTATTACACTTTTCCTGGACTGTTAATTGACAGATAAAATCATAGAATTATAGAATCATTTGAGTTGGAAGGGACCCTTAAAGGTCATCTGGTCCAACTCTCTGGCAGTGAACAGGGACCCCTACAACTCAGACGTGTTATTCAGAACCTCCTCCAGCCTGATCTTGAGTATCTCCAAGGATGGGGTATCCACCTCTCTTGGCAACCTGTGTCTGTGCCTCACCATTTTTGTTGTAAAAATCTTCTTCCTTATATCTGATCTAAATCTCCTCTCTTATAGTTTGAAACTATTTCCCCTTGTTCTGTTACCACAGAACCTGCTAGAGAGTCCCCCCTTTAGATACTTAAAGGCCACTCTTGAGTCTCCCTGGAGCCTTCTCTTCTCCAGGCTGCATAGCCCAAGCTCTCTCACCCTATACTCACAGGGAGGTGTTCCATCCCCGGGATAATTTTTTTGTGGCCCTCTGGACATGCTTCAACAGAACTATGTCTCTCTTGTACTGAGGACTCCACATCTGGATGAATTATTCCAGGTGAGGCCTCATCAGAGCAGAAAAGAGAAGCAGAATCACCTTCCTCAGCCTTCTGGCCACACTGCAAAATGAAATGTGAACTTGAAGAAGAAATAGTAAGCCAGTGAAATACCGAAAAATATTAAATTTATTTTATATATAAAATTAGAACATTATGGTATTATATAGGATTATCTATACATAATTGCTTTATATTTGATTGTTTTATTGATAGGAAACTATCTTCCTAATAGTTTTTCTCTTTTAGAGTGTAAGAAGTGGCCAGGTATCCTGATATGGTATTACACACATTAGAAAAGACGAAGTAAATGTCTTTAAAGTAGGTTTTTGTGTAAGTCTTCACACCACTTGTCTTTATTTGCTTCCGGTTGCATTTTATCTCTGTTGGTTGCTAAGTGCAAGGAATGTAGATGAGGGATCCCTATATTCATGTTCCTTGTGAAGTTTATGTCAAGGATTCAGTTACTCCTATTATTTCCAAAAGAATAATATATGAAAGAGTATTTAGTCTTGAGAAAGTAATGAATTATATTACTACCTAATTTAATGTGACTTACATTACAGAAGAGCAATAAATCATATGCATGCTTAGATTAGCTTTGAAATATTTTTATGGCCCAGATCAGGATGTAAATTGAAAAACTGACATGCCATTTTACAAATAATGATACAGCTGAAGCAAGGATAGAGATGGCCAAGGATAAAGAGACTGTCTCATTTTCTGAGGTAATTGCACCTGTGCTCCCTGTGTGATTTTGACATTACAGGAGTAAGGCCTCAGAAAGTGACTTCAGTTTGTAGCCAGTTGCTCTCCTTTATCTGGGACAAAGGAAATATAAACCTGTAGTTGCATTGTCTTTTATGAAACGTTATGATAAAAAATATATTTGTTAAATAAATTAAGGATCTGTAGTTTATCAGGATGCCTGTGGGCAGCGACTAAGAAATACATTGGGTCAATCTGTGCATCTTGTTTGTGCTACTCAATTTTGTGCCTGTGACTGCTTAAGTTGTTTCTTTCTCTCACTGAGTGGTTCACTCACTTCCTCTCTTTCCTCTACCCATTTTGAGGTTAGGTAATTAATATTAGGCTTATTATACAACGCTACTGATTCATATGTCCTGATCAAGTGCAACCACAGTTTTTGCTTTAAGAAACATGTAACTTCTATTTTTTTCAGTTTGGGAGAATTCTTTAATTCATAGCTGTCATATCCTCACTTGCTGTGAATCAGTAGAATGAGTATTAAATATGACCATTCATTTTGTTCTTTTTTATTATTATTATTCTAATAATTTTAATCATGAGTATGTCATCAGACATGATATATGTGATTATTCTGGAGCTAGGAGCTATGAGCCATTTTTAAAGCACTAATAATGCAGATCTCTTGTAAGAGATATTAATTATAATCATGTTTAAGAGGATATGCACATAAAGGTAGCACATGTAAAATTTTTTTTGCCTTGGAGAAGAGTCTAAATGCAGACAAAAAACTCAACAAAGTTGCGCTCGAAATATGGAAGTGCCATTGCACTATACTCAAAATTATGAGAAGATAGCAATATGACACAACTTAGTATCTAATTTAGCAGATTAAATTACCTGAATAATCTTCCTTGGATGACTTCAAACTCTATGAGAGAACAGGGCTTCTCCAGAGAGCAATTCTTAGTGAAAACCTAATTTAATGCTCTGAATTGCCCTCTGGAGAAGCTTATCGCTCTCATTTGAATAAGCCAGGAGGATGGTTCATAATGGCAAAGTGGAAAATTCCATAATTTTAGGTGAAATGGCTCACTTTGGGCTCTTATTTCTATAGTTCCAGACGTCCAGTCGAGGAACAGCAGAAAAAAGATTTCCCAGTGCTCAAACAGCACTTACTGAAATGTAAGGTTTGAGAATAGGCCTTGCATTGAAGCTTCATAGAGCTCTTGGGCTAAACACACGGGGAAGTAGATTGACTAAGGCTGTTTGAAGGAACTCAGCAGTGTAGAGCATCCCATGAAGCCTCGTAAGGTATTCCATCCCCCTGAACTGTCCTTCAAAGTGAGTTTGTGTGAGAGATACAGAGGTAACAACAACCATAAATATTACATTCCCAAGGGTGAGTGCCATCCTTGAGACCCCATCAACAGCGAAGAGAGCTCAGCTCAATTGTTTCACAGCTGTTGCCTTGAATTTAGCAGAAGGTATAGTGCTGGAGTGGGGACTTGGTTGCTTTGCTTTAAAATTACATGATGGCTGAGTTAATTGAAATTAAATATTTTCTGAATGTGTTTAAACAGATCTCATAGGTCATTTTCTGCTTGGCAGATGTTTGTTTGTTGTATATATGTATGCAAGTGCATGAGTTTATCGAGCAAACCTCTGAAGTGAGTTCAATTTTCCAGGTTAGGAAAAGCTTTTGAGCAGTACTGAGTTCCCAAGCAGGAATAAGTGTCTTGAGATTGAGTTGGTTTACAGCTTTGTGCAGCCTCCTAAAATAGACTGAATTTGAGCCAACTCAACCTTCTGCTCAGGCTGCTTCCTAAATCAGAGTAATTGCATTAGAATAGCAGAGAGACTTATTATCCCTTTAGTTCTTTTATCTAATGAATTCTGGCCTAACTGTATCCACCTGACTTGAAAAATAGACCCCCCCCCCTCCCCATAAAAAAGAAAAAAATCCACCAAACCACATTGACATGACAGCAACCATAAAAAGTAGACATGCCCTCCTTTCTCCCCCTAAATATTGCAGTAATAAAACAAAAGGAATAATAATATCTTACCTGGTTTTGGATATGTTCTAGAGGGAGAAGGTGAGAATAGCTTTATCAAAAAACTAAAATACTGTCTGTTTTCCTGCTTCTAAGGGTAAGTCTGTACCAGAGTTAGGCTGTGTGAAGGGTTGGATCATCAGTGATGTCATGGTTGCACAGATTTCTACATGGACAATGCTATATTTATTAGACCTTGCATATTGATCTGAGTGCATTCACTGCTACTGTTCATATTCATATTATATCAGTCGTGTATCTGTGAAGTTAATTAGATAAAAACCACCACTGATGAATTATTGGCATGCTGATTTGATGTAGCAATTTCTAACAGATGTTTAATATGTTAATAGCATGTCCTATTCATTCTCTGAGAAAGGAGAAGCTGTCTGAATAACATTTGTTTAGGTTTGCATAACACAACAGAGCAGATACACTCAAGCTAGCTCATCCTGGTAGAGCAGTATTTTCAGATGGCATGAGATAATTGCATACAGCTGCATGTTCACAGCTCCACCTGGGTTTTTATTACTCTGTTTTCCAGTGTAGACAATTGAACAAAGCAGAAAAGATTAAATAAATTTTGCTTATTTTATGTCTAGATGTAAATAGATATTTACTTACATGTTAATTGAGTATAAAGTTGAAGTATTAAGATAAATGAAATACGAAGCTGTTTCATAATAATAATTGAGTGCAATGTTTCCTTGTTTTGAGATACTCTTTTTACTGCAGAAGTATAAGTTTGATGAGGTTATTGTGACGTGACTTGTCAGTTCTGTTCTGCAGCGCAGAAATTCTTCTTAATCAAATAGCAGAAGTTTCCTATTCTCTAACAGGTGTTATCAAAGTTACTAAGACTCAGTTTCCTATAACGATGCTTTAATGTATAGTTTTAACATGACCAGTGTCAGTAAAATGTTCTAGTATATTATCTGGCAGTAAATAAAACCTGTCAAAAAATCAGTAAAAAGAACAGTGCTTAACAAAAGACGTATGCCTCATAAATACTGTGTCATGACAAGTAGCAGCCGTAGTAACATTTTTGAATGAAAAGGCTGAAAAAAGGAACCAGCCAGAAGGAGCTAATGGGTTATTTTTTCTAGCTATCTGACACAGACTTTTGCTGTCACAATATTATTGCATTTGTCATAAAGTGAAAGGATTTGTGCCATGATTTTTCTAGCATATTACAGAGCTTTTGGATAGCAAAGATCAGTTCTAGATTAGTTTGTAAAAAGAGTGTGTCACCTTGTCATGAATCCTTTTGTCTTGGTTTCGGCTTGGACAGAGATAACTTTCTTCCCAGTAACTGATGTGGTGCTGTGTTGTGTGTTTACGATGGGTGTAACATTGCTAACACACCAGCGTTTTAGTTCTTGCTGAGCATTGCTACACAGAGCAGTGCTGATGACTTTTCAGCTCCACGTGCTGCCCTGCCATTGATGATCTGGAGGAGCTGGGAGGGGACAGAACCATGACAGCTGCCTCAGACTGGTCAGAGCGATGTCCCTACCAAGCAGTGCCATGGGGAGCTATAATGTGGGTGGGGAGCTGGACAGGAGCAGGGACTGTTGCTGCTGCTTGGAGGCTGACTGAGCACTGGTCAGTGGGTGTTGTATGTCACTTGCTTTGTATATTCTTTTATCATTAGTGTTATTTTCCAATCCTTTTCTGTATTACTAAACTGTCTCTATCTTAACCCTATGGCATTACTGTTTCGATTCTCCTTCCACCTGGTAGTGGAAAGTGAACGAGTGACTGTGTGGTACTGAGCACCCTACCAGGTTAACTTCCTATATCCCCTTATATTTCTGTTACTCATCTGTCTTAGCCCCATATCTGACTTTCTGTTTTTCAATAATATATGATAATGTGCATATCCAAGAAAGACATTCCATTACTTCTGAAACTTTATTCCTAATCTTAAAACATAACACTTGAGAAGAAACACATCCTCATGGTTTGGAAGTGACAAATAGGCTAATGGTTTTGAGTGAAAGTCGTATGTTTCAAATGAATTGACAAACCAGATAACACAAATCTCTCAATACTGATGCTGTTGTTTGTTTTTAACTAGTCCAAATGAGTGTGCTTGAAATTTCTGTGGTGGAGGGAGATCTTTTCCCTAGGGAAGTATGCGATGGTGATGAGAAAAATCAACATCTGGAATTGATTTCAGGAACCAATTTCATACTTGCCCCCTTCTCTGCAAGAAAAAGACAAGCTGATTCCCCAGAAGCAAGTTTGAAAAGTATCATGAAGTATTAGCATTAAAGGTGGAAGCTTTTAGGGAGGTTTCACAGCAACAGTTAATCAGGAACTTACATGAAACCAGGTTTCTTGCCATAGAAAATATGAAATTTGATGGCCAAAATGTTTTTATGCACAAGTTGGTGGAGACGTAATTAATTGAATATATAAGAAGTACTTAAAGCTGCTTTGATGTTGGCATCTAGAAATTACAAGTTTAGTTAGGCTGGAGGGGAAAAGACAGTTGTGTAGCTGCAGCTACTGGAAGAAAGGGAACAGATTATGGCAGTAATTTACAAGTACTTCTGTGCTTTACTTTTCATTGTTGAGTCAGCTTTGTATTTAGCGGGTAAATTAAGTTCTAAGACTTTAAAATTTTCTCTAATACAAAGAAAGAGGAAAAGGAAGCTGTAACATAAAGGCCCAAGCATTTCTGGAGTACTTATGAAAAGTTCAGTACTTGTCTGATTTGCTGGCATTTTATTCTGCAGGTGGCAGAACAGCTATTGTGATTGTCTTCAATAATTAACATTTTAAAAAACTTGCATGGCATTTAAGTTAAATGTGAAGCTTCACTAATCTTCATACATTCACAGTTTTCTTTTGTTTCATGTGTGATTGTACCCTACAAAGAACTCACTGCACCCGCTACCATTAGCAAATTGAAAGTGTGCTATTATCACATCAGTGTTCCCAAAGTTGGTATGCAAAATGCAGAACGTTGCTGCCATTTGCAAATTGCATAGCTTTTGTCCTGTGAACAGAGTTACCGAGTAAGACCAGGAGTGATAAACTGGTGTTGAGTACCTGTGGTATAGTTTCAGGGGAGCTGTGTGTCACAATTCAGACGACAACTCTTGTGAAATCTTTAAATAAAAAATTCTCCTTTGGGGACAAGGGACATTTTTTATTTCCTTTAATTCCGAAGGGAAGAAAAATGATCATTCTGGGTGCTTTTCAGAGATGTTTGTTTCAGAAGCACAGTTAGAAACAAAAAACATCCAATATTGCAGTTTGTTTCTGCATTTTTTTTGAGTATGCTTCCTATATTTTTTTTCCCAAAGGAACTCTGTGACAGTTGGGAAAAACAAATAATGAGTAGAAAAGAATTCAGTTTTTTTTTTTAGTCTTTTTATCTTCTAATTCTCCACTGATATAAAGAAGATATGTGACAATTGAAGAACTTCTTCAGCTGTGGTATTACTATGCTATATTTTGTGGTGATGGTAGGTCTGTGGATAAGTCTTGCACTTCTCAGGATTTTCAGATGTTACTATCGGAACAGAGAAATTTGTCCTACTCTGATCTCTTGCATATAGATCAGATGGAAATGTTCATTACTCTTTATGAAAGTTATCTTTTGGGAATGGATTGGAATTAGTTATCTTCATTTTGCTTCGTGTTAGATCTGCTGTGTCTAATGTCACATCTCCTATGTGCTTATTGGCACCTCCCGCTGGTGTTGGATACAGACATCCTTGCACAATTCTTCATGCCAGAACTGGAAATCTGAATTAAAATATGCTCCCAGCAAGCAGGACTGCAAAGGTCAATATGAGGAAGAGTAATTTCTTTGCAATTTGGGTAGTGTAAATGGTAGCCAAAGAAACCAGCTGTGGAAAACAAGAGAAAATACAAGCAGATATTAAAAAATTGCAAAATCATATTTAAAAACTCAAACTACAGAATGGAACCCTAAAAAGGGATTTATGATGTATCATTTTTAATTCTGATCTACAGTCTGTTATTACGTTATAATCTGTGGTTCTCTTTGGGGAACAGCAAATGGCATCTGGTAGCTCTTTGGATTCCTTCCAAATTGCTTTGAAATAGATGTGTGTGTAGGGAAGTAAGGGGAAGAATAGGCAGCTGGTGGGCAAATCAGAATGATGGGAAATTCCTGTATTCCATATTATTCTGGTTTTTATTTGTTTCAGTCTGGTAAAGTTTACTGCTATGAGTGCTGAGTTTGAAGTGGAATTTAAGAAAGCTTTTTATTTGGAGTGCTGTGGTATTGCTTTGCAGTTCTCAACGCAGGTTACCCTATTCTGCCTAACACAGAACTGTGCAGGATAGCTGAGCTTACTGTGCAAGCTCAAGCCGTTCTCTGCAGTACCTACATTGCTTGGAGCTGTCAGCTCTATGCCCCCATCTCTTTGAAACCCGATGTTGTGCCACAGCATTGTGCTTAAGTGAGTTTGTCCAGGGAAGAATTGCTGCTGTTGGCTGATTCCTGCAGCTCTTTCAGCCTTATGAGTCCATAGTCAACCCTGATCAACATAAAATCTGAGCTGTCTGCAGGTAGTTTATTCTGGTGTGAATTGCGTGGTTTAGAAATATTTCAGACTAAACCATATGTAGTAGGCACCTATTATAAGTTTCACTGGCTTGCTTATTTATTTATTTATCTACTTAAGAACATTTTCTGGAAAACTTCTTGATGGTGACAAGATATAAGATACATTAGGTGTGTGTATTTTCAGAAAGCGTATGAATCTTTTATGACAAGCACTTAAACCTCTCCTGTGGTATGTTTGCAGGTAGCGGTGCCAATTTGCAGTAGTCCTGCTTCTTCCAGTGCATGCCTAGTCTGCTGACAGCTCCATATTATCTACATGAAGCTGTTTGTCCCACATGTACCCCACAGGAGCTCACTGCAGTAATTTCAGAGCCTCACATATATGCAGATTTAATCACTTCAGTATCCCACTGAACATCTACCAGCAATAATAGTCTTTCTTTTACCTTCTTCATCCCATTGTTTTACTACAGTACCTAAATGTTTCATAGACCCCATGCCCCAATCCTTGCAACTGCCTTTCATGTCTTCTGCCTGCTTAGCTGCCACGCCATGCACCAGCCTGCTTCCTATAGCTTCCTTTGGAATACAGTGTTATTATTTAATTAACCCACTGTTATAAAAAAGTGTTTAAGTGTCTATCCAATTTCTTTGACTCATACTTTTAATGACTTCTTATAATTATATTCAAACAAGTTCTCTGCTTCCTTTCAGATGTTTGTACTTAAGCGTATATAACAGATTCATCATCTGCCCTGTGTATGAACATTTTATAGTTACTTTAAAAATACGAACGTGATAAATATGAGAAATCTAATTCTATGGGCTATCTAGATGCTTCTCATAAAGTTGAATTTCAGCCCCACACACTTCACACATAGGTACTTGTATTTTCTGTTTGGAAATTATCTCATGCTTATGGTTTTTTGTTTGTTTTAGCAGTTTATTAATATAGTAGTCTTACTTAGTGACCCTGATTGTCATTTACTTGCTTAACTCAGTGTTCTGATTTCCAAATATGTGTATTCAGAGTGTGTGTGAGTTTGTTTTGTAGATGCCTGATACTGGGAATAAGGTTCAATCAAATGTTTATGATACATGATTGCCACATAATGAAAATCAAAGATCCATATAAAACCCACAATGGGAAAGACGTTTAGATATCCTGAGGCCTTTTAGCAATTCATTTGTTCTTCAAAAATCACATTAATTGTGAGTATGAAAGGAAGAACAGTTAAGCTGGTTATCACAATATGAGTCTATGACAGTTTATATGCGATAGAAAAAATTTGTGTGCTTTTGTAGTGAGGAAATGCAAACCCACCATGAATGAGTGGTTACTTGATTCTATGAAATATTGCAGGATTTTAATTAAAAAACATTAGAAAGGGGCTTTATGCTTAATTCTGCAGTCAATCATCTCACAAATTTATAAAAAATATCCCAATCAACACCATTGCTTGATTAGGGCTTTTGGGTGTTGTTTTGGTAAGGAGTTGTCTTGGCATTCAAATGAAGATTTCATGAAGTTTAGCTTTAACTCTCATACAAGCAGTAGTAAAATAATTAATACCACAAAACACACTATTAAAATTCATCATTAACCCATTTAAGATTCTGTTAAACTAATAAACATTTTCTGCATTTGCTATACAATTTGCTTCCTCAAAAGTAAATTTATTTTCTGTACTTCATTCCAGGATAATTTGTTAGTGTTAAGGACAATTTATTGAAATAGTGGTCTACTAGTTCTAATCTGAAGTATGCTGAAGAAGATAGTCACTTAATTAGTTTATAAAAATAAAGAAAGCTGGGTGCAGAAATAGGGAGTGCTTGCTTCTATTCCTTCATATTATAAAGTTCACTTCATAGTAATTTGACAATAGAATGCATATCTCTGTTTGAAGCAAAGGGTTTTCATCTGGGCCTGGCTGCATGAGAATGTGTTTATTGTACTGCTTCCACAGAGAGACAACAGTAAGCCTTTGCAAAGCACAGTTGTTAGCGTGCTCAAAAGATTAACTTTACGAAAAAAGGAGAGTGTTATTTGTTGTCTCCTATCAGGGAAAGTGGTATATAAAAATGAATCCTAGCTTGTAAGTGCAGCTGTGTTCTTGTAGGAACAAGAAGTATTTAGTTAATTACCACTCTTAAAACCCACCCGTGCATATTGGATGTGAAAATAGATTACTTCACTTTAATACAGTGAGTGCCAATTTTTTCCTTAAAATCTTTGAAATACACAATGGCAGTGATAAGTAAAGTGATTCTACTACAGCCCTGCCTGCAGAAGATTAGCAGTAAGCATTAGGAGCTGCTGGATCTGTACCTTTGCACTTTGTCTACTGAATCAAGCAGAAATTGGCCTGAACCATGTCAGAATGCCTTAGGTGGGGTTTGTTGGGTTATTTTTCTGTTTTGAAGTTTTTTTGTAAAGGTTTTCACATATAAATCATACCTGATTATGGTGTGCCAATTATGTGACATTGATCTAAATGTGAGCTGGTAAACCTTACCTTTGACTACCTCTCTCCCTACCAGAACACCTTATACTTTGTGAAATTGTATTTATGCTTATTGCACACAAACAATATAAGACATGGTAAGTTAATAGATAGCTAATTATTTTCCTTCTTTCTTTTAAGCATTGCAATTTTCTGAATGACATAATAAGAACATTTTTTTCTCTTTGCAATCTTCCCCAGATTTTTAGGTTGTTTTCTTTGTTTTAGTGATGGAAAATAGGCACAACCCTGCTTCTTTGAAAGCTAATAGCAAAATTTTAATTCAGGTTAGCTGAAGACATTCAGATAATTTAAACAGATTAGTGGATGACATTATTATTAAACTCTCCAGAATCATTATTACAAGTATTATTTGTCTGTAAATCTCAAAGTGTTTAAAAGATGAGTTTACAAAAGGGATGCTGTTGCCTAAGTGTCCCTGCCGGCATATAAATCAAGCATTTAAATGTCAATGTATTCATACCTCACCTGTCAAGTGCAGAGAACTCCCTTGGATTCTAAGTTTCAAATTCTGTAGCTGGATAAGCTGATAATTTGCTGCTTCTCAGCATTTGCATGGGTTACAAAGTACAAGCTGAGCAGCGAGGAACTTGTTTGAGTTATTGGTCTCATTTGTGAAAGCAATGTCTGTGCACGTGGGTATCTGTATCCCATTACAAGGTGATATGCAGGGAATGTCCTTAAATGAGCAGATGAGAGCTGCCAGAAAAGGTGGTATAAAATGGTTTTGCTTAAAATATGTTGCTGAAATATTGGAGGCTTGGCAGCACCTCTTCCCTTTTCTAAAGGATTTGGCTTCAGGTTTTCATGCTGACCAGTTGGCTAGTTTTTTTTGAAGGGTCTTGTGAGCTACTATCTTCAGAATTAAGTAGTTCAGTATCTTTTTAAGCTAGCGAATCATTAAAACAGCCCTGTGGGATAGGAGTCAAACTTTCAGATTCCGTGACAATGAACATTTAAGTATTCTAAATTAGGCATTCATTATAGTAGTAACTTGAACTTGGTCCTTCCTCTTCCCGTGTGAGTACTCTAACTGCAGAACTATTGCAGTCTTTGAGTAACAAGGATTCACAATGATTTCAGGGAGGTGAGCCCAAGGAATGGAGCTTTTCATCACCAAAGGTTTGTGACACACTCTTGAAAGTGGAAAGCAAATATTCCGATGCCCATTAATCAAAGGGGTTTTAAACCTGTGCTTTCTATATCCTGAAATCCACGCTCTAACCAATGAGCTAGAGGATAAAAGAGCAACTCCATCAAAAGTGTATCGAAAGAACTGATGCTGCTTTGCTTTCAGAAGGAAGCTCAACCCCTGTTTCAGAAAGTTTCAGTGGAATAAATGCCTTCGTCTGACTGAATTGACCTACCTGAGCCTATGGGAGGGAGTGTTTGGCTTTCTTGCTTGCCCTTCTTAGTTACTTGCACAGCTACTCTCTGTTCAGCACGTTGACTGTAGTAAACTCCTTTCCTAGGGATATGATTCTCCTATTACATCATTAAAGTGTCATGGTGTGATGTATAGACGCATATTTGTAGCCTTGCCTAAAAATACAGGGATATTGTGCAATAATTTTGAATTGAAGAAAAAAGATGCATTAATTTAAATAAACTTTTTTTTAAGAACTCTATATACTCTTGCCTACCATTAAAACTGGCAAATTAGTTAAGTGAAGAAATGATAATTGCAAGTGATTTGTATGTCATAAGTGTATGCTGCTTTGTAAAAATGATTGCAGTTCTAGTGCCAAATGCATTTAAATCTCTAATTGGTTTTTAATATTTTTGACAGGAGTCTCCTTTTCTGAGTTTTAACAATTAATATTGTAGTAGAACAATCTAGGGCCTTCCATGATTTAGCTCAAGCAGTTTATACTTTAATACTCTGTAGAATTTTGCACTCAATTATTCTAAGTAGAACTGATGAAATGTCTATTAAGTTTGTTCAGCATTTCTCACCATAATTTTCAATTTTAAGTGGTTTACATCACTTAAGCATTAGTCGTGATGGTTGGCATATCTAACTTCAGTTGTGTGAATCAGGTTGAGTATGTAAGGCACATTTTTATGCAAAATACGTACTTCAGAAACCTAAACTAGGGAAAATAGTGTTTTGCTCATTTGCAAGTGTTCTAGTGCCTCACCACACTTGTGGTAAAAATACTAATTTCTTATATCCAATCTAAATCTTCCTCTTTCTAGTTTGAAACGATTTCCTCTTGTCCTATTGCAGCAGACTCTGCTAAAGAGTCTGTGCCCTTCCTTCAAACAGCCCCCCTTTAGGTACTGAAGGGCCACTCTCAGGTCTCCCCAGTGCCTTCTCTTCTCCAGGCTGCACAGCTGCAGCTTTCTCAGACTGTCCTTGTAGGGAAAGTGTTCCATCCTTTTTACGAAGGAAAGACATCACAGCAGAGAGAAGTTGGGAAGATTGGAAATATGAAACTCTATCAGTTAAGTCGAACTAGTCACAGCAGCACTGCACTAGGTGGGGTGGTTTGGAAACAGGAGAATGGAAGTGGGATGGAGTACAGATGAGAAGAGAGGCAGGTGGTCTTGTGGAGTTTTAATTTCACCCACTTTGTCAGAAATTAGATTTGGGAAATCTTTCAAAGGAATCCCCTTTTCTCCATGAAATCATATCTCCACAAGATATGATTTTTAAAAAGTCATTAAGCACTGAAGATCATTTATGTTACAGATAGTATCAAAGACTGTGTTGAAGTTTCATGATAAAGTTGCCTCCCATGAAGTAGAGCCGCAGTGGAGAAAAAAAGGAAAAGGTGAAAGAAATTTTTTTAAATTGATGGAATTTATTATCAGTCCCACCAGTCCTGCCCTTGTCTTTGGGGGCTGTTAGGAACCATTAGTATTCAAATATAAATTCAAATGCATGAATGGTGTCTTATCAGCTGATAGCTTCTTTGATTGCAGATTAGTCTGTAAAATTATTTGTATGACAGAGACACAGCTAAAACATGTAGCTCTTTCAGCATGAATTTTAATTTGGTAGAGATGCCTATTTTCTCATTTGATTTAGGAGCAGAGATGTACACTTAAAATTGATTATTTTGAATGTTAATGTTGTGTGAATCTTGAAATAGTTTAAAATGGGAAATGACTGTGAATGACTTCATCTTTCTCCTTCATTTGAAAATACCAATTCCCTTGAGTTTTATCTGATCATATCTAAGGAATGCTTTGATAAATCCATGCTGCCATCAACTGGAAGCAAAATTGCACGCTTCCTTGCTTATAAATGGTTTGTGTATTTGAGGTGCTTCCTTGTTCTTCACTCACCAAGTTTAAGGAACTAAGCTTTGGTTTTTAATCTGTTGTGTATCTGAAGCTATAGCTGAGAAACCAGATATTCTGAATGCCTTCTTTGCATCAAGTTTTTACTACAGCCTACCTCTTGGAAATCTCTGACCCTGGAGGTAGGAGAGAGAGTCTGGGTAATAGAAGGCTTCCCGTTGGTTGAGGAGGAGATAGAGAATGTCTAGCCAAAATCAGCACACAGAAATACGTGGGCCCCAATGGGATGTATTAATGTGTGCTGAGGGAGCTGAACTGCTGAACCACTTCCTATCATCTCTGAGAGGTCTTGGTGAATGGGAAAGGTAACTGAGGACTGGAGAATAGCCAATGTCACTCCAGTCTTCAAAAAGGGCAAGAAGGAGGATCTAGGAAACAACAGGCCAGTGAGCCTCACCTCCGTCCCTGGAAAGGTGATGGAACAACTTGTTCTGGATGCTATCTCCAAGCAATTGGAATGGAAGAAGGTTATCGGGAATTGTCAGGATGGATTCACCAAGGGGAATGAGCCAGCAATGTGCCCTGGAGGCCAACGAGGCCAATGGCATCCTAGGGTGTATTAAAAAGAGCATGGCCAGCAGATCATGGGAGGTGATCCTCCTCCTCTATTCTGCCCTTGTGAGGACACATATAGAACACTATGTTCTTTGCTCCTCAGTTCAAAAGATACAGAGATCACCTAGAAGTAGTCCAGCAGAGGGCTACAAAGATGATAAAGGACCTGGAGCATCTCCATTGTGAGGAAAAGCTAACTTACCTGGGTCTGTTCCGCCTGGGGAAAAGGCTGAAAGGGGATCTGCTAAATGTTTATAAATATCTAAGGGGAGATGGGAGGCAAATAGATGAGGCTAGGCTCTTCTTGGTGGTGTGTAGTGGTAGGAGAAGGAGCAATGGCTTAAAACATGAACATAGGAAGTTCCATACTAACATATGGATGAACTTTTTTACAATAAGGATGATATATCACTGGAACAGGTTGCCCAGAGAGGTTGTGGAGTCTCATTCTATGCAGATATTCAAGTCCTGTCTGGATTCCCACCTGTGCTTTAGTGGCAGTGGGTTGTTCTTGATGATGTCTTGGGATCCCTTTCAACCCCTGTGATTCTGTGATAGTTTGAGTTTTACACATTTCAAATGTTTCATTTTCTAAACTCATAGAATATTAGAACCTCCTTTTTATAAAAAGAATAATGGTTCATATATTTTCCTAAAAGTTTAATTGCTGCTGATGAAGCTTTAACAGTGCACATTGTGACAGCTTGCATATTTGGCTTTCTTCAATACTCAAAATAATGTTTCCTGCCCTATAAAACTGGCTTTCAGATATGTTTCTTTTCCATGGAAAAAGTAGGAATTGTTTCATTTTCCTTGGGGATTTGGATTTTTCTTTTCCAGTTCAGTGACAGACTTTGAAAATCATTAATTTTGCACAAGTTCAAAATTAGACCAAAATTCATGCCTTTTACATATAAGGCATTGAGTTGCATGTAAAGTCTGTTCTAAACTTAAATTACACTAAATTACTGATTTTTCTGCTCCTTCGCTAGTCATTAGGCAATACAATGATGTTCCTCTAGTTTGCAGTCAACATCTGTAGGCAGATTCATAAGAAGAGTCCTGAAAACTGTAAAAGGTCCTTGTTACAAAATGTTTTCATTTTAAAAACACGTCACTCTTTAATTACAAGTAATGATCCATAATTTTTAATAATGCTGTAACTTAGAATTTCTTTATTAAAACAAAACAATTTTGAAACAATTGTTTAAAGTTTATCGCTAACAGCATCTAATTGAGCACACAGCACTGATTCATATTCCTGCTGTTCTGCTTTTTCTTTACTTTTTCTAAAGTTCTTTGCAGATGTATTATTTTTTTTAATAATTAGATCCTGTCAAAAATCTTGAGTTAGTAAATCCTTGAAATAATTGAAGTTAAAACTCTGAATGGAAAAATATCTTCATTAAAGAACGTTAGCATGATTTGCCAGATAATTTTACTTGGAGAACTGTGAGAAAATAGTATTCCTCCATGTATACCGTGAGGCTGATAAACTCTATCAGTGCAGTGCTCAGGCTGATGCAAGGCACAGATGTGGCAACCTGCTGAAACAAACATCTGTGACATGTCCGACCCACCTATTGATCCTTCAACACTGAAGTTACTATGTTGATTTTTGTATACAAGGGTCTGAAGTACCAGTTTCCACTGCTTTCCTGCTGCCAGCCATTCTAGACAAGGAAATTATATATTTTCAATGCTTATAGCAGTAAAACAGTGTCACTGACAAGTTATGTGTAGATAATTGCTATTTTGGATAGGAACACAACCATTTGAAGCAAAAGTTATTGAAGCTAAATACACATGAAAAGATTAAACACAATTTCACAGTTTACATTCAATTCACTCTAAGAGATTAAAAAGCTCAGGTTCTTAAGCTTGAAAAATAATTTATGAAAGCTCATTTAGAAGTACTGTATAATTTGTTCCTCTCTCCACCTGGTCTTACATACCTTTCCTTTTCTGAAAAATCTGTATAGAAGCAATCTCACTGTCACTGCATTTCCTAGCATGTGATAGTGCCCTTGAGATCTTTGTTGTGTTCCATAACAAATGCTTTCATCTTAGTTTGGACAACTCTGCTGTGTTCACTTCAGTACTTGTCTCATCTTTGTGTCTATATATCTTATTATGCAAACACAATAAATACCTGATTGAATGGAGGCAACTCCTTTAAAATGCGTTATCCATCAAAGTCACTGATAATTGCAACCTCTCCTGAGACTTTCCAGAATGCAGTTGAATAACAATACTATAAGCGAGATCATTCTCTTCTGCATAAAAAATATCACATTTTTAAACTGTGCCAGGAATCAATGGATGCTCCTCCTTCAAATAATTCTCCTCATCCTCAGTGTCAGAATTATTGCATCGTGCTCTGCTCTGTTTTCCTTTTCTTTTTTATTCTTGATCCTCGAAGGTCTTCGGTGATCATTGTAGAGTTTCTTATCAGGAATAATGAATATTCAAGATAGTGTAGGATAATTAGATTAGAAAGAATATCTTGAATGTTACTTGTTAATATATTTTGATATTTGTGTATCCAAAACATACACAGTATGTGAAGATTTTTCTCTAGAGAGAGAGAGAGCAAATAATCAAAAGTTTTTAATTTGTTTGCAGAATATTTTTTTTTATGTAAACATCAAGTTGAAGGTTCAGCTCCCTATTCTTTTCCTACCATTGAGATGTATAGTCTGGTATGCATCCATGTGCTCTTTTATACTCCCCTTCTACTGAATTTTCTGCTGATATGAGTCAGTCTAGAGAGCTTTTCCTTCAATTCAGGCCAATATAGAAACACAGTTAAAAAACAAACAAAAAAACATTGCTACAGCTGCTTGGTTTTTAAAATAGAATCGTCATTAAACTATGTGTGTCCAAGATGTGTACCAAAGTACCTTAAATTCCAGGACAGTAATTTTGTTATTTCCAGATATTCATGATATTTCAGTTTGTGCCAATACAAAATTATCTTCATGCAGTAAACTTCTGCTTAAAATGTGATGCATACAATGTTTTCTAGGGAGGCAGAAAGAAAAATTCATATACGCCCACCAAAACATATAAACATTTATTCACAGTGCTCAAGTAAGTTATTGCAGTCTCAGTCTATAACAACATAGAAAGAAACATTAATCCAGTTTTCTGTGTAGTCATCTGTCTCCTGGCTGCTATTATCCAGCTATATGGTTATCCAGATTTTCAATATAGCATGTAGGAGTGAAATAAGGTTTATTTAAACCAGCGAGACAGACTACCCAGATTATTTTTTATGCGTTAAGTTGCAGTTCATATTTTGTGAAATTTGTGATTCAGTCTGTGGATCTGTGAACAGATATGGTGTTCTTCATTTTCTTCAAGAGGCTGCTGCATAGCTGTTCAGTTTGTTGGAAGAATAAGGCTTTTCTTTTGGCTCCTGTGTTTCTGATAGACTCTTGCAACTGTCAGGCCTTGGAAAGAGACAAATTGAGTACCACTCAGAATAAAGAGACAAAAGGTTATTGAGGAATCTTGCTGCAATAAGGCTGCTGTGGCTAACTAGTATAGAGGAACCTCTGGAACCTTTCTAGTTGCAGCTATCTTCATTGGACAAGCTTCCTTAATATCAAAGTGCTAAAAAATGCTTATAAATGTGTTGTTGAAGATAAATCCTAATTCTGTATGTTTCAGTGTTTACTCAAATTCAGTGACTGAGAGTATAAACACACTTTGAGCTTGACCATTCCTTTTCAAATGAAATCAATGGATCTTGCTTTGTTTTATTCTTTAGAAAATTTGGGTTTGCAGTATATATATAAAATTGTGCAAAAAGGCTTTTGTCACAGATGTCATGGCAAAAAGAAGAAAAAAACAAGATCACCTTGATACAGTATCCATTCCAGATCATTATAATTATATTATTGCTTTTTAAATTATTCTGAAGAGAACAGTTAACTGAAGAGTTGTACTTCATCCACCTTCAGGTAATTCTGGGTGAATGTCTACTCAAGTTTTCTGATAAAGTAAAAAAGAAAACCATTCCTAACATCATTTTGATGGCAGTTCTTTTCTCTTTATCATATAATTTTAAGTAATTCCTCTGTATCCGCAGTCACTAACAAAATATTAATATGAAAGAGTTAGTTACCATACTTTTAGATACAGAACACATACTTTAGAAATCCCACACTTTTGCACGATCCTGTCCTAATCAGTGCCAGAAGTAGATGGGAAGGATGAAAAGCAAGGGAGGTTTAATAGTAATGGAAATAAGAAGAGGATGAATAATAGCAAAATTACTCTTGAGAGATAGAGATGAGAGTCAGATTACGGGAGACAGAGAAGCAGCTCTGAGATGAACTTCTCTTTAAGTTACTCATATGTGTACACAGACACAGTCCAGCTGCTTCACTGATTTTCTGTGTATAGCCCCCAAGCTGTAAATATGTAAATGGTGTATAGTGAAAAGTAAATTCGGAACATAAAATTACTGCTCAAATAAACTTCTCTGTAGTGGTGTTTAACTTCTTTCATCAATATGGTAGTAAAATTATCTAACTTTAAATGAACACTAGAATTAAATGGTAAAATGCACGTCGACATTATTTTGATCGGTTCTGCTTTTAAAAAGCTGCCAGGTGTGTGAACACAATACAGATGCTAAATAGCTTGTGTCTTTTTTGTGCTTTCCTCATATAAATTTCTGATCCGCCTTTCAAGTGGCCCCTCTCTGGAATCACGTGTTTATGCTTATTTTGGACAGCGGCATTTCACAAGTGAACAGCTTTTATTCCCATAACATTATCTGTATTATGAAGACGATCAGAGAGCTGGAGCCCCTCCCCTACACATAAAGCCTGAGAGAGTTGGGGCTGTTCAACCTAGGGAAGCAAAGACTCTGGGGGGAGAGACCTTAAAGCACCCTTCCAGTACCTGAACGAAGCCCGCAAAGAAGCTGGGGAAGAGTAGGTAGTGACAGGATGAGGGGAAATGGTTTTAAACTAGAAGAGAGTAGATTTAGACTAGATAGAGGGAAGAAATCCTTTGCTGTGACAGTGGTGAGACCCTGGAATAGTTTGCTTAGAGAGGTTATGGATGCCCGTTCCCCAGAGATGTTCAAGGCCAGGCTGGATGGGGTTTTGAGCAGCCTGGTCTAGTGGGAAGCGTCCCTGCCTATAGTTGAGGGGTTGGAACTAGGTGATCTTATAGGTCCCTTCCAACCCAAACTGTTCTATGATTTTTACTCTATATCTTCATGGCTGAACTGCTTACATGTTTGACATTTGCCATGCTAATAAGCAAAGCACATAGACGTGGCAATGAAATCGTCTATTAGCAAGCGCTTTGAGGTGATGGCAATGACATTTTTTCTATTGAAATAGAAATACTAAATAGAAGCTGCAGTTCTTAGTGGTGATTTGGACTGTTGCTGTCTAGAGATTTGTCTTTAAAGCACCTACAGATCATGTGTTTAGATGTCAGAGGTTACCATTACATCAGTCTCCCCTCTCCAAACGTCAGTCCTTGTTTGCGCTTGGGGATTTGGCAAGGAGTCTTCCAGCCCTCTCATTTTGCTTCTTTTGGTGGGATAGACTACATTCTGCAAAGAAACACACTGTTTAAAACACAAAATAGGATCTGTCCCTGTTGTTGCCAAGTTGATGAATTTTCTTCTTTTCCCTGCCATCAGCTCCTGAGTAAATGGGCATTTGGAGATAATGGCCATGCAGGTAGGAAACAAATTATTCCGGTACAGAAGAGCTGTTAAATGCTGAAAGCTCTTGATTCTTCTGTCACAGTTTCCCAGACACAGTATGTCTGCTACTTGTCAAGCTTCTGATAGAAGGTAGGTACTGTAATTTGCAGAGAGGGTTTTGATCATAAATAGCCTTCATGTATCAAAATTAAATTCATAACCTGTGACAAGTTATCTTGGAAACTCCCATGAAAATAATGCTTCATTCATGGGATACAGGAAATTAAGATTCTGGAAGTCAATTAAATTTATTGCTACTGCCAAAGTAGTGCTGTCATATTCCATGTTTCTAATTTTTAATTTTAAGGTTGCCATAGTGCCCAGAAGTCCCAGCCTTGAAGCATATTCCTCTGTCATAGGTAAAATAATAAAAGGAACGCTGAAAAAAGAAATATTACTTGGTTTTCCTGAATGAATGAAACTGAGAGCTGTGTTAGTTACAAAAAATTATTGCTGTGCAGGAATCAGATTCATGTAAAGATCACTTTAATCTCATTATGTTGATGGATTGAGTACATAGAGAACTAATAATGTTAGTAATATATAAGGTACTGAGAAGACTATTAGTATTTTCCAATGGAAAAAAATAGAACTATATACCATGTCGAGGTCTCTGGGCTGTTGGGAAAATTTCATATTTTATGAAGCAAGTCAAGATAATTCTTTCAGATGATTAATATATGTTGTTTCTTGAAATAGTAATTGATGGTTTTGTTGAATAGACCAAAGACAACAACTATTATTATAAAACCATCCCATATCGTACTCACTGCATTTACTTTGTGTACTTCATGACACTGAAAAATGTAATTCTTAAAAAGCCTGTTGTTAAATAACTAAGTTACTGTTGCTTTTTTCTCTGCCATGCTATATGAAGAAATTTTGTGTTGAAGAATTGCAGAAGAGTATCTTAACAATGCATTTTTATATACTTTATGTAACATAATATTTGTTGGCTTTGTTTTAAAAAGAGACTAACATAAAACTTCTGCTTCCTGCATGGTTGATATGCAATAAATTGACTTCCACATATTAAAAAAATTAATAACACTTTTGTAAACTGTAAACTTGATTTAGTTTCGAAGACTAATTCTTACATTGTTTCACTTTATCTCTATAACCTTTTAACACTGATCTTGTCCTACTCTTTTCATATTCTCTGCTGTGGTAAAATTTGTCAATTGTTTTGAGAAATTTTTTATTGCTGCAGAAGATGTAATAATGTACTTTATTGCTCATAAGACTCTGCAAGTAGTATTCTTAATAAAACTTAGTAATTATAATTATCATCATTGAAGTAAGCAACCAGGATTCTAATTATAATCCAAAAGCTATAATTTGTGGCAAAAAGCTGTCATTGTAATGCAGAAAAATTTTAAAGTTGAGTCTTACTTTGAAATATCTAAATAAATGCACCAGTAATTGCTGTCACAGGTTTACAGTTAAGAAAATGGTTGAATCTTCTGCTCTGCAGAAGATCCAGCCAAACATGCATTTTCAATAGGTTAATATTGCTGCAGCATTTATTTTAATTTAGTAGATAATCCCAAAGATTTTTTTTGTCTATTTCTTATGCAGGAAGCTTCTTGTGTGCTAATAGTAGTATGAATTAAATATAAGAATTTAAACCAGATTTGTGGACAGGACAGAAAAGAACAGAGGATGCTTGATAAGAGTTTATAATGAACTTTTAATGCTACAAGCTAAATCTTTTATTTAGAGGTGACTCGGTGCCATTACAGTTGGCAGTTCTCATTGTTTTCATTCCAGCAAGTGTAACACAATTTTTAATAAAATAAGTTAAGTAGAACTGAAAAAAACATTGTTATTAGAGTAGAAAACACTATGAGATTTTTGCAACTGAATTTTTAATAAAAAAAATAATTGTGAGATTCAAAATGTAGAGGATGCAGCAATCTTATGGAAAGGCATCATTTATTTTGATTACATCCAAGAGGAGTATATAGGAGTATATATATATATATTTTGATTACATCCAAGAGGAGCATTGCTATATTCTCAGAAGAATATAGTAATGCTATCAGAGAAGGAAATAAAGCATCTACAGAATTCTGATAAAGGATATGGTGTACCTTGATAATTTTAAGTCTATAGAATAAGGTCATCTAATTTATATCAACAATCACTAAAGCATCTGATCTCATTATTGAAAGGTTGACCTATCTTCTGTGTAGCCCTATTTAGATCTGTATTTCCCAGAAAATCTCAAAAGAATTACAAGTACAGACATGCTTCAGTTTCACTGAGTTTTTGGTATAGTGATTATGAATGAAAGACCTAAATAAATAAATAAATAGATACACCTCAGCTGGGGTTTATCTCCTCCTGTGAAATTCTGTATCTTTTAAAGGCATTTAATATAAGTAAATAAGTAATTGCTGCTCTGAATGTCTATGCATCATTCATTCTTCTTTCTATTTCTGGTTTTCTTTTTAAGTTCTACTTAAAAATCTGTCTGAAATTCTTATTACAACTGCTAGTTCATGTTAATAATACCAATATAAGTGCAACTAGCAAAATAGATGCTATGGTACATGAAGCCAGTAGGCTTTCAGTTTGGAATACATTAGGGATTGTTTTAGCCATGTTGTACTCTGCCACTGAGATTTGATTTCAACTACCACTGTGTTGTTACATCTATTCTTAGGTATAACGCCATGGAAATTTAGTCAATTTCACATAGAGTCACAACGTTGAAATCTCATCTAGCTCATAGGATTAAATTAAGAACTTGTATGATTTGAATGACTGCTTCAACTCTAGGATCCCATTGACTAAATATATATAATGTATTTACACATTTCAAAATTAAGTGGCATTATTATGCATCATAGAAATTAAGGCTGAATCAAGTTGATTTTGCAAGATTAAAAGTATTCATCTGGTTATCTCTGACCTCAAATGAGTTCATTTTATGATTTATTATTATTTTTTTCCCCCATTTCAAGCAATCTGAAAGTTCTTTTCTGGTGTTTTTGGCTATGAATAGCAAAAATAGATCATTATTCATACATCTAATGACTATGTCTGCGTTCACAGTTGGCTGTAGTTTTGCTCCATCTGAGTTTGAATATTCCTACTGATGATGGAAGGAGAAAACAAGGAAAACAAGTTTCTAGGTCACTGACAGAAACAGCACTTCCATGTGTTCTCTTCTATTCTGTAATTTCAGCATATGTAGGGCATATACTTTTCTCTATTTCTCCCCTGCTTTCTGGTGTATCCAGTGTTCTTGGATTCAAGTCTACAGCCTGGTCAATGCTAGATGCACCCAGTACCACTGAGCACTAGGCAGACTGACAGTTGTGAGTCGTGAGCATGTTCAGTAAATTGCATGTGTTTCTTTCATCTTTCATTCAACTTAACAGAAGTTGTAAATAGTCTTCATTTTACTGTACTTGTATCTATCATTTACTGTGCCCTCTTAATTTATCTGTACCATGTATGTCTATTATATGTATATAATAAGTATTTTGAATTTATATATGTATATGCATCATACATCGTGCACCGTGCATCATGTGATTTCAACAAAAATGTGTAATCAAAAAAATTGTCTTCAGCTTATTAAACTGGGATAGATTTAAAAGTGAAGAAACAAGTGGATGGAACGCGTCCCAGATGTAACATTCATCCCTCAGGCTTTGTTATAGGTCCCTTGGGAGTTTGCTTGAGGATTGATTGAGGGAAGACTTGATTGAGGCTTGCTATTTACAGTGGACACATAGGAAACACAAAAAAGAAAATGTTTTAAGAGTATGTGAATCATCAGTAGTTATGTTATGGTGCTAGAACTGTCTATAGAGAGCTTTGCATTTCTTATTACAACTATTAAGTTATTATAAGATAAATTTCTTTGTGTTCTGGTTTTAGATAAAGTATATTAGCTTTAAAGCAGTAAAAAAAAAAAAGAGAAAAGTGTTTATCAGTGGTATAAAATTCTCACCTTTTTTGTAGTGCAGATGAATTTACTTTTCTTCTTAGAACAGTGAAAATAAGGTATTCCATGTATTATGGAAGTTGAAATCTTTTAAGTGTTTTTTTTTTTTTCCAAATAGAAAATTTTCAAAATTAAGCTCAGAGTATGTAAATATAATATTAAAAAAATCAGAAGGGTTTCAAATATATTATTTCAAGTTATAATCCATTTTATTTTCTTGCAATGAAGATGGGCTAATTAATGGACAAAACAATAAACAAAGCATAGAATTAGCTTATGTTTTTCTGTTGGAAAAACATAGCACACGTAGGATAACCTTGTGTAGCCTTTATACCTACCTTCTTGCCAGAAAAGATTCAATCTGGCATGTCAGAATAAATGTAGGACTACATAATATCCTCAGGAAAGGGAGCTCTGTAAGGTGACTGTTGATTGACTAGGTCATTCAGGCAGCTTGCAAGTTGGAAAGGCAGGAAACTTGTGTGTGAGGCACACTTTTGCATAATTACAGCTTTTTCCCCTGATCCTTTAAAAGCAAATACTCATTATTCCTTTGAACAGCTTTCTTTTAATGTTTGGCAGATTTATTTTTTTTTAATGTTGCTTATCTTCAGTAATAACTGTAGCTGAACAAATTAGCGGATTTCTACAGTGTGCTAGCATTTCTTTAGAACAGTGTGTTGTTCTATAGAGATGTAACTACATCTACGTGAAAAAAAGAAACAGTTAAAGTTCTAGGTAGCAGCTTTGTAGGAAAGTACAAAGAGAAGAATAATTTTAAAGATAATACTGCTTTTGTACTATCCAATTAAAATACAGGTACTTTACAATTATATGAGAAGGCTTTTCTTCTCCAATGATGCTATTTGAATTAAGTTCCCTCCATACTGCTTTCTGTTAAACACATTTAAGGATGTTATACCCTGGGACTGTAGTCTGGGCCAAACGTACTTTTTCCTACCTTTATACCTGGTGAGAAAATGTGTTCTGCTCACATGGGCATCTCAACTTTTCAAGAGTGAAGTCTCTATAGTGAGAAACGAGCACAGCTGGTGACACGTGTGAAAGCCGTAGAATGATGATAGAGATTCTGTTAACTTGTCAGCAGCTTACCTGTGACAGCTGCGCACAGTAGAAATATGTTCTTGAAACACAGATCACATTTTACCAAAGGTAGTTGTCATAGAAGCTTGGTATGGATGTTAACAGAAAGGCATCCATCTATCGTACTAATGCACAAGAATTAAGCAGAAAACAGCTGACATTAAGAAAATTGAAAACCATGAAGTTTTTTTGTCTACATACATTTTTGAATGTATTGCAGCTATTATACATTCAAAGTTTTGAATGATTTACAAAAATAAATAGTATATTTTTGAATGTATTGTAGCTGTAATACTTTAGTTTTTATGATTAAATTATTGTAAACAAATCATTTGCAGCTCTGGAATTTCTTATGGCAAGTAACAGGAAAGTATAGGGAAGACCTTTAGCACTTGAATTGTTTTCTTTCAGTGAATGAGCATCCAAACCATAAGCATTATCGACATAAGAGAAATTCTATATCTATGTCTGCAAAGACTGTTTTAAAAATTATGATCTTTTATTACAAAATCTTAGACCTTTCATTTTGTATTTACCGTAACTGAATTGAAATGTAGCAACTGATAATGAAAACTTTGTGAATCAACTGCAGGAATAAAAATTTGTGTGCTGGTGACTGTAATATGCACTACTAGTAATGCCTGCAGCCTTTTCAGCAACCATTTCAAGAATTCAATATTACTGACCTTAAGAATGAGACATTTATATATTTTTCATCATGAAGTCAGTTAATTTTATTTCACTGAGGTGAAAGAGTTTGTAAATATGTCTGTAAAAAAAATAGATGTTAACAAAATTTTAGTACCCAGTGAGAATGCTGGTGTTTGTTGCATCAATACTCTATCCAAGGAGTGCTTTTCTTGTATACAACATCCCAAACTTTTAACTCTGTAATGCAGCTATTATAATGTAGCTCAGATCCATGCTGTGCAGCTCCTAGTCTCCAGAACAGGATGTTTCTGTGAAAAACACACACTGGGAATGATACTTAGAATATGAACATTGCTAAACTTAGGCTAGTTAGCAAATTAAAATCATGGCAAAGATTGCTCTTAAGGGTTCTCAGTGCTTAACAACCTTGTTATCTTGAACAGAATTACTTCCAGACTATGGCCTGTTGTTCTTAGTAGGCTACTTGCTGCCCTTTCAGAATATTACTGTCCATAAAGCTACAAATTACATGAGTTGACAGTGCTTACATGTAGTGCCTCGCTTGGTATCTCTATTATCTAAACTTTTTTGATAGATGATAGTCTTTTCAATGCTGTTTTGACCTACCAACAGGGCAAATGATTTGTCTTCGTGCTTTTTCCTTCCCTTGTCGGCTTTATTTTAACTTACATTCCTTTTTTTTATGACTGAGTTGTTTTATGGAAAGTATATTCTGTGATTTGTGACCTTTTTTCTTTTTTGTAAATAGTAATGCATGGCTGTAGCATCATATTTTCTACAAAGACAGACTGGTGTTTATAGCATTTGTTTTCAGGTACGTTAATTTAATTGCACATATTATGGTCCTAGCAGAGCGATGTTTTTCTTGTAAATGATTTGTGTAGAGTCCAGAAGCCAGTTTGCTGCGTGATTTCACCAGAGGCAGTCAGAGAGCTCGGGTTCACCACAAGTCACAGAAAATTGACCTCCATCTGTTGTTCCCCAGATTTAATTCACCTCAGGCTTAGCATCTTTCTGAGGTTTCATTTAACAAGTAACTTGAGCAGATGGTCTTCTGTGGATATAGTTTTTGTAGGTATTCCAAATCACCATTTGGATGGCTCTTAGGCCTCAAGAACATCTTCTGGAGAAAATTACATTTAAGTTGTCATCTTTCCTTAGATTTCATTTCACAAGGCTGATGTCTGAATCAGATAGCAGTGGTTCTATGGCTACAGCAGTTGACTTTTTAGCTGACTATATATTGTCCTTACTTCATATTGTGTAATGATTAATTAATATGATGATTATTTTAAGTGTAAATTCAAATACACTTATAATTGGTTTTCAAAGCTTGTCGGCTAGGGAAACCTTGGAGTATTTTCAGTTCAGGGTTCATCAGAGTGCAACAAGGACCCAGTAGGAGGGTCAGGATGCGTCTGACAAAGCCTGATGGTGCAGCCAGGCCATTGTCCCATAGCTGGGGTCAGAAACTATGAGAGGGCCAGGCAGGGTCACAGGGATGGAGAGGCAGCCCATGGGTTAGTCAGTGGTCCCAAACACGCCCAGTATGGTTGCAGCAACTGTCATTCAAACCAGATCAAAATGGTTCCCAAGGACTGGGGCTGCCCCTGTGGATGCCTTCCCATTGCACTCGTGCCATCTGATGGAACAGGGCTACCGTGCTCTGTATTGTGAGCTCCATGTTGGCTCTGGGCCCCTGTAGCCAGGACCAGAAAGGAAACACTCAGGACCTTAACGAAATTATTCAGTCACAATATTTAGTCATATAATACAACTTCTTAATGTGACGGTTTGTTCTAAAAACTATGAAGTGATAAAGGAATAATCATGATGTGATTATTTGCCATCAAGTCCTATTTTTATAATGTTTGTATGGAATATTGGTGAAAAATATTTTAATGTAGCATTCATAACCATGGTATTAGTTACCTGTATTTAATTCTGAGAATTGCGATCTTTTAGATAATGCAAATTCATTGATGAAAATAAAAACCTATAACCTATATAAAACACACACAAATGTGCACAAATTAAAAGACAAATCTGAAAGATTTTTCTGCACTGAGTTTTCTGTTTCAGCATAAACGTTTGGTATTGACACCTGGTGATTAATCAAGCACTAATTCAAAGGATGATCCCATCATTTAAAGAGATGTTTAAAGATGGGAATAGATGAAAATAGAAGTTATAGCCAGTTGCCACAGAAATTGAATGAGGCTTGTGTTGGAATAGATTCTTTTAGGAGAATTGCTTATAGGATGAATTGCTTGAGTTTACCTTGCTGCAGATATTGATATTAGATATAGAGATACAATGATAGTATTTTTCATTTCAGAAGAGCCTATTAACAATAGCTGAAGGGCTTTTCCCCTCTGGTTTGAAATGAAGTCTTTCATTGCTGTTTCTAACTTGTCTTGAAGCTTAGTTTCTTTTTCAGGTCAGTGTAAGCAGAACTATTCTCACTTATAGGGAAAATTGTACATTGAACTGAAATGCTGGGACAAACATTAAAATAAACTATTCTTAAAGCATTAATATATGCTGCTGTACACAGATGCTGGAGATGAGTACCTGACCATACATGAATGACAAGTGCAACCATAACCTAGTGCTGAATTGCGTGGAATACTGAGCACCTAAAGAAATGAAGAAATGCATAGGACAGGTGCATGCATTCCATGATGTGTTGTGGGAGAGACATTACATACACAAATAATCTTTCTGTAGAGTATATACTGGTAGCACCTGACTCCAGAAGACTGGGGACTTGATACAAACAATCAGTGAACTACAGGTCTAACAGATGTCTGTATCATGTGCTTAATCTCCAGGAAGAGTAGTGTGACATGAAGCCATTACTGATAGTACACTGTGCTGTCACTGCAGATGTCATTAGTGCCATGCCTGTGTGAGTGAGGTAAAGAGGTCCTGGGGGGCAGTAACGAATGAGTCGTGTTTATTCTGTAGAACCTGACAGGCCTGCTTAACATAAAAAGGTACATACAAAGAGAATTGTGGCTTAGAAAGTTTCCAATCTTAAGAAAAATGAGACAGATGAAGAGTTGCTTCTGACAGGATAGCGTATGACACCTTCTTTGAAGGGGACTTGAAAACTTAGGGGTTTTTGCCTGTGCAGGGAATTACAATATTTGCTATTCATCTAAACAGCTGAATATTTGTTGAGGCATCAACATCTCAGCTGTAGTTGTATTCTTCTCTCTCTATCTGACAAAGAAAAAGATGGCTTTGTCTATATCATACTTACGTTTGTAATCTAAAACATCAAGTATTTTGTTTCACTTTCTGTGTCATTGCTTACATTTCTTAGCTCATATATTTAGACATAGTTTGTAAACGTTTTTGGAGACAAACTGGGTTTTACTGCTGAGCACAGTAGGCTTATGATTCTTAATCAGTACTCTTGGACGCTATCAAAATTAAGGATCTGTAGTAAAACTGGAATTACAACTGCTGTAGGTACTGTTATTTAAAAGGTGTCCCAAGGAAATACTTAACAAAAGTTGCTTAAATTCTGAAATTTCATTACAAATGAAATCTTCCTATTTGATAGATTTACCGTTTGTATGAATGTAGATGTGTGGCTGCTCAAGTTAATAGTAAAAAGTATATCCTTTTGTCTTTGTTAATATTCATGCTGTGCACAGACAATAACTTCAGTTCCTTTCCTCTCTCTCACCTTGACTAGATTTGATTATTCATTCACCTGCAATTAGGGGAATAACAGGCTTTACCTGCAGAAAGTCAGGGAGCCACAGGTGTTTCTTGAGACTTAAATTTTGCTACATAAATAACTTGGAGAAAGAGTGAGAGAGGTTTGTTTCATTCAGCATTTGTGGTGATCAGGTTTATGTAAGTGATGAGCTTTTTCTTTTGTCTTTATGTAATTTCTGAGAATACAGATAATGATATATTTCTTCCAGCATCATGTGTAGTAGGGAGCGTTAATATAAATGTGATGATAAATGCTTTAATCTCATAAAAAAATCTTACTGTATATCTATCTGTAAAAAATTCGACCTATCCTTCAAATCACCATTGCGCTGTTGATGTATTGTTGTACAGAATGTGTGCCATGCTATTGTATAGCAGATTGATAATATGCCATTTAGAAACAAAAACGGCTCAGTTAAATGCATGATGTGCATTAAGAATATCCTCTGCTAGCTGTCATATTCTAGCAACTTTGGTATTACATAATTTAATATCTAAAGATAGTCTGAATGCACAATTCTGGTTTCTGTGTAAAGCTCGGGAGATCAGTAACATTCAAGGTGTTCTTTGGTTTTGTTTTGGTCTATGTAATATCAAGGCTTTTTAATACCTTAATATTGAATTTTGTCTCACTATTTTTCAGTTAAATATGCTAGACTATACCTTCAAAAACTGAATCTTTCCCAGGTTGTTCTTAGCTTTGTAGCTACAGATTTTTAAGGATGGAGGAAACAAATATTTCCTTTTTATAGCTTGGGGGGGAGGGTGTACATATCCACAGAATGATAAAGGAAATGTAAATCACAGAGGTGGGAGAGAAAAAATGTTACTTGCTTGACAACTTTTCTTGTTCATCCTTAGGTTTTTTTCTTTCCTTATACTTATGCAATATTTGCATTTCAATATAGTCTATTACCTTATTACTTTTTTACACATTCATGTAATCATTAGTGTTTCTATTATTATTGCTGTTACTACTACTTTTATAGCTGTGGGCACTGGAGTCTCCAAAGCTGGAGACAGGAGAGAGACAAGGGACACCAGCATGCAGCTATTATTATTACTTTGGTTTTGCTTATGAATATATCACAGTAATGTTTGTCAGCTCTACAAGTTGTTTTCAAGTCACCCAGTGCAGGAGATGTCTTCATTGATGACATCAACACTTGGATTGAGTGCACCCTTAGCTAGTTTGCGGATGATACCGAATTGTGGGATGCAGTCAACACACCCAAGGGATGGGATGCCATCCAGAGGGGCCTAAACAAACTGAGCAGTGAGTCCAGGAGAACTTCATGAGGTTCAACAAAGTCAAGTGCAAGGCCTTGCACCTGTGTCATGACAGTTTCCGGTGTAAGTACAAGCTGGCGGACAAAAGGGTAGAGCACAGCCCTACCAAGAAGGACCTGGGAGTACTGGTGGATGGCAAGCTGGACATGAGCCAGCAATGTGCCCTCACAGCCCAGAAAGCCAACTGTATCCTGGGCTGCATCAGTAGAAGTGTGGCCAGCAGGTCAAGGGAGATGATTCTGCCCCTCTGCTCAGTGTTGGTGAGACCTCATCTCACCTCAAGTACTGCATCCTGTTGTGGAGTTCTCTGTACAGGCGTGACATAGACCAGTTGAAGTATGTCCAGAGGAGGGGCAGAAAAATGATCCTGGAGTGGAACACCTGTCCTATTAGAATGAACTGAGAGAGCTGGAGCCGTGCAGCCTGGAGAAGAGAAGGTTCCAAGGTGACCAAATAGCACCCTAACAATATCTAAAGTGGAGCTACAGGAAGGAAAGGGACAGACTCTTTAGCAGTGTCTGTGGTGATAGGACAAGGGGAGATTTAAACTGGATATAAATAAAAAACTTTTTACAGTATGTGTTGTGAGGCACTGGAATGGTTTGCCTAGGGATGTGGTAGATGCCCCATCCCTGGAGACATTCAAGGTCAGGTGGGATGGGGCTCTGAGCATCTGCTGGAGTTGTAGGTGTCCCTATTCATTGCAATGGACTTGAAACAGATGGCCTTTAAGGATCCCTTCCAACTGAAAAGATTGTACAATTCTTTGTACCCATGTTGGCTTCGAATGTTAGATTGTTAGGGATATATATGTAGATAGGAGTATGTACTTAATTACTTTCAATTTCTATGCGTTTTATATAAAATTTTTACATGTGTAAAGGTGCATATTTTTCTTAATAGCCCTTTTAAATCGAGGTTTACTTCAAATTACCTTTTTTTTCCTATTGTATATTCTGGTTTTAAGGTATTTTTGTGGTTGTGACCTTTATTAGCTTCCCTAGTGAACTTTCTTTCCCTTTATAAGAGCTAAGTCATAGCTCTCTGATGTTTCATTTGAATGTCTCTGTACCTGAGACCTCGTTAATGTTTAATATTCATAGATGAAAAGTGAAATTTAATGTCCCCATGCATTCTAAAACATATTAAGCTGACAACTTAATGTGTTTCCTTCTTGACTCCTCTCCAGACCTGAGACATTTTAAAGTTCAGGTTTTTTGTATATGGAAATACCCAGCTAAGAGGAAAAGGGGACTAGTAACATTAATCCCTGTAATTGGTAAAAACCTGAGATAATATCATTTTTTCTCAGTGTCTATGTGGCAGTAATTGTCCCAGCTGTAAAGAGAATTGGTCTTTAAGGGAGCTCTGGAGTTTGCCTTGGAGCCACTGAAGCACAGCTGGATAGCAGATCTGTTGGGGAACATAAGGATGTTCAGTTCAGCCAAGGCAGTGTAAAGGGAATAAGAGTGCTTTATGTTTATTCATAGAGTCTTAGCAAAAGTGGAATGATGATGCTCTGAAGCTCCCAACCAGAAAGCCTGGTGGGAACCAGCCTGCTGGAAGACACGAATCCACAGAGAGAAAGCCTCTGTGAGGGCTGGGTTAACCAGCATTGCTTCTGTGACCCTTCAGGGGCTGCCTGTTTTCTTGAGCTTGCTTCAGAACCTGGCCTCAAAAGAGGAGGTGATGAAAACACTCAAAGACCGTATTGTAGTAACTTTAGGTGAACCCACAGGCTGTGAGTTCAAGGTACATTTGTTAAAGGTTCTTGAGCACAGTCAAAACCTTTCTGTTAATTTGTCTGCACAGCACAACAGGAGGACCTCATGTGCAAAATATTCAGGCACAGTAACTAATAGTTACATTTTCAAACTTGAGTGCTGCCATTTGTATGAGCTGTGGTTGCTATGAAAATTAGGCTGTTTTTATTAATGAGAAAACATCAGCTTACGTCCCCAGCATTGGATGTTGAGGAGGAGGAAAACCTTTTAATATTTATAGAAACAGTCTTTATCAGAAGTGGACATAGCTGCTTCTGTCAAAAAAAAAAAAAAAATTTTTTTTAATATCAGGGTGTATTTTAAATACCTTTTGTTTTATAAAAAATTTTAATAGAANTCAGGCACAGTAACTAATAGTTACATTTTCAAACTTGAGTGCTGCCATTTGTATGAGCTGTGGTTGCTATGAAAATTAGGCTGTTTTTATTAATGAGAAAACATCAGCTTACGTCCCCAGCATTGGATGTTGAGGAGGAGGAAAACCTTTTAATATTTATAGAAACAGTCTTTATCAGAAGTGGACATAGCTGCTTCTGTCAAAAAAAAAAAATAATTGTTTTTAATATCAGTGCTGTATTTTAAATACCTTATGTTTATAAAATATTTGCATAGCACATAGTTCCAGGCCAATCATTTTGGTGTTTATAAACTTCAGGCAAAAAAATTCAGAGGAAAATACTGATGGACAGATGTTTAATGCTGTGTTTGAGTTACAGTAGCTTACCCTGTTCAATGATTTGTAACCTTCAATTCCTACCAAAAGAGTGGGAGACAAGGAATTAGAAATTAAAACTCAGAGTATCAATCAAAACTGTTCTTTCACCTTACTTTAATATGCAATTCACTTTCTGGCTGTTGATAAAATTAGATTTAATTAATCACGACATGCTATTTGGTGAAATATACCATGAGTGTTTCTATAATTGAAAACTATTGGTGTTAAATGGAAAGGTCAGCTTAATTGGCATTTGGCAGAGAAAATAATCTGTTTGTCCAGTTTGAAAGATTTTGATTCAGAGAAAAAGAAAATGAGGTCATTGTTTTAATTTGAAATAGTTCATTAAAACTTCTCAAATTCTTCCTTCCCTTCCCCCCCCCCAATTCATTCTCTCGCCTAGGGAAGAATTTCTGTGTGTACCCGAATTCTTTTAATATATTCTTACTGCTAGGGGAAAAAGCAGTGTTAATTTGAGCATAACATGAGAGGGACAAGACCTATTGGATCGTCATTACAAATAGTTTGTTAATTTTAACTATATGTATCTTACTGAATTTCAGTATTTTCATATCTCTGGCATAATTTTATCTTGATTGTCTTGATTATCTCAAGATTTCAGTCATTTGTCCACTTTAAGTAGAGAGAGTTCAGTGCTGCTCCATAAAACAGTGTGAGATTAGACTGGAAATGTAAAGTATGTGATTGCATAACGTAGATATGCTAGGCTATTTAATTGTCAGTCAGACAGTGAAAAAGCTTACTAAAAATAAGAGACTGAATTACTTACTGTAAGATGTAATTGCCTCAAGGTGCTTGTCTTAGTTCTTTGTCTAGCTGGTATTGATGTGTTTCTCTGTTTGTTTTGTTTTAATAAGCAGTATATAATTCCTAGTCTTAGTCTGAGCCAATTACTAACAAAATAATGTTGTTCTCTTCAAAAGTTCATATATTCCTAGGGTCAGCAACAAGAGATGAGAAGTTGATAAATATAAGAATGTTTAGTCTAGAGGAGAAAATAATTTTTATGTCCATGATGTAGCTACCGTAATGGAAATACATTATTCCTGTCCCTGGTGGAAAGAACAAAGAAATAAAAGCCTTAAATTATGGCAAGTAATGCAGATTAGACGAAAGAGGAAATTTTTAATTGCAAAAATAATGAAGCATTTGTGCGATTTCTGCTATTGGAAGTATGTAAGGGCGTATTAGTTGGATAATTCAAGGAATTGTTTTGGGCAAACCAGGCCCTAATTTGAGGTCAGGCAAGATTTTTTCTCAGAGGAGCTTCTAGATATATTTTTCTGATTCCGTGAATGACCATTGAATTTCACACTTTCACACATGATTTAAAACCTACTTTAGGAGTAAATTTATTTTTGGTGTTTCAACAAAAGTAAGCATGATGACTCAACAGGTGGTCTGCTTTTCCTTTAATTTTTGGGAACACCTAATTTTTATACAGTGTGTGGGAATGCAATTTTGACATACATGTATATTGTTTAATGGTGATTTCGCAGCTTTAAAATGTAATACAAGTGGCTGTATCTTTGTATCCTAGTACTTCAAAAATAATCACTTTTATTATAATAATGAAAAAAAAGCAGAGGTTACACCTAAAAAAATCTAGAAACAGTGCTATTTTCTGTTTGTAAAGTAGCATCTTATTAATGAAAATTATGTATCCATCACTATTTTATCTGGGATAACTCATTTAAAAATAATAAAGATTACAAATGGCAACATTTGAAAGTGAAAGAAAGTAAAAAGATCTAGATAGTGCCCTTTTCTTATTATTCATGCTTTTGTAAGATTAAGAATTGAGCTAATAGCCTAAGGAGTTGATTAAAATTTTGCCATTTTTACCTCTGTTCCCTCATGAAATTTAACACTGACAAAGTCCAAGGATATAAGATAGCTTTGACAAGTAACTGTGTTCTACTCCTTTGCTTCACATCATTTCTGTGAGCTCCACAGTTTTTACATTCACAGTACCCATCTTCATGAATGTGAGGACTGAGCATTTCAAGAAAGGCAGTATTTAATACATTTTCAGTTGTTATTCTCATTTAACTTGAAAACGAAAACAAAGTAGCTGGAGCTACCATAGTACCTTAGTATTACAATTTTTCAGAACTTTCTCAGTGTTAATTAACTTGCAATTAACTGGATTCATTTAAAGAAACAAAATCTGTTCTAAGATTAAGATTCTCACTGTATTCAACAGTTATTATTCAACTAGTGGAAAGATGGCCTTCCTTTTATTCTTGTGTGAAAGGGGTATGTTAAACAAAGCTTTTCTACCATACCTCTCAATTTATTTTAGTTCTTACAGAGTTAGCTAAAATAACTTGACTTAAAAACATTTAGAAGAAAAGAAAGAAAACAAGTGGAAAGGATGTGAGATTACAGATGGAATGGACTTGAAGTCAGATGCAGATGAAAAAACAATGAAAACCAGTTTACGAATACCAGATGGAAGAGGTGGTTAAAATTTAAGTGGAATAGTGGCTGTGGCCTGTAGCTTAGGAGCTGTTTTTTATATTTTTAATAAGGTGGACCTTAAACTTCTCATGTGATAACCCATGAACATGAACTGCCATGGAAAACTACTTTAGTTCTGAACTTTACTTGAAGTACTTATGAAGTACTTTAGTTCATTTTGGGATCAAGTGCCAGACTGCAGAGGGCCTCAGGAAACCAGGGCTGACTTAACACAAAAATTGTCATGCTTTCAGGCTTTGGACAGCTTCATGCTGCTGTAAAGATGCTGAAGAAGAATTGCATACCTGTCAGTTTCGTTTAATCAGCTTATTTTCTGCAGCAGTCTGTGATGTTCGATTGAAAATCTGTTAGATGGTGGGAATTTCTGCCCAATGCCGATATAAGGATAGATTTCTTAAAGAGAAAGTGATGGTGCATACAGTGGAGAGTCAGTAACCAAACGCACTGCCATTTGAGCTGATTAGTTTGACTCGGTGTCTTCTTTAAAATGCAAGATAACAATCCTTTCTCAGCTTGTTGCTTTTCTTAATCAAACAACCTTTTGATTTCTTCAATTCAGTATAACCTAAATTTCAAGTTCCAAGATAAGTTATTAAGGACATGTATATTTGAAATATCTTAACAAATTCTTGGACTGATGGATGTTTTTGTGGTTAGGAAGAGACTTCTAATAGTAGCAGCATTATTTTTTTAATTTTTTTTACAATTTTTTTAAAATAAAAATTTACTATTTGACATTCAGCAAGACAGTGAAATGTTTTCCTCCTCCATATGCACTATAGATTCCATGTGTACATTGCCAAAACCTTGAATATTCTGCAAATCAGTGCTGTTGAAATATGGATTCTTTTGTGGCATAAATCAATGAAGAACTTATACTTGATTGTTTTCTAAATTGTTCAGTCAATGTAAAAAGTAAAAAGTTACTGTATTTCAACTGTATGCAGAGGCTGTTTCATAGTATGGGAATTTATAGAGACTGAATTTATAGACACTAGAATTTAAAGTTCATGAAAGTTCTCATGAAAAATATTACTCTTCTCTGTAACAATTAAAAAATATACTTACAGAAGGCTATTAGCTTTTACAAATATTGTGAGAAGGTAATTAAATTTTACCTTATACTTGTAGTCAAAAATATAGAATATACTATCTGTATTGCAACAGAAACTCAATTTCTGTAACACATTTTTTATTTATGTAAGATTTCAGGTTTGGTTAAAACAAATTTTTGCATCTGAACTTTGTTACAACAATTCTATTACACCAGAATATACCAAAAATCCACCTTTATTGAGAACTTTTCTCAGGTTTTTTTTTTTTTTTTTAAAGAATCAATTGTTGGTTTTTGTTTTGTTTTGTTTTAAAAATTGCTGTGTCTGGTAGGTCATTGATATCAAATTTGCTGCAAAGCTGTTATCATCTGTACCACAAATACTTGAACAATCTTACACCCTTGAATAAAATATTTTTTTTTTTAATTTTTGAAGTTCATGGTGCACCAAAGGGGAAAAAAATGAGAAAATATTTCTAAAATATTTGTTGTCGCATGAGACAACATTAATTTTTTTGTTAACAATTGCTTGACTGTACTGCAATTGCTTCATTCTGTACATTTTCTAAAATATTTTCGGCACTCAAGTGAATGTTAAAGAATTAGAGAAGATGTGCTTCTATTGTAAGAAGTTCAAAAAGACAAATGACTTCAGATGTAAGTTAGTGTAAGGAAATCTGAGTATTAATCACCATTGAATGGTACCTGGATACCTCACAGTGGAATATGATTTCATTCTTAAAATCCTGACAGCTGAATCCTACGAAAGCACCAAGAAACTTTCTTCAAAAAATAACCAATAGCCGCGCTCACAAAAGTCCTACTGACTGAGACCTTTTCATGTTTTTTTGTTTTTTGTTTTTTTACTGTGGAAATAAATTCTGGAAGTGGCACTCATTAAAAATAAGCATCATTATCTTGACTTCAGGTATGTTTATAAAGTTGCTGAAAATGAATAGCTGAGCATGGAATGCGGGTTTTGTGCAAGCATACCCGATTGTGCTGGCAAAGCATTTGACTTCAGAAAGTGTGAGAGGGGAAAATGACTGAAGAATGAGTATGCTGTGGTTTAGTTCGTTTGGAGCTGTTTTTGAAGCTTGTGTTACTTGAGTTTGGTTTCTTTTTGTAAAGTTGGAATTTAGAATAGTGAAAATAAGATATTAAGAAATTAAGAAAGATTTGTTTGAGTATTTTAGTTTTTGAGCAAGTCTGTTAGCTTAAATCACCAGACAGAAAGAGGTGGGAGTTTCTATCTCTGAATCTTTTACTTGCCTTTCAGTGTAGATTCTACCTTTTGTCCTCTAACCTTTTGGAAACCCAAGGTTTGCTGCTAGACCTTGTAGAACAACACCTTTGGAAATCTGTGATGTTTTGTGATTAGCTGACAGGGAAGCAGCCAGACTCCTATGGTGCTCTGCTTTCTGTCTCCTTCCCCGCAGAGCTGGTCATACCCTGGCCTCTCCTCAGATGCTTGAGCATCTATCCTATGAGGAGAGGCCTAAGCATCTGTGTAGCCTCAACAATACAAGGATAAGGGAAGGGGCATCATACCAGTGAGTATAAATACTTAACTTGTGGAGATGTTTCTTAGTGGTGTTGAGTTGAGAGGGCAAAAGATGATGTACTGTCAACGGTTTACTGCTTTGGCCTCGTTCTGTAACAATTGGTGCGGGGGACCCACAGGCCCATGCCCCAAGAAAGGGGAGTTGGGGAAGGGAAAAACGAAAAGGGAGATGGGCCTAAAAACAGCGGCAATGATCTGAGGAGGAAAGATAATTTACCAAATAAGATATCAGAATACAAATAACACAATATAATACAATATAACTGGAATTGAAGCTAATAAATCAAATAATATGAGAGAGTGTGTCCAAGAACCAAAGGCCTTATGCTAAATGCTGAAGGTGAGATGGGTAGGGAGCCCCCGCTGCTGGGTCGATCCAAAAGGAAAGGGCCTCTGTCTTGTGACACTCTAACAGTTTTTATCTTTCCCTCTGAGCAGAAAATGGAAAAATGCAAAGCAACACAAAGTCCTCTGGGGCATGTAGTTCTTACTGTCTTCTGAGACAGATGTACCCAGAGCTATCAATGATCCATGGAGCTGAAGCATTAACTCTTTAACTCCCAATGCACAACATGATATTAGTGGAGTACCAATAACAAAAATCATAAAACCATGACAAAAGATGATGTATACTATCTGAAATGCAGAAAAATCCACTGGGACATACTCTGATGTGCCCAGGACAGTTACTTGACACTCTTCTGTTCCACTCAGCTGTATTCTCCAGGGGATTTGAATACTTTTGCCTGTATTGCCTATATGATTTTTACCAACCAGTACGTAAAAATTTTAACTTTCTGGTTGATTCCCTTTCATAATAATAAAACAATGATAGTATTCAATTCATTCTTCACATGAAAATAGATGAAAGGCCCCTTGTGAGTTCACTATGAGTTATTTTAGAAGTGTTAGATATTTAAAGAAAAGATAAATACTTACATATTTCAGTGTGTATGTCTCTGTGTGTGTGTGTGTGTGTATATATATATATTTCTCTAGTTTGCTTTCTCTGTAGGAAAGTAGTCCCAACATGAATCAGATTGGCAGGGCTTTGAACTGTTGTTAGGGCATCACCTGATATATTCAATTTAGTAGGAGTCTGTGAACACTTTTCCTCTTAAATTCTAAAATATATTTGTTTAAAATTCTGCTTCCTGAATGTCAGAGCATACCTCAGGTTCTTAATCGAGGAGTGATGGATGCAAAATCACAGAATCACAGGACCATAGGGGTCAGAAGGGACCAAACGATTCATGCAAGACAGTGTCTGTGGTAAAGAAGCTGTGAGTCTTCTCATAGCCATACATATTATTAGACACCTGAAATCTTCCATAGTTTGGTATGATAAGTCAAATCTCTCCACTGCGCATATGCCCCCTTACAGAGTTCTCATTCACCTGCTGCTCAAGTGTGCATAGTCCAGGTCAATATGAAGTCGTGATGTTATTTTCTGTGGTATATCAATAAAACTCTATCAATATAACTATAATGCAACAATAACAGTTTTGATACCCATCTGTAAAATCTCTCAGTCATTAAATACATGGGGATTCTGCCATTTTCTAAATAACCATATTAAAAACTTCAATTTGGAATTTATAGCGTGATGTTACATGATTGTTCTTGATACTCTAGAACCTAAAAGCACAGAGAATCTGATGTGTTTCAAAAATAAAATAACCTTGAGTTATTCAGATGTCACAGAGTAAATCAAGTGCTGCCCTTTTTTTGATGTGCTGGGCTAATTATTTCAACAAATGTAAATGTCAGTGCAGTGAACACTTATTTGCTGTGGCGTAACAAGTAAATGGCACAGGAAATAAGAAGATATGATGAAATTCATCATGTCCTCAATTTTATATTACATTGTTTCAAGTCAGGGATTTAAATTATATGGAAAAAATAATGAATTGTCTTTTTTTTATACAACACTGTTTACAAACACTTGTACAGAATCCTTTTATTTTTATTATTTTTTTATTTTTTAGAGAATGAAGTGGAATCAAACAGTGGTTGTCTTTATGCTTCTGTTGAAACATCTGTGGAAATATATCAGTGCTTCTTTACCACGTTTCTTTCCCATGTGCATCTTTCCCTGAGCTGTAACAAGTGCCTCTGTTCCTGAAATTGGTTAAACAATTGGAAATGGTTATGCTGATCAGCTTTACTGATGTTGTGTTAATGTAGTCGTTGATTGTATATTGGTGTTCCGCAAAATAACCCCTGGAGCCTAGAAAGTAAATCCTCAGCCTCAAAGTGAATCTGTAATTATCCCTTGTAGTTTTTAGAAAGGTATATTTCCATTGATATAGCATCTTCCTTTGCCTCAGACCTCTCTAATTGTCTGCCTCTGCAGGGGGAAATTAAAAATAAATGAGTTATTCAATGAAGGCACTTGTTTCTGAGTTTGAGCTTTCAAATGTCACAGTGGAGAAGCTTTTTTTCCCCTCTGAGGAATCTAATAGTCTGAGAGTGAGCTTTTTTTTTGATAATTGTGCTATTTTGGGGGGTTCATCATATTCTCTGTAATTGAAACAGATGTTGAAACTTCTCTAGAGGAGAAGACTCTTCTGAGTCTGTGTAGTAGCATATCAGTCTTGCATCCCCAAAGGTTTGAGGTTAATGTAAAAATGAAATAGTAAGGCAGATGTTGTATGTAATGTGGCTGTAGGTGGATAATCCCCCTTGATCCAAAACACTTAAAAATGTGCAACTCACAGCTGCATACTAGGTGTAGCAAATGGTTGGATGATAAATTGTTTTAGGATTTTTTTGACAGCCAGTCACAATCCAGCTCTATGTATGCAGAGTGATTTTCGCTATTAGAATAGTGCTGCAATGATAAAAGCAGCTCTTAAGTTGAAAGGGCTACTGCACTGTTTTTGACTAACTTACCAAAATGTTTTTGGGAAGAAAACTGCTGAACATATTTCAACTTGGCTGCTCTACTTGTTTCTCATTTCAACATAATGATGTATCACTAAGGAGAGCCTAAAACTAAAGTTTTGTTTAGCTAAGGATTTTTAAATAAGCTAGTAAGCAATAATTGGTCACAGGTTCCAAGAAGGCAGCAGTGATATTTAATATATCTAAGTATTTCTTAAAGTCAGTTCAATAATATTAATTCAATGTTCAGTTTTACAAAACAAAAATGTGAAATGCAGACTAATGGAAAACTGTGAAAATCAAACGTTTTTGCATTTCTGTGTTACTATGCGTTACTAATCTGTGGTCTGATTTTAGGTGACGGAATTCCATCTAGCATATTCTCAAAATTGACAAGTATTTTAAATATATAGGAATTCAGTCTTCATTGGTCAGACCTAAAACTTAGCTGTGGCTGCATATCTGGTGGGACACTTGAAAGGAAACCTGGTCTGGAGGGTTGTGGGTAAACCAGCTGTGTAGGAACACTGACAAACTTCTAGATTTATGCAGTGCTCCAGCTGCTCACTACTTCTTAGCTGAGGGAGGGTGCTAATGAGTACCTGGTCCTCTTTCTTTGTACCTTGGCATCCAGTGGAATGAAGCACTACTGCGTATCATGATCTAACCCTTACAGGAGAGGATTATAGTCTGTGTAAAACAAAACAAGAGTTTATTCCATTTCGATGCAAAATAATGTAAATTATAGAACATTCAAGAAGGATGAAGCACTGAGCAAAATAATGTAAATTATCAAAGTATCCAGACAGATGTAGCACTGAGAAATGAAAACAGTGGGTACAGAGGGAGAAGACTAAAGCCAGAATGAGGGGACCACTAATGCATTTTTTTTTTCTACTTACTGACTAGAGATGCTCTAGAAATGGGGGCTTTTCCAGTCATTGTAATCAAGAACAAGGAAGACGTGAGCATACTTAGATGGAGTTTTGCAAAGCAGCTAGCAGTACTACTCAGCATACTTCCAGTGTGCTGCAAATTTGACATTTAAATCACTGTTCTTAGGAGAAGAGGCCAGATCTGGAATAAACGGTCACAAAATTCAAGTTTATCCTGCTTTTGGTAGCTCTAATAGTCTTGAATTAGTAGGACCAAAAGATTGACTCCAGCTGCATCACTACTGACAAGGGACAGAAGTTTAGATGAAACCAATCTCTACGTACCTCACTTTGAAAAGAACCAGTTAATGTGCTTTCAAGCGCTAATTTAGGAGGATGAGTACGAGAATCTTGTGCAGATAAAATCTGTTACAGCCTGTGTTATGTCTTGTCTTTCTGAAGCAAGCTGCTTACTATTAAGACATTAGTTTTGTTTGAACACAAGAACTGTTTAAATTAAGTAGTAAATTTCAAGGCCACAAAAGGTTATATACTCTGATAACATGAAATAGTTTTATCAGAATATCTTCAGTTCTTCTCTTCTTCTGTATGTGAACACATCTCCTAGGAGGACAGGCTGAATAAGCTGAGGCTGTTCAGCCTGGAGAAGAGAAGGCTGCAAGGTGACCTGATAGAGGCCTTCCAGTATCTAAAGGGGTGCTACAGGAAAGAAGGGGACAGACTCTTTAGCGGGGTTTGTGGTGACTGAACAAGGGGAAATGGCTTTAAATTCAAAGAGGGTAGGTTTAGGTTCAATGTAAGGAAAAAGTCTTTTGTTGTGAGGCACTGGAATAGGTTGCCCAGAGGTGGTTGATGCCCCGTCCCTGGAGACTTTCAAGATGAGGCCAGGTCAAGTCCTAGGCAACCTGATCTACCTGCATGTCTGTTGCAGGGGAGTTGGACCAGATGACTTTTAAAGGTCCCTTCTAACTCTAAGGATTCTATGATTCTATGTGACCTTCTGATGTATATTAAAACATGAAAAAAGAACATTTTCTTGGAATAAGCCTGCAACAGCTGCAATAGAGGTGTAAACACAGGCTGGATTGCTTTTAGATGATATGTAATATAGGTTACCTAACTTCAAGATTAAAACTAAAGAAATAGGTCACACTAACAGAATAGGAGGAATGTTTCTCTGTAGCTCAAGGATTTATTGGGTAGCACTGAGCCCACAACACTTTACCCTGAATGTCTGAGGTTCACAGAAATATCAGCTTACACTAAACAGCGTTTTTTTCTACACGGATCTTGACAGACAGGATTTCTAGCATCCTTTGCTTGAGGTACTTTGCCTTGCTCAGCGTTCCTGGCATTATCCACAACTCTGAAGGCACTGGGACCTACTTTTTAAGAAATTCTTAACTGCCAGTTTCATATCACTTACCACGACACTTGTCTGTCCTAAAAAAAGGGAAATCCTATCTGAAAGTACCGGGACAGCTCCATTGGTTACACTGAATATCTTCATATTTTGTGCCTCAAGTACTGTGAAATAAGTAAGAAAAATAATCATTCCAGTGTTTGTTTGGTTCACGTACCTCATACATGGATGTTTCATGAATTCGAAGTATTGCTCTTACATGTGCATGAGATTTTTGTAGGGATTTCATAATATGTATTTGTAGAATACTGGTCAAATGTTGTTTCCAAAGAACTGCTTTTCAGATGTTTTCACACATCCTTTGAGCATGCTTAAACATTTGCAATATGCATTATACATATGCCCTTCATTCTGCACAGCTTACTGATTCAAACATAGAAATTAGCAGAATGAGAAATTGTGTTACTCCCAAACAGCTATGAATCTCTTCCTTTCTTCCTTCAGCACAAATGCAGTAAATTGCATTGTTTATCAGAATTTTCTTCAGTTATTTTAACCACATTTTTTTGTAAGTTCAGCTTAATTCAGGACATGGGAGTCTGGAAATTGAGAGCTTTTTTTGCTTCCTAGGGTTTTGTTTTGTTTTGACATTGGAAAGTGCTTACTAACTATAACCTTGCTCAAATGAGAATTAAGCAAATGTAAGTAAATAAAAATAAGAGGCGCTTATTTTGTTGAAGAATGAGGCATTTTTGAGAACCTGTTGTTCAGTTTTAGTGGTCCATTTAACTTTCTGACAGCCAGCCTCTGTGAGCCAATACTGAAGTTAGAAATATTTCAGATATATTCAATGTACTTCAATTAATTACTTAGTAAAAACAAACAAACAAACAAAAAAAACCCCACCTAATTTCATAGTTTTATCACAGTATTTGGAAGAGTAGATTCATTTACCAGAGCTGAGGTTCAGTATTTGCTCTGGATAAACAGAATGTTTTGTCCATTAGTGGCATATTTTAGATATTATTCTGTGATAATGGAAACTATATATATGTGTGTGTATTTACTTATGTTTCTTTGTTTGTTATTTTCACAGACAATTCCATTGGGGCTAGGAGATGGACAATTGTTCACCTGGACTGATGGACTGAAAAGGAAGGATTGGCACGATTATGAAAGTATTCAAAAAGATGCTATGCGTTCAGGTATGCTTAAGTTCAGAACAAATTTAAGATTTTTAGTCATTTTTTTCTCATATGGTCATTCTTTTAAGTCAGGTATAAAGAATTGTAACAGTGTATTTGGTTGCAGCATGTCACAAGGACACAATCTGAACTGAGGGATCAGAACAAAGGCAGATATTGTATCTCTGAAAATAACTAAGTGAACATAGAAACAGTGTGTTGAATGTTCATAGCTATATAATGATTACATTAAGATATAGGCAAAAATTTTATTAACATAATACTTTTCATGTTGAAATCATTTGTGATACTGTAACCAAACATATGCAACAGTGTTGATTTCCAAAAACAGGATACGTATCACAACTGTAACTGAATTGTCTTTAAATCAGTGGATAAATCCTGAGTCCAATACTTATAACTGTCAGGAATATCCAAGGTTATGTTAGGACTAACAATACAAATGACCCTAATACCATTGCTGAAATCCAGTCTTTCAGTCTTACACTAACGCTACTTCATTCTGACAGTCTAAAATGATGTGGAAATGGAAGCAAATTCTATTTGCAGATGCACTGAAGAACACTTTGTTACATTAAGTAATGTAATTTTAATGTACCTGCATGTGTTGTAGGCCATATGTGCAAATGAAGGTTTGTGTTCCTCTTTCTGTCTTAAGAGCAATTTCAGATTTGAATATTTATTTTGTAATACAATTTACAGCTATGCAGCATGAGATTAATTTATTTAAAAGGATGGAAGGGAAATTAGTTAAATTGCACCTTAATCAGTGTCTGAAAGTCATTATTTTACAACGGCCAATCTATTGTTATAAAATAAATCATGCCGTCTTGACCCAACTGTCAGATGACAATCAACACCTCCCTCAAAATACATCTATAACTGAATCCAGATAAGTCATAAACATCCTTTTGGGTCAGTTAATGGTTGAATCTCTTCTGGATTTCTTGCCCAGACTGACTTGTTGGAAAAAGTCTTGAGGCTGTTCAAGTATGTAGCCAAAACACTGGTGTACTATCAACGCTGTTGTAGTCACAGATTCAAAACACAGCAGAGAGGCTGCTGTGAAGAAAATTACCCCCATCCCAACCAGACCCAGAACACATGCAGAAGTCCTTAGAGAAATATTTGATGCAGCTGGAGTAGAGCTTAGCTCTCCTCTCACAGTCCAGACTCTGGATAAATGATCCTGCTTTTCTGGCTGTGTCTGAATGATTGCAAGTTACTGGAAGAGGATGGTTTGGCCTGTAATTAAGGCAGCAGTCTGAAAGTCTATAAATTTAAGTTGATTTTCCAGTTTTCTCACAGGTATTTAATTTTCTCTAAGTCTTGATTTCTTGTCTTGAAAAGAGATAATGCTTTCTAGTTCTATTAAGAATGTTGTAAGGTATTGTTTCTTACCAATGATGAAAATACAAAGCCGTCTTTGGAGACATAACTCTTCAAAAGATAATTTGTTCAGTAGCCGTATTTTTTCTGTACCTAGTAAAAATCTCTAAATTGCATGTGATATGAGACTGCACTGCGATCAGTTTTGCCCATTGCAGCAATATCTAGTAGGCTGCACAGAGGTTTCTCTGAAATACTGGCATGATCTTAATGATACTGTTGCATAGATTCACAAAATGGCAGTCAGCTCCTACACCTATACCCAGCTATACCACGACCCCCCCCATGGAGTAGCTTTGTTCTGTTCTCTCATTAACCATCACTTCCCAGGAGTAGGGTCTCAGAACTTGGCACCTACCTCTACTTCCCCTCCTCATGGATCTGCAGAAAGCAATGAGAAAGCACCTCTTGGCCTCCTGTTCTCCAGGGCAACAAGAATGTCCTGAGTCTCTCCTTGTAGGACATACCTTTACTAGCTTTTCTCAGATACTTAGATAAATAACCTTTGATATAGACAAATCATTTATCCTATACCCATTGCTATTGTTAATTAATCCTATTTAAGATTTCTAATTTTGTCTGGAATCTTGGGAATTCTTTGACCACTATGACTTTTGTACAACAATTTTGACAAGTTAATTGAATATTTTGTGTATGCTATCAAATCTAGTTTTGTTTTTTAATTTTGAGTTAGAAAAGTGGTGAAAGTACTTCTCTGTTACAGATTGTTTTGTTGTTTTCCTTGGAGCTTGATTTTCATAATAATGTTTCAATATTTTCAAACTCTCTGAGCAGAAATAAAACCTTTAAGGAAGTTCTATGAATCTTGGTTGGTTTTGATATGTGAATGCAACAAATCAATAGAGGAAACGTGATGGAAAGTTGCAGAAGCAGCTAATTGCTGTGCCGTTGTAGAAAAGGAAAGATAGCCAATTAGTTCCAGTTATCCAAGCCCTGATTTGCACTAAAGCAGGAGGAAGCATTTAATGACTTGTATTTAACATACTTCTCATCAGTATGGAATAGGCATAGTGAAATGGAAGACATTTTAGTCAGACATCCCAATCACTTCCAGTTTTCTCTGAATAATATTCTTTCATTACTTCAAAACCAGTGATTGAAATACAGAAAAATGAATGTAAAAGTTCACCTTAAGAAAAAAAATTAAAAACCTAATTCTTGGTTTTTTATTGGCTCTTTAGGTAGGAAAACCTCAGAAGCTTTGTGCTTCCATTTCTGAAGTATCCCATTCACTGAGTCAGATGTAACAATGGTAGGGGAGGGAATAGAGCATGCTAAGCAAAGGAAATGACTTTATTAGAGCTTGTATGTCATGCCATCTTTCTGACAAGAAATCAACATTTCAACTAAAGGCTTCTTTCTATTATTTCCTCTGGGAGTACATCTGATGGCATCCCTTGATGAAGAATATGCTTAATTTGCATTAAAATTATGAATACTATAGACAAATGCAAATCTTTCATCTGTCTTTTTTTTCTTTATATGAAAGTATTCTTGCTTTGCGGTTAGCAATGTAAATGCAACTTGTGGTAATAGGTAGCTATCAATACGCTTGTTAGTCCAGCTACAGCAACAGTATCAGAGCAGTGCAAGGCTGCCAGGATATCTGGACAGAGCTGAAATCCTGGATTCTGAAGTCCCTGACATTCCCATTTATAAGCTACTGAGTCAGCACATTTCTTTACTTCATCAGACGTTGACCTAGTTCCTTTCGGTTGTCTGGGAAGAACTGATGTCCATCAAGTTCTTCACTACAGGATTATGACAACTCCTGTGGCATCAATGACCTCTGGTTTACCAGACTCTCTAAGAAGAACTAGGAGTCTGAGATCCTCTGAATTCTCCCATAAAGTATGAAATTCACAAGAGATTGCCAGGAAGGCCTCTGGTAGTAATTCAAAAGGATCCATGAGAAGAAATTCTGTTGATTTCACTGCTTATCTTCATACCCTGGGTAAGACTTAGACTCTTAGAGAATCAGTCATTGTCGGTGTTACTCTATTATTACATCTAATTCCATCAATACATTCTCTGCTGTGTGTGCTCATCAATTACAAATAATAGCATTAATGATGAATTATAACCCTTTTCAACCCTTTTCAATACATAAAATACAAAGCATCGCAAAGTCCTCTGGGGAATGTAGTTCTTCTTTTCTTCTGAGACAGGTACACACAGAACTATCGATGATCCACAGAGCTGGAGCATTAACTCTTTAACTCCCAATACACCACATGATGTTATGATGTGGAATATCAATAATACAACAAAAATCATAAAACCATAACATTTTTTATTTAAATACCACATGGAAGACTTAGGTAGAGAGAGGAAAAAATGAAATTTATAGTTCTTGCTGATATTTCATACAGTCATTTCTGCCTTCTTGATGTGTTATCTTGGTTAGAATAATAGTATTTCAAAGATCATGACCTTTACATGCTGCAGTGCAGACAGTTCATACAGACTGGTTCACCAGAGATGAATGAGCCGTTAAAAACATCAGATAAGATGATGCTTACCAACAGCTCATGCTGATAGCAACTGTCCTCGTTATATACACAGATCAGTTTTATTGTAGAAAAATATATCTCAGGATAAAGATTCTTATGTATTTACGTGAATTCAGAAACAGAAATCAAAACTAAACTGAAAAAAGGATACTATAACGCTCTAAACAAGTACCCAAATAGGAAATGAATTTCATATGTGATGAAAATAGTAACTGCATGAAACTCCATATGCGTGGGGTTTCATGTTAATAGAGGCAAAAGAGTCAAGGGTGCATTTGTATATCAGTATATTGTGAACACTTGAGAGTTGACTTCTGTGTGACTTAAAGCAGTGGTTCATTGGTGACTTTCTTTTCCATCACTTTTGTTCAAGCATTCCTCATAATGAAACAGAATAATTCCCCAAAACTTCTGTTGTTAATCCGTCTTATTTTGAATGGTGTATATTCTTGAGCTCAGAATAATCTTTCAAAGGAAAACTTAGTGCCAGAGCGACTCTAAATGTTTTTAGTCAACATCACGGAGTCAGCAACATTAAATGTAATTCCCTACTTGTTAGGAAGAGATTTGTTCTGTGGTACTTATGCACAGAAGTATAATCAAAGTTGTGGGGGAAAAAGTATATACTAAAACACTGATTTACTTATCTTGTGTTTCAGATGGGATTATACATTTGGAAGTCTGTCAACACTGTATGTTAAATTAATTTCCTAAATCTAATTTAGGCTTCTAAACTTGCAATCCCTTTAGAAAAATATGAGAACTTGCAATATAATTGGAACTGTGGTGTTAACCAAGGTCCTGATAAGCTGTCATAACCTAATAGTGCATACCATTAATCATGAGTTTACTTCCTGCAGTTTTCGATGTATTGTTTTGTAAAAGGGAAAAATGTTCATCAATTTATCTTAATGCAAGTCTTACATGATTAAAACAATTCTCAAATTGAATGCTAATCATTGCTTGCAAAGGAAATTGCATATAAAGAATGGATAATAAGGAAAAGATTGTTATGATCTACTGTAGCTACATAAAGTGTTTCACATATGAAAAAACCATCTGCACTGTAAAACATGAAGTGCTGTTTGCTAAGATCTGATTCTAACATTCAAGCTTATTTGTTTGGACACTGCTGAAAACAGTGAGATCAATTTGAAACCAGCACCAAGAATAAATAAGGCTCTTATACTTTCAAGTATTGGTTTGGATTTTGAGATATTTTCAGAGATGTAATCTCCAGAAGTTTAAACTTGGTATATGCAAAATACAGGGTTTCTTGATCTTTCCGATGCTGAAGTTTGTTTCTTTTTTTTCCTGGATGACAGCAAACTTGCTTCCTCAGAATGTGAAATGACATTTCACAATATTAGTTAAGAGATTATCTGGGGTGTAATATGAGCCCACACAGGACCTCAGTTGCAGCTTTCTATTGCATGGCTACAGGAGTGGGCAGAAACATAACACTGTGGAAAGCAGTGGTTTCAGTACTCAAAGCAAAGATTTGGGGGTAATTCTTGTGATTGATGCAAGGTAGATTCTCCTCCAGACCATTGCATTTGCATGTTATTCTCAGTGTGTGTGGCTGGGAGGGAGGGTAAAATAACTAGAGTAAAATAAAATCAAAAGAGAACACCAAGAAGCAGATCCTGGCTGCTACGTAACTTATTAACTTATTCTTAGTTCTAAGGATATTATTACCAGTGGATTCACATTGGTACCAGTGATGAAGTTCTGGTGTTGGTGAATGTTGGGGGTTTAAAACAGTACCTCCCTGGGAGTAAGAAGTGAAAAAGAAATGAACAACTGAGAGTCCTTCAGAATAGATTCATCTTTGAGTGAAAGAAAGATGGGAGAGCTCCATAGACCATCTAAATTGAGTTGATGTGTCTCTTGTGATACATGTTAAAATTATCAAGTTTGTCAGTTCAGAGCAATTATATCTTGGCTCAGTGGCACAGAGAAACATTGCTTGCTTTTCTAGTTCAATTTCCAGTTGTTGCATGTTTTGCTCTGAAAGTCCCAGTTCAATGAAAGGGGAAATGCATCCTGACTAACCCAAAGCAAAAGACCTGGAACAAGTACTTGACAGTACTTACAGCATATCAACACTTTTCAGTTCAGAAGGAATGACAAATGACAAATTTTCCTTACTGCTTTTATGTCACCTTTTAAGCTTAAAACATAAAATAAGCTGCTGTAAACCAGCCTTAAAGATGGTTTCTTTTAAAAATTCCTGGAAGATATTTCTTTGACCTGAATTCACATCAAAAGGACCAAGAGAGGAGAATCCCCTCCAAGTCTACATAGTAGTGGAAGGAGTTGCGAGTTAGCAGAGTATGATGGTGCCACGTATACATTGTCAGCACTGTATTCAATAATGTTGTGTGTTACAGACATTATCATTTAGAACAATCATGATGATAGTCACAATCAAGCTTTTCACAAGAAAGGAGAAAGATGTTTATACTTTAAAATTCACCAGGTGCTTGCCTGAACTTCATAATTACTAAGGTTCTTCAAAGATGTTGAATAATGTATTGCTTTACAGTATTACCCATGTGCTTCTCTTTGACATGATATTGCAAAACTAGGTTTTTTTCATATGTGGCAGAGTACATAGCAGACTTCACAAACACAATTTCAGAGTATGTTTTAGTTTTTCAGCTTTCAAAAGGTCAGTAATAGGGTTAAATAGAATACTCATTTCTATAAAAGGTGAATGAAACTGTGCCTACAAATTGTTCCTTTCATAACTTTCTTTTAGGGTTATGAATTTAGTGTCAGTCTAGTTACCTCAGTGTTGTTTATGACTTAAATGTATGTAGGGTAAATGTCCATGTTTTCCTTCTTGTTTTCACTGTACAAGCTGACAGAGGAAAGTTATTGGGCTGGTGAAGTGATCTGTGTTGACATCCAGACAATATATTTGAAAAAGCAGAAATATAAGATTGTTTTGCTGTGATTTTCTTTATATGAGTTAGTATCTACTAACTCATCATATGATGCTCTGGGATCATTGCCTTTTAGGGAACTGTAGCCAAAAGGAAGCTACCTCATCCACACTCATGGCAAATTAGTATATGGGAGATGAAAGAATCTGTTCTCCTTTACACACACACATACACCAAGGAAAAAAAGAAGGAACCACATTGCTGTCAGTGACATTTTATCCTGCCAACGTGCATGAGAGTAGATTATTTAGTTGAGAAACTTATCTAACTTTAATATTATACAAAAAATTACAATTAATCTCTAAATAAACAAAACGCTAGTGAATTTGTTTTTCTATGTATTTTTTTCCTGGCTTTCATTGAAATGGTTATACTGGGAAAAAATCCAAGCTTCATGTGCTTTAGAAAGAAGAGTGAAAGCTGTGCGCTGTTAAAGTTCTAGAGGGCTGACATTTTAATTAGCTGTTATTAATCAGTAAGTTAAGCTAGGTAATAACATACTGCCACTTCAGAATGGCATTTAAATGACTTTTTCCCCAGCTGATGCAATCATCAACTTTGCTTTGAAGTTTGTAATAAACTATGATGCTGATCATATTATCACAGAATCACAGAGCTGTAGGGGTTGGAAGGGACCTCTAAAGATCATCAAGTTCAACTCCCCTGCAAAGCAGACCCCCTGCAACAGGTTGCACAGGTAGGCGTCCAGGCAGGTCTTGAACGTCTCCAGAGAAGGAGACTCCACCACCTCCCTGGGCAGTCTGTTCCAGTACTCTGTCACTCTCACCGTGAAGAAGTTCCTTCGAATATTGTTGTGGAACTTCCTGTGCTCCAAGTTTTTGGCTATTTCCCTTGCCCTGTCCTCACAGACTGATGAAAAGAGGTTGGCCATGTCCTTTTGACTCCCACACTTAAGATATATATAACCTTTAATAGGATCACCTTTGAGTCTTCTTTTCTCGAGGATGAATGTACCCAGGTCACTCAGCCTTTCTTCATAAAGGCTCATCTGTTTTTTGTTGGGTTTTTGTTGTTTGTTTGTTTTTGTTTTTTGTTTGTTTCATTTTTGTTTGCTTATTTTGTTTTGCTTTTACTGTAGATTCTGATGTGTTTCATGGAAACTTGGAGTCCTCAAATGTCTCTTAGCAATGTCATAAGCTCAAATAACAACACTTTTTCATTTTGTACCTATTTAGTAAATAGGAATTATACTTCCCAAAAATGCTAATAAGGACACTGATAAAAGGATGGATTCTTGGCTGTAATTTTATCTCACAGGCCTATCTTAGTATAGACCCATCTGAAGGAACCTTAGTTTCGTTACTTTTAAGAGCTAAATTCAGGAGCCAAAACCCTATTTTGAGAAGGCCCTTGCATGAGAATCCTTGAGGGCAGCTGTTTGACTGAATGCCTTGATAAAGAACAGGTCGTGTTTTCAAATATTTCTTAGTCAACTGGTAGAAGAAAATGGAAGAAGAGAGAGGGAAAGAAATTGATTGGAAGGTTTCTCATTGCTTTGTGTAAAATATGAATGTAATATATAGACGTCTTTTTCATTCATTTATTTATTTTTAGCACAAACTCCCACAGGCATTAAAGGCCTGTTGAAGGACAGATTCTTTCAATAAATTCATGTGTATTTCATTCATTTTCACAGATGAGCAGGAGAGTGAATGTATTGTAGAGGAAGCGAGCTCATTACTAATGATTTCTGTCAACTTCACATCTGATTTTAACAAAAGCATTGTGGATTGTAGAAAAGATATCCTGAAAATATAGTAAAAATGAAAGAATCAAGACTCAATAACTAGAATGAGTTTATCTTAATACATCAAAAATTGAAAACATTTCAAAATGCCAAATTTAATCTTATACAGAAACTCATCCTCAGTGTCAACAGGACATAGTCCATTCTAAGTACTCTGTCATAGTTTCTCTCAATTTCAGCTATACATGTTGACATTTTTAACTATTTTAGAAGTTAATTTTAATCTTTGAGGAAGTACTGCAAAAAATATTAAGTACAAAATGTTTTTTTTCTAAGTTAGAGCAGTTGTCCAATGAATGTAGGGATGATTTAACAGCAGCAACATAAAAGGTAGTATTTCTGGTAATGGTTCTGAAACAAAGCCTACAACTTAAATTGATCTCTGCTTTATATCCTCTTTTGTTACTGTGTTTATGAAGAGCTAGGGAGGAGTGTATACTTGCTCTCCTGGCATGATTTTTAAAGATCCTCTGCCTTCTCCTCAATGACCAGATTTATTGAGGGGATCTTTCTCATATATGTGAAAATAGAATTGAGAATTTGTGTGTGTTGTATAGTTGCATCATTCATCAGCATAACTGAGTTTAGTACTTTTTAATTTTTCTCAGCGAGGAAGAAATTTTCAGGTAGTTGTTTCATGTATATCACAAAGTTAAAGCTGTGTGCACATGAGACACTAGTTTGATATTCAACACTTTTTTTTCTCTGTGTGATGAATGAGAGAGTATTGTATTGGTTCATCAATAGTATGCAATTTTTAAAAGTGAACTTTACAAAATATATATATTTTTATTTGCTTCTTTTAGCCTAGACTTAAACAATTAGAAAGGAATTCAGCAAATACTTTTGGCTGACTCCAAACATCAGTCTTCAGCGTATTAACCTCTCTGAAAATGTTCTCATTGGGCATGTGCAGGTTCCTAATGAATAATGTATAAATGTGGACTTTGGGTTAAATTCTCAGTTAAATTCTGTAGGTGTTGAGTTGTCCTTTTGAACAGAAAATATTTTAAACTCATTAGTTGGAATTCAGTTCATGGTTGAAGGTGATTTTTTTGAGTCTTCACATCTGTCTCTGCTTGGTTCTACAGTGTATTGACTCGCAATTTCAGTCAGCTTTAGTACAGAAAGTTTAGTCAAATTTATGTCAGGGACTTGAAAAACAGTTGACATTAATTAGGCTCTTGATATTCAGAAACAACTGAATCAATGTCTAGGAAGGACGAAGCCTGTGTAGAGCTGTGCTCATGCCAGGTCAAGCATTAAGTTTAGTTCTCCTTACCACAGGAATATCTGTCAGTTGTAAGGCTCTTTCCAAATGAAGAATTTATTCTAAACCATCAAATGAATGATGAAAGACAAAATTAATGAATGCAGTAGAGATACAGTCTTGTAAAAGGAGAGAAAGGCAGTTACTGAGAAGTGTGATGTTTCCAAGTATACGCAGCTGCAGTAGTATCAGTGTCTGTTTCAGAAGAGGAGAGTGACTGATTTGCCAAAAGGAGACATGGGAAGGAGAAAAGAGCATTGAGACACAAAGTGATACTTTAGGTCTAGCAGCAAAAAAATGTGCTAATTTTGAAATAAACTATAAGGATATGTTGTTGATTCCGTTCCCTGGGACCACACAGCTTGTCTGGAGGATAATTCTAGTACAGTCACGTCTTTATTAAGCTAGGCAGTCATGTGCATGCTGGGCTTCAGTTTCATATCGTGAGAACAATGGAACAGAGTTGTATAATGCTGTGGATCCATGTGGACTTGAAAATGCAATAAAATTCAGACATACTGCCTGAGGAAGTTACCATCCTGGCCCTGAGTTTGCAAGCTCCTCTTCTTTATGAGTCCTTCTCTCAACTACAAAAGTAGGAAGAATGGCCTTGTTACTGTGCCATGGTATGGTTCTGGGAGTCAGTTCATGTTCCTGGGACTGCCTTAGACTTCAGCTGTGACCACTGAATGTCTCCATATGTAAGAATGGATACAGACATTTTTTTCTGGTAGAGGTCTTACAGGCTAAAGCGAAATTTACTGGAAGCTGTGACAACTCACAAATTTTTTTCTCAGTGGGATGCACACCATGGGGTACTGCTTTTATTGTACACTGTGAACTCATGTATAGCTAAATTCCTTTTTACAGGCCATTCTATCTTATTTGTGCAACAGCTGCAGAACCTCCTTCTAGACCTTCTTCAGACTGATCTGTGCAAAAATAAAATAAAATAAAATAAAGAACTAATAATTATGGGGTTGCTCTATGGCATGCATCCTGTTGTTATTCTGTGATGGAATACATTAAAGAGTACATGCTTGAGGTGCATTTTAGAATGAAGGAAGAGAGGGGAGGAAAATATCTTGTGTCAGCTGCGCAAAGCCTATCGTTCTGTGTTTCTGTATTTTCCTAGAACTCTGCCTGTGCAAGTGTAATTTTGCATTAAGAGATCTGCCTGGACACATGCTAATTATAGGAAATCTCCTGGTAGTAGAGACAATTAGAATACTATTCTTGAAACAGTTTTATATGAATTAATTTATCTAAGCACTGAAACAAATGTTCTTCAGGTAATGTGGTTACCTTGTGAAAGCTTTTTTATGCTCTTTCTCACATGCTTACTCATTCAGGGCTTGCAAGGTTTGGCTCTGATTAATGGTTTATGGCCAGTCTGTCCCAGTGTTAAATGAAAAACATATTCCTGTGGCTGTGGCATTTGGTGATAAGTAGTTAGACTAAAGAGAAGATGTACTGTGCATCCCTTGGCTACAGGGTCGTGACTAGATTCAGCTCAGCTTGCAGAATGCTGCTGAGGATATTGCTGCTCTGCTGTAGTGATAGAGCAGTTCATATCAAAACAGCATGTGTTGCTTCTTATCTTGCATAGTAAACAGCAGCTTTCTAAATACACTGGACATGTCAAATAGTCTGCTTTTTTTTTCCTTTTTTTTTTTTTAATCTAGATTTATTAAAGTGGGAAAGAGGGTACAAGGGTTTTTTCTGCTTATCAAGCTGTTGCAATATTTGAAACAAGTGTTACATACTGTAGATTTTTTTAGATGTATTTATTCTTATGAAGTATTTGTTCAAATGTTCAGGCAGTTTACTTTTCAGAGTTCATACAGTGCTTTGTTTGTTGAAATACTACAGTGCCACAGGCTAACCTCATGACACATTTGGAAGCAATTTCCTGCCCCCCCCAAGCACTGTATTTTTGCTCATCAATGTATGATAGAAATGCAGAGGCAGTATTTTTTATATTACAAAGGTATGAAAAAGGCAAGGGATATATCACCTTACTATTCCAGAAAGTATAGCCTATAAGATTTAGGAATTAACTGTTGACTGAGAACATGCACATATTTGAGATAAAGCACAGTGTCTGGATGTAAAATAATAAAAATATGAATAATATAAATGGTATCGTAACAGTTGGAAAAATCCATCTTTACTTAGCTGTGTAATGTGCCTTTTCTGCTAGAATGCAAGTATCAGCAGCAGAGGCCAGGCTGAAATTCGGAACAATATCCAGTGGAGTGCCTGTAAACCTGGGAGAGCTAAGCTCATGAGCACAGAGCTCATTTTCTCTTCCTGCCAATTGATTGGCTCAGCAAACAATATTTTATTAAAGATACACAAATAACAAAAGGTATTCCTTAAGTGTGGCGATAGCTATTTTGCGATCCAATTTGGCAAGATTTGGCTAGGGCAGTTGATTTGATTGTTCATCAGTTCTGAACTCAAGTCCCCCTTAATTGCTGGGGTTGATCCTTGTAGTATAACAGGAGCTGATTCAAACTGCAGTCTTGACAGCGTGAGCTGGAGCTTCTGCTGCTTTGCCAGACTTTGCTATTCCCTGCTCTGCTAACTACCTTACTTTTCTGTCCTGCTCACCACTGCCACTGCTTTTCCCAGGTTTTAGGTGCCCACCAAACCACTGTGTCTTTTTGCAGCAGTTTCTGTTTGTTTGAGCACATGAAGCTGTTCCCATGGTGTAGGCAGAATACTGTTAATCTGCTTCTCTCAATTCATGGTCTCTTAAAATCTCATGCCATTTTTTTTTCTTGCATTCTGACACAGAAGTTACAATCTTTAGATGAACATGAAGAAACAGCCCCAGCCCAGATAGTCTATGGAAGTATATCTAATGCAGTTAAAAAGCTGTATTTTTTCACTTTGATATACATTTCTTTTAACTTTTCAAATGTAATAAGACTGCATATGTAAAATAAGTATATTTCAGAGGTCCCCACTTGTCTCTCTGATCTCCTCTTCGCTCCAAGAAATGCTCTATATCATATTGTGTGGAATCTCTTTTTGTTGAGAAATGGGGAAATGCATCACTGCCATAAGCATGTATCTCATTTCTACATTAGCAATAGACTTTTCATTTTTATCTCATGCTACTACTGATAAGCAAACAGTACTCTAAGAATTCAACTGCAGTACAATATGGACACACCCTTGCAAAACTTAAAGGAGCGTATTCATTCCTCGTCTGTGTATTTTGGGTGTTTTTTTGATGTTTTTTTGATTTTTTTTTTCCTAATTTCAGAAGTGAGCAGGCAATTAAAAAACAAAATTTGAAGCTTTGTCTTTTTCGTCCAACCCATGCTACTTGCATAAAGCCATTACCAAAGAGAAAGGAATTTAGTTCATGCTTCTCCTGTGGACCGTCATGTTACTGTAACATCAATCTTGAAAGCACAAGGCCTTATATTCACGCCCAATAATTTTTCCAAACCACTTACTGAGGACTGCATGGTCCTTGAAAAGAAATAAAATATATGCTACTGGTATCTGAATGATAATAAAATAGTTGGAACTTTAATATTTGCTACCAGAAAACTGGAGTGATATTTTTTTGTTGTTGTTGTTTTGTTTTCTATATTGGCTTGATCTTGAAACAGTAATAAATAAATTTTGTTATGTATTTACAAATAAGTGATATATTCTCACCTGAAAAAATGTATTGTTCATTATTTAGATGCCAGGGATTTTGTTTTTCCCAATTGTATAAGTAAGATTTGATTATAGCTGTATCTGTAATGCTGAGGAAAAGCCTTATGTATTGTCTCTGAATTTGACAGTTATGTAATAAATAATTCAGTACTGTAAATCACAGCAATGGTTTTCCAAGCTATTACAAGGTAGAGAAGCCAAGAAAATAAAACAAATAGACGTTCTAAATCCCATTTTCATTGATAAAATCAATCAAATTGTTTTCCATTGTTTAGTAATGTGTAACTCCATATTTTTATTCAACTGATTATCTGTATTCCTCCTTTTACACATTTCATTTTTCGAAGCTGCCCTTTGATAACATTCATTTTGGATTTGTATTCCTCTGTCTACCCTTCCTAAGAAATACAGTCACTCTCCCTCCTTAGGCTCCAGTTTTGTATTGAAACATTGCTTTAATATATGATTGGTCCTGTTCTCCCTCTGAGAATATTGAGAAGAGAGAATGGGCTCTGAGTTTACATGTGATACACATAGACAACATTGTTATAAATTCTGGATGGAATATTTAGGTGTATTAGGCAAACAAAATTCCTAATATATATTAGAAAATGGCAGAATCATACAAAATAGTAGAATATACAGTAAATTTATTTTTAAGTTAATATATTAACTTGTATTAAGGCCAGTTTTTTCTGACCATCCATACCAATCATACCAATTGTAAATAATTTGCTCATCTGAAAGCAAACAGGAAAAAGGATGAAAGAAACCAGAACCTGTTGTAATGTGCTTTTTTATTGTTAATAATTTTATCAAGCAAGGTCTTTTATCCACTACATACAGAAGCAGTACAGAACTTCACTTTTGTTCCATGTTCGAACTGATTTCCAGATGATATATTTTGCAAACAGTACCCCTGTTCTCTTCATAATTATAATGCCTAGCTGATCCAGAGACATTATTCTGCTATTACACATTTGTGCTGAGGATACAGAATGTTTCTGATTTTCTTGTCTCACCCTAAGCTTCCCTTCATGCCATCTGCTGAGCAATAAGGCGTGTTCTCCTTCTGTTGCATCTGTATTCAATATAAATAGTAGATGTTTTGACTGAAGTTTTCTTAAACTATCAATTATCACAAGCTATCAAGCATAAAACTTAAATTCATTAGGGCTAGGTGTAGAGTGTATTATTTCCTAGGGGACAGTAATATCCCTAAGTGGAACTAAAAAATTCCTGAGCGTCTGGTATTTGACCAAGTCAGTACTTTCTTTGGATGTCTAGATTATCTTACTTTACTGTTTATTTATTTGTCAGTCATTGGATAAGAATTTTGTGGTGGTGAATTTTTTTTTTTAATTTTCAAATTTAACATTTAAGTAGTGCAGAGATGTCAACTTCAACTGTGAATGATCAAGAAGTCCTGGTGTAATTTGTGCTGCATCTGTAAACCGTTCTCAGACAGGCTTAGGAGCAAGTCTTAGGGCTGGCTTTGTTTGCTGCTCTAGGGCCTGCCTCCCTTTCTGTTCCTGCTACTTTATAGCCGTGATGCCCTTGCTGTATAGCTGTTTTGCCTTCAGGCAGAACAACCAGCAAAAGAAGGCTTGTCTCTCTCAGTCAGTAGTTTGAAAGTACCACTCTGTAGCCAGTAGCCTGTACAGTAGCCTCTTAGTGCTCTTTTTCACCAGAATGTTACTATTCTTATGCTGTGATTTTTTTTCCCTTTTGAGTTTGGCATTTAGAATCATAGAATTACTCAGGTTGGAAAAGACCTTAAATATCATCGAGTCCAACCACCACCTAGCCATACTACCCTAACTCTAACAACCCTCTGCTAAATCATGTCCCTGAGCACCACATCCAAATGGTTTTTAAACACATCCAGAGATGGTTGTAGGGAAACTACTGAATCACAGCCTGAGCCACTGATTGATCACCTGAGGTGAGCATTGAGTCAGCCATGGGGCACAGGTGAAGGTACTGATACCTGTGTGATTGGAGGGGGGTGGAGCCTGGCTCCACCTCCCCCCAAGCCCCATTTAAGGGCTGGCTTCCACCAGGGAAGGATCTCTTCTTGGAGATCCCTCCCGTGTGGAGTCCTGCGAGCCTTCGTCATCTGAGGTGAGCCTTTGTTCTTTGTACTATTTCTTTGTACTATCGCATATATATCATCTGTATAAGATCCATTCAAATATACCATCTCTCACTATCCCGCTGAGAGAACTTTTCTTTGAGATCCTTAATCCTACAATGGTGACACAACCACCTCCCTGGAGTGCCTCAGTGCTTACCAACCCTTTCTGTAAAGAAGTGTTTCTTGATATCCAACCTAAACTTACCTTGGCACAACTTAAGGCCATTTCCCCTCATCCTGTCACCTGTTACCAGTGAGAAGAGACCAACCCTGCTTTCGCTGTAAGCACCTTTCAGATATTGGAAGAGAGCAATAAGGTTTCAGTCTCCTTTTCCCCAGACTAAGCAGCCCCAGTTCCTTTAGTCTCTCTTCATAGGGCATATTCTCCAAGCCCTTCACAAGCCTTGTTGCCCTTCTTTGGACCTGCTCCAGGACCTCAATGTTCTTTCTGTACTGAGTTGCCCAAAAGTGAACACAGTATTCAAGGTCAGGCCTCACCAATGCCAGGTACCCCTGCAGGATTACTTCCCAAGTCCTTCTCACCACACCATTCCTGATACAAGCCAGGATGCCATTGGCTTTCTTGGCCACCTGGGCACACTGCTGGCTCATATTCTGCTGACTGTCCATCAATATACCAAGGTCCCTTTTCATCAGGCAGCTTTCCAACCTCTCCTCCCCAGGCCTGTAGAGTTGCCTGGGGTTGCTGTTGTGACCAAAATGCATGACCCGACACTTAACCCTATTGAAATTTATACAGTTAACCTTGGCCCATCGATCTAGTCTATCCAGGTCCCTCTTTAGTGCCCTTTTCTACTCAGGCAGATCAACACTCCCTCCCAACTTAGTGTCACCCTCAAATTTACTGAGAGTGCCCTCAATCTCCTCATCAGNCCCTTTTCATCAGGCAGCTTTCCAACCTCTCCTCCCCAGGCCTGTAGAGTTGCCTGGGGTTGCTGTTGTGACCAAAATGCATGACCCGACACTTAACCCTATTGAAATTTATACAGTTAACCTTGGCCCATCGATCTAGTCTATCCAGGTCCCTCTTTAGTGCCCTTTTCTACTCAGGCAGATCAACTCTCCCTCCCAACTTAGTGTCACCCTCAAATTTACTGAGAGTGCCCTCACTCTCCTCATCAGGATCGTTAATAAAGATGTTAAATAGAAGCAGCCCCAGTGTCAAACCCTTTTAAGTAGACTTTGGGATAGTTAATCTCCAAAGCAGCATGTACTAAAGGCAACTGCCTTCCTTAAACTAGGAAGGCAAATCAGTGCAAGAAGAGAATTTAATATGCTTACAGTAATATGTAATGCAGGTAAGACTCATATATGGCAAGTTACTGCATAAAGAGAATCCTTCAGGTCTACTGATTCTCCAGAAGTTGTCCTTGTTTTATTGCTATTTTTATATCCAGCTTCTAAGCACTTTCTTTCTCTTCTTCAAGTCCAGCCATAAGAAATCACTTCTTTTTAACCTGAACTCTTTTTCCAAAATTAACCAACTGCTGTACAGCAGGAGGTGTCTGTCTGAGTCCTAGCTAATCGGAAGCAGCTACAAGGTAAGAAAGCAAATAAAAGAGGAAGCTGGGAGAAACACCCACTGGATTATTAAAAGCCCATATGCCTCTAGGCATATATTTTAGTGTCAGGAAGTAGTCATGCTTCACAACTTCTAGTGTGCCTTATGACCCAAGTTCCTGTATATGTGCAAAAGTAATCTATGTATTGCAATGGGTCAAATACTTGGAGCAAGATGTCTGTCTCAGGGTTTGAATTACAGTAGCTTATTCTCATTGCATTATGAAACAGATCTGATATAACTGAATTCTGAGTAATGCTCTGAAATGTTGTAGTTCCTGTCATATTTAGTATGAAATCATAAAAATTTGCATTAGATTTAGGATGTGATAATCTGTATCTCAGAGATGTTCTAAAATAAAAATGTCTAAATACCTGTTAGTAATGAAATGACATAGCCAAAGAGTATTTCAGAATGCAATTTTCCCCTCTCGTAAGTAATGTTAATTGTTTTAATTAAGACCTATCGGAAAATTGTACATTTTTGTGCAAGATTTGAGATAAAAAGAATACTTCATCTAAAAAAAAAATCTGAAAATGAAAAGCTACACCATCTTTGATTGTATGGTCTATTTTAAACTTTTTTTGTGTGTGTGCAGCGTGAAATACTTAGACTGTTGACAGAGATTCATAGACTTTAAGGATACTGCTGACTCTTTCTCCCAGCTTGCTTTATTTTATTTTATTTTATTTTATTTTATTTTGCTTTGCTTTCCTTTCCTCTGCAGCTGCTTCTGATCAGCTGAGGAACAGGTCACTTATCAAATCTAGCTGGGAAGCTGATTAATTTTCTTAAAAGATCTCAGGTGAAAAGAGTTATTTTCTTATGAGAGTGCACTGGGGGGAGAAGAACAGAGAAGTTATAAGATGATCAGTGAGGTGTAGAGGAATGCAGATCTTCTTGAGACCATGAGTAGATATGGAGAGCTTTGACCTCTGTAGGAACAAGGAGGATAAATATAGTTGAAAAGAAATGAAGACTTTCATGTTTTCGTTTTCTTTGAAGTGTTTTTTGTTTGTGTTCTCTGCTCTCTCACTGGAAGAGAGAAAGGTATAGTTGCCTGCAGAAGGTACTAATCAAGCCAAGTGAGTTGGTGGTGAGAATTAACTTGGGAACCAAAAGCTGGATTAGAAAACCTGTCCTTTGCCAGGGAACAAGCAGCTGATTTCTTTAGGGAACTGAAGTGACCACTTTCTGAAACCAAATCAGCAGTGTGAAGACACTAGAAGTGCTGAGGACATCTGGCAGGTCCCTTTGAGCATGAGGGTGTTTAAGGAGCCCAGAGCAAAACATTTGGTTTTGTTACTGTTTGTTCTGGGAAGCTGCATGCCCTAAACTTTAATGCTGAAGCTGTATTTGGAAATAGTGAGTATAGGAAGTGCTTTGCCTGTTAAAACACAGGTTAACTGAGTACTCCATTTTCTCAGATCAGTCAAAAACAGTTTGATGAAACCCATTCTTTTGTTCACAATTAGACTATGAAAAGTGGATTCTGATGCAAAAAGGCTTTGTTTATCTTAATCAACAAATCAAATTTTTACAGATAAAATGGCTTGAAGCTGGCTATGTCTCTGAAAGGAAGGAAACCTGGGTGAACTGAGAGGAGCTTCTAATGGTTGAACTTCTACCTGATTTGAATGTTTGTGTTTGGGGTAACAGGAGCATTGCTTTATTGATTAGTTGTTTCATTGTAGAAGTCTTTACCAGGTAAAATGCGGGCAGCAGGCATTATGTTCTTCTGTGCTTAAATTGATTTAATTTAAAGTAATTTAACAAAATAGTGTAACTACCATTAAAAATCATGGACAATTTGAATAGACAAACACTTCATTCTTCATACTGACGTGCTTGTCGTGATTGATATGTGTGCCCAATTATCAAGGGAAATACAGCTCAAAGCTAGTTTTCCCTGAAATTGTGTTTGAAGTACTGTTGAAGAAAAATGAAATCTCACCATTCTGTCTATACTTAAGAGTCCAACTGCGTTACCTCAATCTCATTAGCAAATGAAGCTTGTTATGTGAAGATTTTGTTTTCCTCAAAGAATTGTGGATATGTGATTGAGGATTTCATAAAATGAACAGAGGAAGGTCTTTGAGACTTTTCATGAAGTGAAAAGAACACATTTTTGGTTTTTTGACTTTTTTTTTCCTATTTAAATAAGTGTTCTATTATATTTTTGAAGCAACAAAAGAAGGGGGGGGGGGGGGGGGGGAAGGGCGGGGGAAGAAAAAAAATATTTTTNNACAACGCCCATGGAACTGAAAAAATGATTTTGTGACGAAGTGTAAGAAATGGATTACAAGATCTTTTCCCTTAACTGCGAAGTGAAGTTTTACTTACCTGCCAACTCCTAACCTAAGAAACAGGGCCAAGGAAAATAACTCTTGTTCCAGAAGCAGAGATGGCATAAGTTTTGTTCTGATGTCTGTCTGGGAGTAAGAAGTTTGCCATCCACTAGATGCCAATCCTGCACACTGGAAATAGAATGAGCTGGGAGGTTTCTGAGGGCAGCCCCTTTTGCAGCATTTTTTCTGAAACCTGTGCTAAGCTAACTTAGGAACATCTTGACAGATTTTATTCTTTGTCCTGTGTTAATCAGTAAAGACATTTGGAAGAAGTTAAATAGATATGTTCTGGAGCTAATATACTAACTGAACTGTTACTTTTATCTTTGTAGTCCATTCTGTGCTATCAGTTTGAGGCAAATAATTGTTTTGTTTCATTGTAGGGAAAGGTGAACATGGAAAGCCGTACCCTCTGACAGAGGAAGACCATGATGATTCAGCTTATAGAGAAAATGGCTTCAACATATTTGTTAGCAACAATATAGCACTGGAGCGATCTCTGCCAGACATCCGACATCCTAAGTATGTAAATTGTCCCATGGACTATTTCACTCTAATTTTTTTTTCTTTGGATATACCTGAATAACCTGCTTTCCTGGGAAGTGAAATACGAGTGCTGAGCCAACAATGTGTCAGTTTCATTAAATAAGAAATAGTAAAATTTTCACTGTACTTAAATCATACTCTGTCTTTTAAACTGGCTTCCCATCTTATTATTTACACACTGAAATAACAGAAGACAACTTCTTGTTATAAAATGATTTGAATGGCATTCCTGGGTAGTGATTTCTTATGTAGAGGTAAAGAATGCTTCACATTTAGGAAACTTTCTTCAGATTCTCTCTTGTTAGTAGTTGCAAAGCTTTGGTGACAGACTCAGAAGTTGCAAAAACCTTCATTGATTACATTTTTGGACCAGTGTCTGCAAAAAATTTATTCTGATTTTGTTACATAAAAAAGCTTGAGATATTGATGGGGTGGGGAGAGGAAGATAAATACCATGGCATCTTCTTCTTCCATGCTCTATCAGTAAAACTGCAGAAAATAATTATTAAATACAAAAGAGAGTTGGCAAGTCTATGCTCCCTGTATGTTTTTGCAAGCTGATCTTCTGGTAGTTTGTTTCTCACTCACTACTGTCTGCGTAATCATTGATGTTTCTCCACGTGTCCCCAGAAGCAAAGTGAATAATGTTGTCTGAAGTGATGTGGTTGAAACATGTCAGTACTGCACCAGCCTTTCTCTGTGGTACCTTCCTCCTCCAATCCCAGCCCAGTCTGTCAGTGTGTTCACTTCAGTGTCTCACTTGGGAAACTTGAACCTTCAAGACATCACTTTCATGTTCTAGTTCAGCTATGTTTCTGTGACCTTCCTAAAGTCTTGTGTGATGGATGTTATTGTAGTGTCCTGAGTGAACTGACTTGTCACGTCCACATTACTTTCCTTACATTAAACACTTGTAACATGAACTAATTAACGTTAGTTAACTGACTTCATCATGTTGTAAGACATATTTCTGCGCATAGCTTGCATACTAAGAAGTATAACAAGGTGACAAGACTAGGCTCTGCGCTTCTAGTGGTTACTCCTTGGAACAAGTTAGGATTTGGTTTATAGAACCAAATCAGATAGTTTTCTTGCTGTCCGTAGAGAAACTTTGCAAAAGAAAAACAACAAACCTTCATGAATGCAATAAAAACTCAGTAATGAATCTTGCAATTTAGACCAAAATATATTTAAGAAGCTATAGTAATTCCTGTATTTCTGAAATCAATTCAGCAAAATTACGTTATTATAAAGTCTTGAACCAAATAAACTTCAAGTCCTACCTCTAAGAAACTGATATTCTGGAAAGTATGCAGAGATAGTGATAGGCAAATTGCTCTCCTTAACCCAAATGAATTTTCTCCTTGTTCTTTTTGGAAACTGGGCTCAGGATTTGCAAAATATGTCTTTTGGTAAAGGAGTGAGGAGAACCAAGCAAGTGATTAAATGTTTGAGCTCTGAGAAACTCAGGTTCTCTTTTTTGTTGTGGATTTTTTTAATAGTATTCTTGATTAGGTGAGTGTGACAGTTTTAGGGTGCTTCAGAAATATGTTTTCAGATGGATGCTCCTTTCCTTTTTAAGACATGAAAATGTGTTTGCTTAAAGGTGTCTGGAGGAATGAGATGGTTAAGTTCTATTTTAAGGCGATCTTAACAACTTCCCTTAGTCCTTTTTATGTTTTTGTTGCATTCCTCTAATACTTTCCATATCAATTTTTTCATTTCTCACTGCACCTGAATGATACTTCTGCCATTTCTATGTGCTCTTTAATATCATTTCTGTACCAGTTTCATGGAATTGGATGTTCACAGTGTTACTTTAGACTAGGGGATGATGGTGGGCAATGAACAGAAGATTTGTTAAAGTAAAAACAAACACCTTACTGAACTGTTTTTGCTTGTAGAAATAAGGCCTACAAGACAGATCAGTGCAAAGTGTATTAGAATAGATAGAGGTTTTGTTTGCTTCTCATACACGGTCTTTGGTTTTCCCTTCCAAATTCCATGTAGAAACTGAGTTTGGAAAGGGGCCAGTTTTGTTTGGTAGATAACAACAGAAGATTATAGAAATCTTAGATGTTTATATTGAAGGAAATACTTTTATTGTCTTGGAATGCCTGAATTGTTGCAGGAGACAGTCAACTGATAATTCAAGATAAACATCCTGCCCTAGCACCTGAAACAAATGAATAGCTTTGAGGCTATTGTTCAAAGTGGAGGAAAATGGGATTTAGATGTGTTTGGTCTTCGTTGTTTTATATTATTATTCCAAATAGAAACCTGAAACAGAAATATCATCTCAGTTCACTGGGATTTCAGGATGTGTTTAGTGAAGGCAAGACTTCTTGTCACCTGAAGTTGAAAGTAACATTTGAGTTCTGGGAAACATTTAGACTTGGCCATGGAATTATTTTTTAAAATTAAAATTTCATACTAGTAGTAAAAAATATTTCAAAACTGAACAGATCAGAAGGCTGTTTGTTTGTTTGTTTTGCTGGCCTATGCCACTTGTTCTGGTTTGGAGTACAAGGCAGTATTTCTAAAGGCAGTAGATGAAAGTGTGATCATTTTCTGTTGGAAAAGAAAACTGCTGTTTAAGTGTCTAACAGTTACCATCGATTCTTATCTTCTGTACATTCTGAAATAATCTGTGTTTACCAATTCAGTTCAAATAAAACCAAATCTGATTCATATTAGAATAACATTCAAAATGGAATTCTGATGAGGCTTGGGGGGAACTATTGCAATCACCTAGCCTAAATAGAGAATATTAATTGTGGAGTGCCCTGTTTGAAACTCCTGATTCCTCATAAACTAGACCAGATAATTTTTTAGCTATTCATTCTTGAATCAAAGGGATTCAAGTTGATTCTGGTTATCAATAAACTGCAATCATTATGATTCAAGATCTTCCATGTTTTAGGTGTGTTCATATAGGCTTATTCCAACAGGAATCCTTGTATCTGTGGTTTGTAAAGCATTTATTTATATCTTGTGCATGCACAGATGTTTTAAATCCTTCTTGGCTTACCTGAATATTCTATTTCCAGAAATCTCATCCTTTTTACGTTTCCAGAGCTATAGATAGATATTTTTTGCTTTGATACCTTTAATAATTCTGTGACATTTGTTTTCAGCAGGCATGGTCTGGAGTCAGTGTTTCCAAGTGCTGAGTGGCTCTTGCTGTACGGGATGGGGGTGGCGGTGGCCCAGCAAGCTTCCTTGCAAAGTCCAAGCCATTCTTGGTGATCATATATGTTATATTTCTCACAGACCTCTGAAAAGATACAGCCTTAACACACCTCTATTTGGAAAGAGGCTCTTCTGTTTTCATAATTAAAAAAATAAAAATAAAAAAAAACAAATTCACACATTTCGTTATACTTGCTCTACATAATTGAAGCTCTTCAGCTCCTTATCCACAGTAGAAGCGGAGTGAATGCCTGAATGGTTCTGTCTCAAAATATTTGAATGCAGTAAAGTTGCTGTCCCTTCTGTTTTTAAATGAAGCTAATATATATATATATATGCAGAGGCATCTAAAGGTTTTTTTATTTAGCTGTAGGTGAGTGGACTTGTTTGCTTTTGTGTTCTGCTTTGCCTGTGAGGTTGTTTTTTTGTGTGTGTGTCTTTGGAGTAGCTGTGGAGTTGCTGTTATTCCTTAATTATGTTTTAGTAAAATTTGCAGAAAACATAGAGTCATATGGGAGAAAAATGCATTTTTAAAAATCCGAAGCTGGTGTTACAGTTCTATAATCATGCAGTATTAATATCTGAATCCTCTAATGTTGGCCAGTGTTAGGTGCCTTCTGTGCTCCAGACCCAGTTCTTCTGCAGCTCTGTTCCCCTCAGATGAAAATCTCGCTCCTCTGCTTTCCTTTTTTTCAATGCTTAATGATGGAAAACTCCATGAGAAGTTGTAAAAGTTGGCTCAAAGGCACTCAAGTAATCTCTGCTATAGTCAGTAGAGAAATAATTCAGTGCCATCTCATTGTTCAGAGGGCAGATGTCACTGCTATCAAGGGATGCTGAAGAGGCACTCTGGGTGTGCTTAACTTGGAACAGCTATTAGCTAGCTGATACAACTTTTTCTTCTAACTTGCTTAGTCTTATGGTAAGTTTGACTGCAGTCTACAAACCACAAAACCTACTAGCTCACTTCTGGTACTTCAGAGAAGTGTTGGTTCAGATTTCCCTACAAAGGGCAGCATATCTTGTTAGTATTATATTAACTTCATCTGGCCTCAGAGCAGCTGGTTAAGCACAAATTGTGCTTCTAGAGACGTAGTGAGAAGGCAGGAGGTTATTACTGACTGCTTTTTCCTGGTGCAGTTACTGCATAATGTAATGAAGGTGGAAAGTCATGCATGCCAAAACGCGATAGGCAATGTCCCCATTTCCAAGCCTCACCAGATTGCTCTCTGCAATTGCTTCAGGGCATCTCATTCAAAGTGTAGCTCCTCAAAAACAGGATCAGGAATATTTTATACTTGAGAAAACTTGTAGCCTTCTGTCCCTGTCATGCCTGCTGTCAGTTCCTCTGCAAGATATGTATTGGTAGTACCAATTGAATAATTTCTAGGTGCTTTCTCGATGTTTTGTGTACCTGTTTTTTATGGCAGAAGCAAATAAAATGGGGATGAAGACTGATGATTCCCTTTCCACCCTTTTGGTGAGGAGCAATAACTGCAGTGTTGAGTAGGTCGGTAAGAATAGCCCAAGACTTATAGGTCTGTTTAGTGGAAAAAAATAAAAGAGGCAAGCTTTTTATACAGGTGCAAGAAAGTTGTTCTTGTGGATTTGAATGCTTTGCGTGTTGCCTACACTGCAGTAAAGCCTCTCATATTGCTGAGAAAATAGCAAGCTGCAATAAACATAACTGTGAAATCTAAAAGCAATAGGGGAAGGAATAGTGAAGGATATTCACCCTGCAGCCAGTTCTGTGCATCTGGGGTAGCCAAGGCTGTTAACTTTTGGCAGTGGTTAAAACTTTTGGCTCACAAAAGCAATACTGCAATTGGAAAGCATGTGTAACTTCAAGATCAATGAGAAAGATCGAGTTTCTGGAGTTCCAGACCTTTGCAGTTCATGGGTGAATGCAATGATTATGTTTGCTGGCAATTTAATAGTTTCAGTTAAAGCTTCACAATACCTTCCTTGTTCTTTGGTATCAATTCTCACTTCCTGTCTGGGCATTTTTTTCATGCAGTTAGGTATCTACCTTGCATAAGTTCACATACTGCTAATCCAGTGGAACTTCAACTCTAATACAAAAAACACATATAAATTGATGTTATGCTCTTGTTAACAACAGAATTAGCTGCTGTATGTCATGCAATAAGGACAGGAAATGTGCAGCAAGGCTAGAATGAAAATGCAACTGTTTTATTTTGGCTGATTGGATTATGAATAACCTTACTGAGCTCTAATTTCCCAAAGGCTGCCCTGGCCACAAGATGTGATAGCAGACCTGAGAACTTGCTGATCAGGCTGGTGCTTATGGTCTGTGAGTCTTGACTGCAGCTTTTTCACAGCTTTTCCTCCCATGCGTACTGGCTGTAACATTGATGTGGACAGTGGTCCGACCTAAAAGTATCTCACCCATTATTTTATCTTATCTATACTGAAAGGTGATATTGAAATATGTGAGCCTGGCTTCTTCTTCCAGTTTGTTTCCCCTGGATTCTTTCAGCATCCATGGTAACTGGATTTTTGCATGATGCAAAAAAAATGAGACCTATGATCCTCAATGCCTTTATATAGGTGTACTGTGGATGTTCTTACTTAGTTTAGTTCATTACTGAATTTCCTAACACTGGCAGGCCTTAAAGCCTTTTGCATAGACAGACAACTGACTGCTGTGTAATGGAGGAACTTGTAACATATTTTAGTCTAACATGATATTAACTGCATCAAATACCCTCTAGTTCTTGTTTACCAAACCCATAGATACATTTTCTCATCTGACCTATCCACTAACTTTTGGAAGCATTTTTGTGAACTTCTGTCACCTATCCCATATATAATTGAAGCATTCTGGAGTTAGGAAGACTTGCATTCTGTATTAATTTGGATGTGGGTAATGCAGCAACCACTGTATTCTTTCACTAATTAGAATCAAAGAACTTAAGGATGTCAGAGTAGCTTAATCCAGTGGCTTGAGAAAACCTTAAAGTGCTGAGTCCTAAACTTCTTGCTTCCAGCAGAGGAAGATCATGCAGAACAATGTTTGCATTTCCCTTGTTGTTCTAAGACACCTTGCAGTAATGTTCATCATCTCATAGCATAACCTTGCATGCAGTTCTCGGCTTCCTCACTGATCAGATACTGTTCTTGTAATTCTCTGCTCTGATGTTACTGCAATTTTGGGGAGTTTTGGATAAAATGGGTTCCAGCCTTTATTTTGTACTTTGAGTTCTGTATGCACTAATGTTTCATTTTCTCTAACAATTTAAAAGAATTTCTAGATGACTTGCAGTATTCTATTCTATTCTCAGTCAAGTTGAACATGGTTGTAATCTTGTATTTAGCTGCAGTATATTTAGTATGGAAAAGATGTAAGTGACCTTTGGCAGCCTGTTGAATAGTTCTGGAACACAAGGTCAAGTGGTAAAAGAATACTTAGGATTTCTGAAACTGAAGATCAATGGTAGCTGAATGTCAAAGGTTGGTTTGTTACTAAAGCAGTGTGATTAGAATGCACTTTGAAACAATGAAAACTTGAGTTTCAATCCTCTTTCCTTCAGTCAGGAAAACAAACAGACCTGTATTAGAGGCTTTGTGTAGATTCTATTAAGGTCTGCATGACTTCTGAGAGGCAATCAGATACATTTGCTTGCTATGATGAATGAATTTTGAGTATACTGATATTTTTATAATCTTCTTTCAAAAAACAAGGGTGTGTGTGTATATACATGTATACTGGAATTTGGGCATTCATAGGTCATGAAGTGCAAGGTTAAAGCTGAAATACAGTACAAAGGTGCCTGCTGTTGTAAGATTCCTTTTAAGTGAGAAGTTATGAGATAGGATAAAATAACCATATGCATTAATGTTTTCCAAATCTGGATTTAATATATAAGGATAAATAGGTAAGTTTCTTAAAGCACATTACAGATCTGTATATATATATGAAGATTTTGCCTTAAGTGATGAAGTTCTAAACTTTGCTGTCTTGTAGAACAAGGCTTTACGAGTATAGACACACTTTGTGTCATATGGTTCATCTGTCTTGTATACTCTTTCCTTGGTTAAAGAAACCTTTCTATTTGAATGATGAAGTGAGACAAATGCTCTTTGATTTCTTTGAAGCCATGCAGAGTTTTTGGGGTGATTACCTGTGATGGATCAAAATGACACAGCCAAATGTGAAATAACAAGCACCTAACTCAGCTTCATGATCTGATGAAGTCACTTCTGAGTGAAAACCTGCATAAAGGATGCAGGGTTTTTTCCAAAGTAGTTTCCCAGACACCATTTTCTTGTTAGCATGATTAACAGCAATAATGCAAACAATTTCTGCTGTACAATTTCATCTCTCTTTTTCTCTGAACATAGTGGTATGTTTTTGCAGAAGGTTTATTTTTTCCAGTAGGGAAGAGGAAGTGTTGTGACATTTGAGGCCCATACTCGGTAAAGCAGACTTGCTTCTCAACTGAGAACTGCTGTGAAAGTAAAGATTACTTTCCCCTCCATCAGCTCACACACAGGCTAATTTTACAGCCTTGTCAAACAGCAGTGGAAATTATCAGTTATCACTACTTTATCAGGTGCAGTTGACAAGGCTAGATTGAAACAGAAACACAGTGTGACTGAAGCTTGTTGCTGTAAATTGAATGCTTTGACATGCTAAGACAATTACTATGTAAATCTTCACTGGAAATATGTTGTGTCGTGATAGCTTTGTCACGGGCTTGTCAGCTGCTGGGTGCTGGGGTTCCTTTTAATAAAGGGAAGAAAAAGTCAGATATGCTAAGAGAGCATATACTCACAGCACTGGTGCAAGGAAGGTTGCAGGCTGATTCTATTTTACTCTAAAATAATCGTTCTCTTTCTGTAACAAGAGAAAATTAGGGGTGGTCTACGTTTATGATGAAGTAAATGCTGGAGGAGGCTGCTGCCTTGCTTTCTAAATGCAGCAGTGGGATGTCTGAAAGAAATTTAACTTCTCCTATGCTATTATCTTTCAGAAAGGGCAGTTTACAAGGTTGTTGATGTGTCTAGAAAGCACAGAACCTGGTAACTGGCCAAGGCATTGTTATTGGTATCCTTTAACATGGATAAAATATTGCTGTTGTTGTATCTACAGGGTCAAACAAATTGCTACTTTTATGAATCAACTTTTGCTGTGAAGTAGCTGAAATGGTGCCAACACTCTCTCCTTTCCGATCATTTTCAAAGCCCATTTTCTTTCATTTGCTCTCCTACAGAGCTAGTGGATCTCTGTACAATTATGTTAGCAGAGAAGCTGAAAAAGATGCAAAGTGTTGTAGTTCTGTGTCTTTTCTTAAGCTATATGATATTGTAGGATTTCTTTCTTTTTTTTCTTTTTTTTTCCACTTAAAACTCATCGGAAAATTAAACAGAGCTACTGCTGTGCCTTGAAATAAAAAGATGTTACTTGTTTGTTTCTGCCCAACACAGCAGATGATCTCCTCTTTTGAAACTAAAAGACCTATCAATAATCTTAGGATTCTCCATAGTAAGTAACAAGCAAATACAATTACTTTGTGCTACCTGTTCTTACAGAGTGATCTTTTGTGTTGTGTTTCTATTAAAATACAATAATAATAAAATAATAGTGCCTGCTGCACATAGATTCCAGATGATTGTGGCAATTTTTTTCTAACTATGGCAGAATTGTATTTCGGGAATAGAGCATTCTTTTGACCTTCTAGAAGTCTGCCTGTGACTTCAAAACTGGCTCTAGAAGTGCTTTATTCAGAAACTTAGTTTTAACTCTTCTTTTAGCCTAGGAGAGTTCTATGTCTCAAGGGAATAATTAAAATCAGTTTCCAGTGTTTCAAAGTGAGTTGTGTGATGGCCCAGCTGCAATAACTTAGTGTAGGAGCAGTGTTCAAGATGTACAGGTTGTAGAGTTACAGTTTGTCACTTCTGTATGCTTAAGATATCACTAATTTATTCATAAATTCTACTTTAACTTTTTGTTAAATAAATCATGATTTCATAGTGGCCAGTTTCTGGTGATGTTTGTGTTAGGTGCTTATAATAAGCAGTACTGTATAGCTCTCTAAATTTAATTTCTCAAAACAGTGCGAAAATTACTGGACACCTGAGGTTGCTGAAATGCAGCTCAGAACCATTAGGTCATGATGTGAACCAGTGATTGAGCAGCTGGTGAAGGGGTGTGACCAGCCATGGGAGCACAGATGTGAGCACTTTACCTGTGTGACCAGGAGTGGGCCCTAGGTCCTTCTCTCCCTAACCTCATTTAAAGAGTGGCAGACACAAGTGAAGGGTTTCTCTACTTGGAGAGCACCTCCTTTGGAGTGTTTGGTGAGCCTCGATCCTTGGAAAGGGGTAAGGAATTCCTTCTTTATTACCAAAGTGTGACCACTACCTTTCTTTAGTGATCTGAATCTGATTAAAGGCAACTATATTTCCTGCCACCTGTCCTTGCAGCAGCTGTGTTTGAAATATCGTTACAGAGTCAGAATTGCAGGGGTTGGAAGACTTCAAGATCACTGAATCCAACCCCCTGTGGAAGCAGATACCCTTCAATAATTTGTGTATGCAGGCATTCAGATGGGTCTTGAATATATTTATAGCAGGAGACTCCACATCCTCTCTGGACAACTGTTCCAGTGCACCATTACCCTTATCATAAAGAAGTTCTTCTGTGTATTTATACAGAACTTCCTATGTTTAAGATTTAGGCTCACTATGCACCACCAAGAAGAACCTGGCCTTATCCACTTGCATCCCACATCCCTGGGATATTTATAAACATTAATCAGATCCTCTTCAGTCTTCTTTTCCCCAGGCTGAACAGACTAGGTCATTCAGCCTTTCCTCCTACAGAATATGTTCTGGGCTCTTAATCATCTTTGTGACCCTCTGCTGGACTCCTTCAAGGTGGTCCCTGTCTTTTTTTTTTGTTTAACTAGGGAACCCAGAACTGGACACAGTATCCTAAATGTAAACTTACTAGGGCAGAGCAGAGGGGGTGGATCACCTCCCCTTGACCTGCTGGCCATGCTCTTTTTAATGCACCTCAAGATACCACTGACCTTCTTGGCCACAGGGGCATGAGCCGTCCTGTTGTCCACCAAAGCAGTGGACTGTAAATTGTCTAATCTTCGGCAAAAAAAAAAAAAAAAAAAAAAAAAAAGAGGAAAGGAAAAAGAAGAGAGGAAGGTATTTTGGCCAGAGAGGAAGTTGTTAGTGTTTTGGAAATTAATTTATAAACAGCTCATGCCCTGAAGTGCTCAGTTCTTAAAATCTCCCCTGAAAGTAGGGGTGTGTTGTGAAAGTAGGAGTGTATTGTTAAATTTGTTAAGAAAAATCAAGTGTTAAATGTTCAAATAATGTGGAGGAAAAGCTTTTGGAAAGAAAGGCAAGATTGCTTAAGAAGAGCAGTATCTGAAAGTGTAATTCAAGGTTGATAACTTTTGATTCATAATGATAATCTTGAAACTGTTAGTGCATCTAATTTATACACAAGTTCATTATTTGCTGCTAGTGGAGCTATGCTGCTTGGACATGAATTTTTTTTGTACTTGTGCATGTTTGTGTATGGTTGGTATTTAAGTCTAAATTTTTTATTTTGTTACATAATTCTGTAGATTTGAGCAAGGGAATTGTGTTGTCTCTTGCACAGCCTTCTTTCAAACTACCTTTAGTCTGGTTACTGGCATAATGACTTCAGTAAGAAGACGCAGGTGGGAGCTTCTTAACTAGCAGGATGAATGCTGCTCATCACAGTTACTTGTTAAGTCTAAAAGTGATATCTAAACCACAGAAATTATCCTGACATTTCAGAACTCATTAAATAATAAGTTTGCAGAGATCTATTGTTTATGCTATCTTGCAGTTTTAGCTACCAAATTTACTATTCAGCATTGTTCCTCAAATAAGTGGAATAATCCCAAGCCTACCCTCTGGAAAGAACTGGAGGTCTAGGTCTATTTGATTAGGATGTGCCTCTGGACATGCAGGTGCCTGCTTTTCCATTGAGCTGACAATACTGCGTGAATATACATTTAGATATAAACATGTGTATGGGATAAGACAGACTGATCAGGATCTTTCAGAATTCTTCAGGGAAGATAACATCTACCACTGAAAAATTAACCATCCAGTTTATGTAAGTAGTTACTTATCTAGCTGTATTAATTGTACAACTGTGTAAGGAAGTCTGAGGAAGAGGTATTGTCATATTACTTAATTCCAGCAGCTTAACTTATAGTACCTTAAATGTATCTTGATGGATTTCTGGCCAAAGTGAGTAAATCCTACTTCAAAAGTTTAAAAAAAAAATAATAAAGATTCTTCTTAGATGTTTGGTTAACTGAGTGAACAAAAGTATAGAGTTTAAGATGAAAGCAAGGGAAAGTACAATGAAATGTGAAAGAATAGTCAAATAATGTGCTCTAATGCTAATCCTTGAATAGTTATGCTTATATCAGTAAAGGTAGTGATATTGAGTATGCATGCATGGCCAAGACTGATTACTGAAAACACATTCATGATATTACTACAATAGAAACAAAAATAAATAAATAAATACAATCCACTGATTTAAAATATTTTGTCTATGGAATTGAGGGCACAAACTTAGTAGATGTCATGGGAGCTTTCTCTTCTCAATCTGTATGTGAGTATAAACATAGAGACATCTCATTTACAACATATGCAAAATAAAGTTATAGGTGTCAAATGATCTGTCTTCAGTTACCATTCAGATCCACTTTATTACATACATCTCACAAATTATTTTACTTGTTAATCCAAATGAAAATGCTACTAGGACAAAAACTGATTCTGATGGAACCAAGCTAAACATAGCAAATACCTTCCTGATTTAAATAAATAAATAAAAGAATTGGAAGACCTAGCAGTCACACTCTTTTTATTCAATCCACCACTGGTTTTTGTCTATTTTTGTCATTTTCATTCCTTAATCAGGCAGTGATATGACACTAAAGCTCTCAATACGTTTGCCTTTATCAGTTGCTGTGTGATTTGTTTGTGAAAGGGAGAGTATTAATGTTGATTGACATCAACTTTGTTAATAAACTTTTATGTATTGAATTACATCTTAGAGAAAATCTCGATTGAAACTGTCTGGCTGAACTGCCTGTCTTTCTTAAATCTACCATCCTTTTTTTGAAGTTGAAATTATTATTTATTTCTAGGCCTTTATAGATTTCTTAGTGTCCCAAACTTCAATATATCCAAAGAATGCATTGACTTTTACTGTTCTATCACTTTTTATATCTGAAAAACGCTTAGTCAACAGTGATTTCATTGAAAATTCACAAATAAGTTGCAATATGTTCAGGCTGAGGCTGGTGTTCAGAGTACATGTGTGCAAGTATTATAATTTTCAACATAGCTAAGAGTTTGCACTGCAATTTCAGTGCAAAATTTTGTCAATTTCAGTGAATGTAGTTCACTTTCATTTAAAGTATATGCTCTAATTGGGAAACTTTTAACTAATTAATGAATCTAAATATTGTTCAAATCAGTTGTTAAAGGTCATCTTTTATACTTAGCTTTATTCCTTTTTAAAATAAATCTTGATTTTGACATTTTAATAAAATTTGGTAAGATTGAAATCTTAAGGAAATGTGAAGAACTCTTTAATTACAATTTCTCACTTCTTCAGAGAAATTTCCCTTTTGAAACATTCCACACATATGTAATCTATTAACTATATCAATTTTGGAATGCAGTCGTGGTGAAATCAGGGTCTCTTTTATGCGGTGAATGCTTCAAGCACTGTTACTGTGATGGGATTAGATGAGAGCAAAATGCATGTACCCTTGACAATATCATTTGATGTTGGCAAAAAAAAAAGTTAAAATAGTTATTTTTTGAGGCAACTTAGAACGTTGGAACCAGTGTAAATAGTCTGAAGGGTAGTCAGGCTGTGTTAGCACTTCTCCAGATGTGTCCTATAGAACTTTCATTGTGTAAAATGGTGCAGTTAAAGATAAATGTATTTGCTGGTACCTTATCTGTAAATTTTGCTAGTGCTCTTGGTTTAAACTTCATTTTAATCAGTAAAATGTTGAAGAGTTGAAGTATTAACTAAGATAGATCTATATATTTTAAGATTTGATGACTAAATCAGTATTATTGTTGCACATAAAACTTGATATCTTTCTGTTTAAAATCTTAATCATATATCTACTCAGACTCTTTTATTCTAAGTTGTAAGCACCATTAGTATATTGAAATATAGTAAAATTTTATTAAGTCTTGTGTATGTAATTCATTCTGGTCTGCAGGGATTTTGAGGATCAGCAGTGGCTGACAAGAAGGGATGTCTGCGCTTCCAAGTAGTTTTATTGTAGCCAGGGTATTTGGCATCACTTTTAAAATGCAAGATATAAGGAGCCACACAGATGGAGTTTGATCCAATGGTGCATGCATGAATATGACCTCTGATTATTCTCTTTGTGAAGCTGATATCTTAGCAGTGGACATCTAATTTTGTTGTCATTTCAGTCCATGGGTCTTTCCTGTGTATTATGGCTATCTGACAGATCTGTCCTGTAGCATAGCACAAGCTCCTACAGATAATGCTGGGTAGAACTTCAAATAAAATGGATTTTTTGTGTTTTGCCTTCCAAAATACATTGACCTGTTGTTACAGTTAGTCATAGAACAAGAGGTTAAAAATGAACAGAATTTAAGTTGCTTAAGAAAGATGAATGAGTCACCGCTATGAATCCGAACAGACCATTTTAACAATAGAAAATAGAATTTAAGCTGAATTTCTCTGAATTTAATTTATTTTTTTTAATGTGTGAAAAGTAGGAGAAGTGCATTCCTGTGTTCTGTGGCTTGTATCAGCATTGAGTTCATTATAGCCAAATACCAAATGTATAATTTACATATAGTAAAATACCTTTTATCAGACAAAAAGCGTATGTAAGTGAGGAAGAGAGGTCATAGGTAGTAGAATGATGGCTACATGTTAGAAGAATTTAAGATGTATTTTGCTCTTATATTCTAAGTCTCCCTTTTAGAATTAATAGAATCATCTATTCTGTAGGAAGAATGAAATGGTCTTAAACTATTTAAACATCCATGTCATTTTTCCTTCTCACCAATTACAATATGCAATTACTCAGAAACCTTCCCCATCCATATAGACTTAAGGATACAGTACTGACCTATGCAATTGCATGAACTTCTTTACAGCCTGGCTGAAGACGACATGCAGATATAAGGGTAGATAATTGAGTTCCCCTTTAGAAAGGACATCTTTTTTAGGAAAAAAAAAAAGCTTTCTGGGGTTTGAGTGTTTGGTTTTTGTGTTCTGTTTTGTGGATTTGTTTTTGGTTATTTTTTTTTTTTCCTCCAAATGAGATGAAGAACTTTTCAATTTTAGAAACCTACTTTGTGGGAGCTAAAAATACTAGAGGAAAAATCTTGCTTTCAGGAAAAGCATAAGAATAGATTTGTTCTAATCCAAGTATCGCTACTTACAAAAGTATTGTTTGTTTTTAATCAGTGGTTGTCTTGATTTGTCAGCTGACTCAGCTATCTGTGAGTTCCTTTTGTTTTACAGTCTTATAACTGAGTAGAATTTTTACTTTGTAATACTCTTGCAGAGTAACAGTATTTTTTGCAGTGCGTATATATATATGTTCTTCCAGCAAACAGCTTAATAAAATGTTTCCAAGAAGATATTTATGCAAATGCTAGTCATTAAATTCATTCTTTCCATGGTTGAGGAAGAAATGGCTGACAGATTTAAATCTTATTTTTAAGAAAACATTTAAATAATGATTTTTCAAGTAACACTTGTAAAGTAGAAATGCCAAACTGACTGCAAATATATGTAAATCAACATTATAACCTACTGCAGTTATTTTTGTATTTTTTGTATTTTTTTGTATGCAGTTATTTCTGAAAAACACTGATGTTTGTACTTGTAAGTTGGCAGTCAAAGGTTTTGCCCATTTTTTTGTTTGTTTGTTTTTTTTGTCATTTTATCACTAAATAGCCAACGTGTGTGTGTATGGATACCTTGCTCAGAGTGCAACTTTGTCTTGGAGGAGAAGTAATCGTTCAGTTTCACTGTCCATAGTGGATGTGGCTGACAATGCAATATTATGCTGTTGGTAGAAGAACGCGTCCCTTTCCTTCTTTAAAAATAAAAAATAAAGAATAAAAAGATAGTAACTTATCCAGTTCAGTAACTAAACGTTATTCTTAAGTGTGTTCAAGTATTAGGAGAAACTGAATTGCAAGACCGTTACTTGCTTTTCAAGAATACAGGGTTTCTTACCATATATCCACAGGTGAAAACAAGTTAGTACTGTAAGTTGAAGTTCTGGTACTAAGTTAGATACTGTTAAAATGTCAGTGTAGTTTAGATTTTGCTATTTGTATCAGTCAGCACCTTCAGAAGGTGTTGCTGCTACTTTATGTACAGCTATAAGGATTATTTTGGATATCTAGCGGGATTTGTACCTGTGGATACTGTTACTTTGCATGATGAACACGTCAGCCAAGAAATACTGAGTTGTTTCTAAGCTTTGTGTACTGGTAGAGCAGGCTGCTTTATTTTTTTTTTTTTGTAAGTTTTATACTCTGGTGGACTGAGTTCGGTTCACCAAAGGTTCATTGCAGACTTTATGAAGAAGAAGAAAACATTTAAGGAATCCTTCTTGTGGACTTAAGTTCTAGAAGCATTGCAGCCTAACCTCTGCTGTATTTCAGGAAAGATTCTACTGGAGGAAAAGAAATCTAATTCCAAACATTGTACTTCAATTATCTTTTTTCTTTTCTTTTAGATACTTTATTAATTTATTTTTCTAAAAAACAATTGCTTATTATTGTGGACAGTAAATGCCAAGGCAGACTTTACTATATGCTTACACAACTACTTTCTTCTCTCTCTAGCTGTAAGCACAAGGTGTACTTGGAAAAGCTACCGAATACCAGCATCATTATCCCATTTCATAATGAAGGCTGGACTTCCCTCTTGCGAACGATTCACAGTATTATCAACCGCACTCCAGACAGCCTGATCGCAGAAATCATTCTTGTGGATGACTTCAGTGACAGAGGTAAGGCCCAACTGTTTTTGTTTATTATTATTGGAAATTTGTAATGAAATGTAGTTCCTGTTGAAACTAGAGTTTGAGGGAAAACCAAGGAAAAAAAAAAATAACTGCTAAAGTGCTTTCCTTGAAGGAGTGTTTGATATATAGCTGGGAAAAAAAAAAAACTTGTTTTTAATTTGCTATAAACATGCTTTTTTTTTTTTTTTTCCCCTCAATGGTGAAAAGAGGTTGACTATTCATTCATCTTTATTGGTATGATATTTTGAATATATTCTTTCTAAAAAACTGTGAATTATTAGGGTTTCAAATTTCTTATTTTTCTTTGCCTTGGTTTCCACTCAGAAAATCTTTAACTTTATCCAGTTTGGGTGTAATTCATTGGACTTTAATCCAGTAATTTTACAGAATTACTAAGTTTCATATTTTGGTACAAAGTCTCATACAGAGAAATGTGTCTGTTTTGAATAGAATGTAAAAAAAATTGTTTCCAAATTGTTAATCAGACCTCATGGCATCTCTGTATGGCAAAATTAACAAAAAGTACATCATGTAATGAATGTAGCCATCATTACTTGAATACAATACAAGAATGGAATGCTGTAAAGTTCTTTGTATGACTTCTACTTAAGAAACTGTTAAAATGTCATACGTTACAATGGTATAGAATTTGTAAGTGTTTATTTTCTCAAATTCATATACTTTTTTTAGAACTTTAATCATGAAGATCTTTGATGACTTGTTCTGGTTGGTTTTGATTTCTGGGGAGTTGGTTTCTCTTGAAACATCAGTTTCTAATGTGTATGTGAGCCTTGTTCTGAGTAGACTGATATGAAGCAAAGGAGAAGCCATGCTCTTTACTGATCTGAAAGGTTTGTCTCAACTAAGAGCTTTATAGAAACTTATTTTTGACTTGCTATTGCAAGAAGCCCCTCAGTGATTAAGAGGAATTTTTGCAGAGAGTTGCTGCAGTGTAAGAATTCTGCGAGATTTTAATTGATTATTTCAGGAGTTGGAAATATTGGTAGTGAACACATCTATGCTGGTTTAGTTTCAGTAGGCCCTCTGAACTGCCTCTCTGTCTGTAGTGTAATTCAAGAGAATTCATAAAAGTATGTTAAGTTTAGTTCTGGTTTTTCCATGCATGTAGATTCTAGACCATGGATGATGAAAGTTTTCAGAACAAGTAAACTTTTGAAAGTAATGCAGCACATCAAATTTTGTGGGTTAACAATTTCCTAGTAGGTAATGACTTGCAGGGAAGTCTTCAAGTTGGCTTAGAGATTTCTGAAAACTAAAATCCTTATACAGAGAGAGTAGCTATTGAGTCTATACTTGCTCTATATGATAATACTGTAGCGTTTCTCTAATGAAGGTCCTACTGACTATTATTATATGCACTGAAATGTGTATTTTAGAAAGCTTCTATTCCCCGGTTACCAGAAAAGTATTAATGGCATTAAACAGGAAACAGTACCACTTCTATTCTTCTTTTTCTGCGTGCCCCAGCATAAGTTCTGCTACTTGCTGAAAGTATTTTCAAAGTAATTCTCTCTAATATCAATTCCTATGAAAATTATAGAAATCTTGGAAGTCTTCCTCATGTCAGGTTTTGTGAGCCTATCTTCTCAACTGGAAATTATTTATGCAGCATAGAAATGCCTATCATAGCGTCTGGCTTGAAAGTCTGAAAGAAAACTATTAAGAAGGCTTGAATGGAGTTGGGCCTGGAACTATTGTGAGGAAGCTTTGCTCGTCTCTTGTTGTTGCTGTTGTTATTAAAATGCAGATTAGAAATGTATTCTTGAGTAGTTGGAAGTTTTGAGTTTGAGCACAGTTGGTAGTATAGTTGTATTTTGGGAAGAGCTTCTTATACAAGGAAAATGTGCTAGTATCTCAATGATCTGAATCAAAAAACATTGAACTTCAAGTTAGGCAGAATCATTTTTGGTGTCTTTGAAATGAGTTTGTTTCTTATATTTGTTATAACTAAAGCTGTGCTTTAAATGAGACTGTATCATGAGGATTTTGTACTTTTTTTTTTTTTTTAACCTTATAAAGACATGTAGTACAGATGTTATTTTATGTTGAAAAAAGTCTGATACACCTTCCCAACCCTTTGGTCCCAGTTCATAACGTGATCTCTTTAAAAAGTGTTTGAATAACTTTCTGAGATACCAATGATGTTCCTTTTCCTGTTGATGAAATATAAACATGCTTGGTTGTTGTCCAAACTGGGAGAAACATAGCAAGCAAAGTTAAGCACAGTGTTGAAACAGTACGGTGATAAATCTCTATCCATTTTTGTAATTCCTTACTGGGGCTTTACGTCAGAGAGCTGACAAAAGGCTACTACTTGCATTTACAGAATGAGTTATAGCATATGCATTATCACTTAAATGGTTTATATTTGTTCTGAAGCTTAGTATTTTTAAGAGTGTTCTACCAGGAACCTAAACATAATTTGTATATAGTTGGAAGTGAGAATGAGATGCTTCAGTAGTGCTGTTATTTTAAGTGTTGCAATTAAAAAAGCCTACATTTTTTCTCTGAGGTTTTCTACTAAACAAACTTTTCACAAAAGTTTAAGAAGAAATTGTTACCAAGAAACAGTCCTTGTTAGAACTTGAGTAGATGAGAAAAAAGTAGAAACTTGAAAGAGGTGTTGAAGATAAAAATATTGTAGCTCTTTTTTTTTTTTTTTAACTAGTGCAAATACAAATATGGGAATGCACATAAAGAACTTTGATAACAGATGATGAATATGTTACAGTGCATAGCCAGGAACCTAACCGTTTGCTGAATCTAATCCAGAATTACCTCTGCATTTATTTTATTCATACTTTGTCTCTTGTGATCAAAATGAAAAACTTTAGGTAGCTCATAAATAATATTCACCATAAATTATAACAGATTTATAGAAGTGAAAGAATAGCTGGTTCTTTTAAAACAACAATATAATTCAGACTAGAGATTTTGTAATAGGAATGGGGAAGTAATCAAATGTTACAAAATTTGGAAATGTGGCGAATTGTCATTGAAAAAAAAAATACCATAAAAATAAATGCATTAGTTCTTAAAGTGTCTTAGCAGATGGAAGGAAACGTAGATTAATTTTGAAGAATATCTTTTCATATCATTTTTAGGGAGTTCATATGTTTAAATACTAAAGGAGTGTTGGGGAGGAGCTTCTTAGAAATAGTGGAATTATTTCTAACTCTTCATTTCAACGGAAGAGAAGTGGGTGGTTTTTGTTTGTTTGATTTTGTTTCTTTTTTTGTCGGGGGGCGGGATTGTTTTTTTTTAATTTGCATTTAATAAATGATGTGCTGGAGAGACTAAAGGAACTAACCTAAAATTTACAGGAGCACTTTGATGCTCTCATGGGAGCCCTGTTGAAGATAGGGGAATATTAGACTTCTACTCTGTGTGCCTTGAAAGGCTCTTGGTAAGAGAACTGACTGTGCTGTATTCTGGTTCACACTTAGGAATGATTTTACTTCTGCTGACTTGGCTGTCCATTCCCCTTTAGACACTTCCACTGAATGATCATAACTGAGTCCTAGGTTCAAGTGCAACAGCTTTTCCATGGAGGGTTGTTAATATTGCTTTATTATTAATAATAGTTTATTGCTATTTAGCATGCATGTTTGTATGTTTCAAGAATGCTGAATACTTCTAATTTTGTGGTGGATTTTGGTTTCTAAATGATTCTGTTATCTGATTTATGCAAGCAAGTCATGTATTTCAAACCATGTGTAAATTAAAATCCTATTAGCTTTTGTAAGTGTCACATGACATGGAAAATGAGTAATTCTGTTGATGTGGACTCTGTGAAATGTCTCTGCAGTGTCATTCTGTACACATCCCTCTTGCCAGCTGGGTTTTGGTGTTAAGGGATAATGAGCCATGTAGGAAAGTTGTTTTTTGTTGTTGTTGTTTTTGTAATTTTTTTCAGGAAGGATTTTTGTATGTGTGTGAGGTGACTTGTGGGGAGAAGAAATGGGTTGACATACAGGTGAGTTTTGTTTCTGGGGGGAGAGGAACAGTTGCTGTTATATCTGAAGTTCTTGTCTGTTGGTGACCAGATAGTTGTAATGATAGCAAAGAGCAGAATTTAGGCAAGAGTTCTGGAACAAAAGATAAAATTAAACAGGAAGCTAGTTTTTGTTTATTCAGTTACAGGACAATTTGTATTCACAAAGGAATCCTAAAAACTCTCAGAGTTTTGAAACATGTATTGAGACCAAATAGGTTTGCATCACCAGCTTTTGCCTGTGGCAGGGGGGCTAGAATTCGATGATCCTTAGAATGGCTTGGGTTGGAAAGCACCCCCTGATTATGTTCTATGACTCTATTACTGTGTTCAACAAGTGGTGTAGATTGCCAGCACCTTTGCTGATAGCTTTGCACATTGATTTTTATACCTTTTTTATTTCAGTCAGTCCATGTCTGTGCGTGTAAAAGTGACTTAACCAAGCACTTTTTAATTCTTGTTACTTATACTTCACCCTCATAGCAGTTACACCAGTTAGAGAGCTATTGTAAGAAGAATGTAGTGCCACCACCAACAATGAATTTATTAGTGGTAACAATTATTGAAGTTTATTAATTAAAAAAAGTAAAATTCTCCTAATGAGGGAGAAAGAGGAAAGATTGCAGACGCAGTTTCTTGCAGGAAAGAACTAGTTTCTGTCGCTGGCAGTGAACTTGTGTTTTGGTGAAGAATAACTCACTGGGAAATCATAATTTATGTTGATAAGCTGTTCCCTTCTCATTTTGTCACCTGTTCTCAGGGCTCTGTCCCTTTGCTTAGCTCTGTTTTCTGCTCTACTGCTCATTTCATGCTTGAGTGCCATAATGTCCCATATCATAAAGCATAGGCTTTCTGCCAGATCACTGTTCTGTGAATAAGCTAGATTAATAATGTGTAGGTCAGCTGGCAAAACCAACCCGCTACACTGATTGATCAGGACCTGATTTACTTGGCCAGTGGATTTAAGTGCTAGAGGTACTCCTTATTTTGTGTGATCAAGGAGAAAGATCTGATCTACCCTAATTACCCAATTATCCTAATAGCCTGACAAAGCCTTTCTGGCCTTTACAGAGGTTGTCTGATCCTGGTATTTTTTGTGTTTTACTTTGTACTTCTGTAAGTGAAAGTTGTATGATTATTGATAAGGTAGGGGGTATGTAGTAGAAGCAAAGCAGTTCTGGATATCAGCATGCGTTTCTTAAATGGCAGGTTGTGTGATTTGTTGCACAAAGATGAAATGCCCTGCATTTTAACTGCAGATGGCTAGTTTATTTCACGTCACTCATTCCAGTTTATCAATGCTTGGCTTCAGATGGGCAAATATAGCTTTTCTGATTGAATGAAAGGGAATGTTCTACTCTTGAATGACTATCCCAGCGGAGCCATCCTATGTTTCTCTAAGATGTTGAGAACATGGCTCCAAAAATTTCCGGCGGTGTCAAAATACACAGTATTTTAAAAATGGAGGAGGAAATCAACCTATTAAAAAATATAATGTTTTTAAGTTTGTCCCTTTCCTTTAAGAGCCTGGTTTTCAAAATGGTATATAATTGCTCAGTGTATTTTGCTTTAAGCTGGAACTCCTTAAAGCTGAGCGCAATTCATTTTCTTAAATACAAGTTTACTCCAAAAACAGTGCCTCCTATTTGGTGATGTTGGCCCACAGTGCAAGAGGAGGCAGTCTGACAGAATGGTATCTGACATGGAAGTGTGCATGCAGCAAAGGTGTGTCACTGAATTCCTCCGTGCTGAAAAAATGGCACTTACTGACATTCATCAATGCTTGCTGAGCGTTTATGGAGATGAAACAGTGGATGCGAGCTGCCACTGTTCTACCAGAGATCTTAGCTAAGAAAGTTCACTAAACCAAATGATAGTTTGGAGAACCAACTCTGGCTTATTACAGCGCTGTGTATGTGAGGATCTCTCCATAAAGCACGCACACTCTAGAGCTATATCACCCTAATTATATACGTTTAAAACATGAATATTCATGGAATTTCCACAAAGTTCCCACCTGTTGTCATAAATAGTAAATAGTAAATCTAACATTGCACCTGCATCTGTCAGTCAAGGGGCTCTTGCAAGAGGTCTTTCAGTTTCCCATATATGAGATGGATGTTGAGGTATGCAGTTAGCAATCTACAAGATAAGGAAGTGCCAAAGAGCACTTTGGCACCTCCTCGCATTGTCTACACAAAGGAGCCTATTCTTACCTGTCTGAAGCATCAAGGGGTCTGTCATTGGGGGGAGGGGGGTGGTGGAAGTGTTTTGTATCACAGTGAGGCAGTGGATGGTGCTTTTCAGCAGTGCTGACCCTGTGTGAAAGATAAGCCACACTCTGGATGACCATACAGACAGGTTTTTTTAGGGGCAGCATGCAGGCTCCTGTTAATTACTAATGAGAGTTTATAGATTGGTGTAGTAACTATATTTGAAAAACACTGTTTTAAGAATTTGCTTGATCGAACAGTGTTATTGTGGTCTTTGTGCCTATTGTAGTTTTCATGGAAATAGATAGGATACATTACTTTGGGAGTGACCTACATACTAATAATTCTTCAAGTTCCTATACCAGAGACTATGCCTTCGAACTTGAACATCTACTCATCCTGAAAAGCTAATCGCCTTCCTCCTAAAAAAACATACAGGGAGTGGGGCTCCAAACAGAATGCTTCCAGCAATGTCAGTGCTGTAAGAATCTGAAGGATCATGTGGACAGAATTCATTGACACTTCCTAGAGATACCGTAGGATAAGGAATGGAAAATTAAGTATTACTGAGAAAGCATTAGAATGTTATTCCAGACTATGCATAGGCACAGTGGGAGCAGAAAGGTAGAAAGAGGAACTTTCATACTTTTATGTGTATCAGTACACACCAAAAAAAACCACAAGGGAGGATTCCTTGAATACTGAATCCAGAGCAAATGAGTAACTAGTGGTTGCTGAGCTGAGAAGGAATACTGTGTTTTTGAGACTAGGCTACATTTCAGAATGGGTGCTAGCTTGATCACCTGCATAAAATTGTAATGCATCATAAATATTTATCAGAGGAGAGGTTATTTGATCTTTGATATATATGATTTTGACTTTGCCTAGCTTGACATTGGTATCATATGATTCAAGTATAGTACATTTTAGAAGAGGTAGAGGAGAGTGTTACGAGGCAGATGTTTTCCTTCAAAAGATCTGTGTTGATCTTGTATCTGAGAATGTTCCTTGATGCCTGGAAAATCACAAGGAAAATGGTCTGAATAAGTCTCATTCCTATTGAAACTGTTTTAAGCAGCGTAGAAAGCATAAAGAGCTGTTACAATAATCCCAGAACAATATAATATTTCTTTAATGCAGTAAGTTTCATTTGTACTGCAGATCCTTCTACCTATGTGATATCCCATGGTTTGAATTTATATGATAGGAAAGAAACTTCAGCAATCGTATGTGATACAAGTGATGAGATTTAAAAATAACACAGAAAATAGAAAGAGATGAGATAAAGGTGCACAGAATTGTGTCACCTTGACTAACTGAATACTAAACTAAAATAATTCAGCTGAACAATTATGTCTAATTCTGTTCTGGGGTTACAGATGGAAACAATTAGTGCTGCAGTATGTGTACATCAATATTTACAAACAGTGCACTTAAGTCAAGCTGTCTTCAATGTATAACAGTACTCTGGAGAATGCTAGTTGCTTTTCACAGACTGGAAATATCTGCTTCATTTTGGAACAGCTGAGAAAGAACGAAAATATAACTGAGCAATGAACATTTATTTGAAGCATACGTACTGTACCAGAATGTATAAGGAATTGTATCATCTACTTCACTGTTATGTTGTTTTTGTCTTTCTCAAAAACATTGAGTGACAGGAGTAATGTTGCCTATACCAACATCAGAATCCAAGTATAATGTTAGAAGTCTTGCTCAAGGAAGCAACTGAACGTTATTAATACAAAAATATAGCCAGGTAGTAAGAAAATAAATACTAATGAAACTCCTTGGATAAAACTTGATGCAATTCTGAAATCAGATCTGTCAGAAGACATTTCCGGGTGAAGTAAATTTCCAGTCAGACAAAAGAGCTAGGCCAGATCCTGCCCTGCTTAATGTGACTGGGGACTGGGTAGCCTAGAAGTGATCTTGCAGAGCCTGTGCCTGCAATGTAATCTGGGCCTTCTGGAGGGATTAACTGTATAGACACACCTTGTCAAGCAAGAGCACTCTGTTTATCATCTTGTCGTCTTGAAGTGTCTGTCCCTGTGGTACATTCTGGGCAGGCGGGAGATTGCTGAGAACAAGAGCAAGTGCTGCGTATTGGATCAAGCCAGCTTTAGCCCCTTAACCTGAGATGGATTAATGAGCTGTAAGTAACAAGGTGCTTGGTGACCCTATCAATTACGCTGTAACTCTTGCAAGAGGTGCATTATGTGCAAAAAAGATTTGCAAGAGAATCTGTCATCCAAAAGTCATCCCAAACAGATGCTGACACCTTAGGTATTTTAAAGCTGTAAACTTGAGAGCTAACATTTGTAGTTGGACTTGAAACCTCCTGTCAAGTAAAGCGTTTTCTCATTAAACACAGTGTTGGCAGGTATTTGTGATACTAGGTGTAAGTCACGTAGGCACTGTGTGAGAAAGTACTTATGAATTGATATCCCTAATAGGTATATAGCTGAATACTCACAACACTTAACCTTACCAGCTGTAAAATCTGCTGTACCAACCTCAGAATTATACAAAGGTAAAGATATTTTCTATAGCCTCGAGAATTTGCAAAGGCCTCACTGCTGATTAAAACAGCATCCAGGAACCCTGAGCAATTCCAGCAACACCAACTGGACTGCTGCTATTGCTGGCAGTGTAAACAAACTTTTACAGAACTGGAGTTTAATGCAGCAAAACTTCAAAGTAATGGCAATCTAAATGTTAACGTATTACTGCTCTGTGTGCACTAAATCAAAAATGTTACAAGGGATTGACTTGTTTTTGTCAGCTTTGGATTCAAATGCCACCATATTTTAAAAGGATATTAAAAAAGGTGGCGATGGGAGGCAAAGGAAAAATACAGCAAACTCAATTTCGAGATGTCTGTATTGACTTGAGGTATAACTAAACTTGGGATTTATATTCTTTGCTTGCTGTATCGAAAACATCTTTTGTTTCCTGTGTAATGTATTCAAAATGTTATTTAAATTTTATTAAAGATGTAACTACTACTTGCTCTTGTTTCCAGTTGAAATAGAGTAGGTATGTATTGTGAGTACAACAAATACAATTGAAAGGAAATCAGAACATGAGTGAATAAACTCATTTGACTTCGTAATGCCAGGTTGTTATGCTTCACCGTCCCTCCCGCTTCAATCTTGATTATTTAATATTAGAATTTCTGCTGTGGCTTCTTATTCCAAAACTGTGGACTACAGGCTTTTTGCCTTTGACTACTGAATGTACCTTGAATAGCTTTTTTATTGCTGAAGGCACTGTGACTTGGCAGAATTGCTGTACCCACGGAGGAGGAAATGGTTACCCTGAGGGTGAGTTCAGCTCAGAAGAATAACTTAAAAGTTTCTGCAACATATCTTGAAATGTTCTGTTTGCTGTAGTGAAATAATATTGTCGTGTTGTTGTGAGAGAAGGAGAGGTGAGAAGAGCTTCACATAACAGATTGTACTCTTTGCTGCACCAAAATGACTATAAATGTGGCTGATGTAGGATAAAGTTAGGAGTGCCCCCGTGCTTCATCACTCCTCCTGCTTAGACAACTTGGACACAAATCAGTTATTAACATTGCATGATTGGAATTCTTGCTTCTATGCGAAAGCAAATTTCTTACTTTTCCACATAGTTCCTTGAAAATAAATGAGTGTTCTAGATCAGTTACTTATGTCAGAGTATCTGTGGTTCAAATAACTTTGTACTGGTGAATCTTTCCTTCACCATGTGAAATGTTTGCTGTGTGTGCATTGTGCTGGTGACTGTAGGCTGCATCCCTTTCAGTTGTGAATATGCAAGGAATTTTTAGTACACTGATAAGGTTATGCAGACAGGCAGCCTTTGCTTTGACAAAATTGAGCCTTCTGTGTGTCAGATTCTAAAACTGTTTATGCTATCCTTGTATGGAGTGTCATTTGCTACAAATCTGTGGGAGAAACGGAATCACTTAGGTTGGAAAAGACCCTTATGATCATTAAGCTCAACTGTCTGTCACCTAACGCTATCAAGACTAGAAAGAAGAGTCTGAAAGCCATCACCATGCTCACTTTGGGTAATCTTGAAATATGAGAAGCATGTTTACTCACATAGTAAACTAAATTAATTTTGAGATCATTTATTTTGTTTTTCTTCTCAACTTTGATATTTCTGTAAATGAATTTATGGTTGAAAATGAATTACTTAAATTCTTTATATAAAATAGATTTTTATCTCATAAACAGCAAAGAGAATTTCTAAACATGAGTATATGTTGGTTTCCATATCACTTTTTCTCTGAAACATCAGCTGTTTGCTTTTCTCTCAAAAAAAACCCACTGTATTGCCACGAAACATTAAACAATTTGACAGTAGCCTCAAATGATTAACTTACAGTTTACTTTCTTCAGCTATCAGAATTAATGAATTATGGAAAAGATGCATATTAGTAGCTAGAAAATTAGAAAAACGGATAGTCCTTTTGCACTTCCCTGCATTCCTTCTTCTCTTTGTCTGAGTATCTAGAAAATTCCTTTTTATTATTTAAAGAAAACGTAAAGTTTTGGTATGAATAGGTGATCTTGGGAGTCAAGAGGGCATCGAGCAGTGCTTAACCATTACCAGAGGTGTTACTTTCACAACTTTAATCAGTAGTGCAGTGGAGATGTTAATTAACCTTCACATCTTTGAGTGATGCATCTCTATAATAAGGCAGCATTCAGCATGAAATTCTTTAATCAAATGATGTGGGATAGTAATTGATATCCATTGCTTTGGAACTCTCATCTGCAGTCCATCTAAGTTGTGGGTACGCTTTCTTATTAGTTGTCAGGAGTACAGACTTGAGATCTTACGTAGTATTTTTTTTGTCGAACTTATAGCTACTTTTTTGCTAGCATCCAGCTGGAGTGCTCTTGCCAAACATTAGTTCTCTGGTATTTAGCAGCTTTCTTTAATTAGAAATCTAAATTTTGATTTTGTTTCTTTTGTTTGTTTTCATATCTGTTGTAGTTTCAATGCTCTCCATTCTTCAAATAATTCATCTTTTCATTGTGCGGAGAAAGGACTAGCAGCTTTCAGTTTTCAAAGTTAAATGCAGTTTAATAAGGTGTAACAAGCTTTTGAATTAGCATCCCAGTGGTCTTTCTGAAGTTGGTAGTTCGTTATACTCATGACTGTCTTAATTGAGATATTTGAGTTCACCTATGTAGACCTTGAAAATCTCTCTTATCCTTCCCTGAACACAGGTTTTCAAGTAGTCTTATAATCATAAGCAGAAGAGTAACAGTACTGTCATGTGTATTGTGAGTTATATTTTCTGCATTTCAAAGAAAATAACTCAGAAAACCTACTACATTATTTTACCTCTTTGTAAATGTTTAGAATGTCTTTGTGTGTGTGTGTGTGTTTTTTTGTCTACTTGCAGTCATTTGTGTTATCTGAAATATATTACTGATGCTAGAAATGAGCAGTTATTTTCATTCACTGGCACTAAACTTTACATATATATAAGAAATGAAAATGAGCATTATAAGCAAAACTGGAAGAAGACCAAGGCATCAAATCATAATTATCACTTGTAAGAAAATTTTAAACCCAGGTTTCCAGTGGTAAAATGCTGTATTAGCCTCATTCTATAAAAGCACTTCAGATCACATAGTGGATGTAGATAATAGCTTCTAATAATTTCTCTAGGGAATGGCTAGGAGAATGTTGATTTGGTTGCTAACTGCGTACATTTTCCAAAAATGAATGCTGAAGTCTTCTACAGAGTGGTACTTATGTGTAGGATTGCTAGTGAGTGTTTAATTTTCAAATCATAACATGACCTAGAGAGAGAAAAATCCTGTAATGACTGTAGCAAATGAGTGCCTTCAGAGCTTTATATGTGAGGAACAAAGGTTTGTCCTGTCCTATTAATTTTGTAACCCTGACAAAATCAGAAACATTTTAAGAGCTTTAATAGCTATTCTGACCTTGCTTCAGATATGGAGTAAAACAAGATAATTTCAGCTTCCATTAAAGCCCTGGTATGCATTAATTCCGTCAAAACAAAACAAAATGAAAGATTGCCTACCAAAAAAAAAATAATATATATATATGAGAGTATTAAAAGCACTGGAATTCATTTCTATTCATTTAATCTCAATGTTTTTCTGTTGAGATAACATGATACATAATTTGACAGCATTTGTTTCCAGTGATTCTTTCCTGGCTAATGACAAGCAGTTCCAGCATCATCTGTATTTATTTAATTTATCTTGCATAATTGAAGGCCCTATTGCCAAATGCATCTTTTTTGCTTAGCATTTTATGTCTTTATGCAGATTTTTATTTTGTGCAGTCAAAAATCAGAAGTGTACTTATGCGTACTTGTTCATTGCTCTGTGCATCTTGGATGTCTCGCAGGGAGCATTAATGATGTATTGAATTGTCTTGTTACAAATCTTTTTGTACAAAAATACAATTATAATTTTGATTAGCTTGAAAATGAATATTTTGTTCCTCTCAGAAAATTGCTATCCAGACAATTCAGTCAACTTTGGGGACACCTCTAATGTGCTGTTTTCCCAAATTAAGCTCATGTATTTTTCAGACAGATGGGCAATTCTCAGATATTTATAAATGGTTGAGCGCTTTAACAGATCTGTCATGCACAGTTTGTTTTTTAGATGTAGCTGATTTGTGCACAAAACATTACTAACTTGTATCCAGCAATTAAAAAACTTACTTCAATAGGACTGGGTTAAATCAGGCGTTCCAAGTTGAAGTTCCACATGTAGTAGAAGGTTTTGAAGAAGGGAACGCAAGAAACAAGTTGCCTATGAACATGCTTCAAGTTTTGGAGCATTGCCCTCTGCTTTCCCAAGTCAGACCCGGAATGTTTTTTTTCCTCTGGGAGAGAGACTGCTTTTCTTTTTATCCTTGCGCTTTCTGAGATTATATGCTTCAGTTTTTTCAGCTGTGTAAGGCTGTTGCTTAATTCTGCTGACACACAAAGTGTGTGTGGAGGCAAACAAATCTGTTGCGCTTTGATCCATTCCTTCAGCCTTTATTCACCCGCTATAGGAACACCCGTCCAGTCTACCCTCTCAATGCAGCAAGTCAATAAATAAGTAAGCATTAAGACAATGATTCAGACTTGAAAATGAGTTAATAAAGGAAATAAACTTGATATGTTTCTCGCAAAGTGTGAAAATATTTATGAAAAGCTAACATGTAATTTAAAACTTGTTTGAAGGAAGTCTACCCACCATACTTCAAGTTGGTGCAATATAAGTTTGGCTTGAAACTTAAGCTCAGGAGCATAAAGACTTCTGTAATGGCTCAGCAGAAGAGAGTGCTCTGCACAGCATGGGAAATCCTGACCATTTAGGACAGGTTTCTGTTAGGGATTTTGTTTTGGTGTGATGAGGAGAACGCTTCTAATTGTGTATAGTTGCAATACTTTTTATGGATGTATGGCACTAAGAGGGGTAGAATTCCTTCCAGTTTCTGCTGATTTGAATCCATGTTTATTGCTTTGAGTTTTTTTTATATAGATAGATAGATTCCTATGTTAATCTATGTTAATAAATGGAATTATTTTTAGAGTGTTTTCCCATGCCCATTTCCCATGTCTTCTGGCCATGCTGCCTAATGTGGCTGCCAGTTCAGTCCAGTGTTTTATTTTGAGAAGTGCGGGATTTCATTGCTGATGATGCTCCTCCTTTTTATTTTAAGCATTCCTAAGCATTCTGATCAGCTAAGCAATTATCATTGCCTACAGGAAATGCAAACAGTACAATGACTGGGTGAGAAGGGGATGCTTTATAAGAGTGAGGAACTTTCCTGGGTATCCCATATATTCAATATCTTTAAAGGGCAAAATACGATTATTTTTTAATTTCTGACAAAAAAAAAAAAAAGTTCTGTTTTCAAAGCTATATAATACATTACTGATTTTCTGTCTGAGGGTTATCGATGGAGAAGTTGAATGAATTGAAAATAATAAGGCATAGGATTTCTAATGTCCTCTTGTTTATGTATATAGCAGTTTGTGTTGCAGCTCTGCAAACTAGCTGAGAGTAACTTCCTTTGCCTTTGATAACGTTCTCTGTTTTTGGGGTACAGTACGCCTATTCAAAAAGGGAAGGTAGACATCTTTATGACAGTTCTATAAATGTTCAAACTTCACAAAGTTAATTCAAAAAAATACACTTTTCTAATCAAATGTGATGCTTTAAAACATGTTTTGAGCACAGCTGTTTCACTTAGGACAGGAACTGAAAAAATTACTCAACTTCAGCATTTCAGTTTGTTTCATATGAAACAAAATAATAGTTGCAGGTGTGTTGTGTCATAGAAAATCTGCTAAGAAAACCCTCTAACTCCAATGAGGCTTTAGAAAGCAGACTTTTTTTTTTTCATGACTCATACAGGGTGACTTGGTGAATGGAGCATGCTGTCTTGGAGTTTGGATGCTACATTTATACAATTACAACATATGTATGCAATACATATGTCCTGGAAACAGCATACATATTCCTTTTTTTTCCAAGAACTCATTAATATATACCAATGTAATTTGAGCATGCTCTGTGTGGCACTCTGGTGGTCTTAAGACCCTGTACTCCATCCCCTTTATTCCATCTTCAGCTTATTCACAGTGACCCCTGGCTGACTTTCAATTGTTCTTCCCTAATTTGGCAAATTTCCAGTGCTCCTTATGACATGATGAGCAACTTTTTCTCAGCACACTCTAACTCAAAAATAATTTCTATGGAACCCAAGGAGAGTCCTTGCACCTGATGGATGTGAAGTTCCTGGTACATATCAAATAAATAAGTTCTTTGGTGATGTCAATGGGTTAGTAGAAGCAAGGTTTTACACATACAAGGTAGGACTGCACTTAACAAGGAAACGCTAAACTTGAAAATTTCACTAAGCTAGCACGCATCAATTCCTTTTGCTTAATTAATATATCTTTAAACTAATACTTATTGATCCCTGTTTCTATGTCACCCTATATCATAGAAAGAGGAACAGATGTAATTATATTGGTCATTATCCTATAACAGATGTTAGTCCTGTTCTCTTTGAGTAGTTTACCTACTGTATTTTTTAACTGAAGAAAACTAGCTTATGCTAGTGAATGAAGACATCAAAATAATCCAAATTTCTATTTGTGTCAAAAACTCCTGCTTTCCTTAAATGCACTTGAAAACACCAATTGAAGAGCTGCTTGTCTGAAATCCTCCTTCTGTTTTCATATTGGCAGTTTGATGTTAATTGTAGGAAATAGATTTTGTGCTTCAAGCTATAATAGCATATGAACACATTGTCCATGGGTACATTGAAGTTTGTCTTTGAAAGAAAGGAAGAAAGCTGTAAGCACTCTTAACTAATGTCTAAATATGTTACAATCTGTGTGCTGCTGTAGATATAAGGGAATAAAATGGGTTAACAGTGTCTAGTACACTAGTGGTATTTTTTTCAATACGTACTCCCATAGTACAGATGATTCATTTTTGAAAGGAAATCCAAAGTATTGCTTTTCAGCTGAGTGGTTTATCCCTGTATTCTTTTAAGTGGCACTAGTTGAAATGGTTTCAATAGAATTTAGGACTGTAGGAAATGTGAGCTAATTCCTTCTTCCATTTTCTCATGTCTCCACCTTGTTTCTTTTCTTTTTTTTTTTTTTTAATTTTTAAAGTGTGATCTAATTCAACTTTGTTTTCTTCTTAAAGTGGGCTACTTCTTCTGCACCTGTGAAAGCTTATATATTCTAAAATGATGTGACTTGATTATGAATGACAGTAGAACATGATCGTGGATTAATTAATATACAAATACAGCATATAATTGCAGTTCAAATTGTCTGCTTTAGAGAACTGCATTGGAGTGAGCAGTTGCACTAATCATTCTGATTAATATGTAATATTCCAATCTCTTTGCTATAATTTGCATCTCTAACATATTTATTGAGAGTAAGTGGGATTATTTTAGTGCTTGATGTAAATAGAAACAATCCAGTAAGTTCTGTAATATGCCTCTGATGAAAAATATAGAAAAGAGAAACAAGTCAAGAACTATGAGTAATTTTGGTTGTTTGATAGCGTCATACTCATTTATATAGCTGACTGCCTTTATTTCAAGCTGTGTTATATAAAGAATTATTTAATGCTTTCTAAAGCATTCAAAGGGTATCCTGCCTTAAAAAGAAAGTCATTGAATGTTCAAATACAACTTTGTGGATTGTTACCAAATATATGTTTACTTAAATCTGTGGCTTTCAGAAGTGTTATTATGCAGAAAAAACAGTAATATTTGATCTATGAGAATTCTGTTCTTTATTTCAATTTTTCTCTTATTGGTTTATCCATGAGTAAAATAAAGATGTTTAATACTTCTTTGAAAGAATAATTCTAAAATTACAAAAATGATTACACTTTTTCTGCAATGTGTCGATTCTCTCCTTTAAATTAGTGACAAAAATACACTGTGTAAAGAAACGCATTAAGTATTTGAGCAACAAACTTACTTTTACCTGGCTTCATAAGAAACAGTACTGAAAAGCGCTGAACTGGGCAATTGGTATTTTCTTTCATGCTTAAATCGAATTAAGCTACTCTGGGCTGCAATCAGCTTTTCTCAGCAGGAGCTTGTGGCTGCTTCACCAGCTTCGGTGAATGTGCTGTGCTGGACAGTTGGCTGCTACACACAACTGGCCACATCCAGGGAATCCAGTGCTCGTGAACATTTACAAGGGCAAATGGTTTTAAACTGGAAAAGGGTAGATTGTTTACTATGAGGATGGTGTGGCACTGGAATGGTTTGCCCAGAAAGGTTGGCCCAGGCTGGATTCAGGACCAGGCTGGATGGGGCTAGACAACATGATCTAGGGGGTGGTGTCCCTACCTACAGCAGGGGTGGGTTGGAACTAGATGATCTCAAAGGTCCCTCCTAACCCAAACTATTCTATACTTGCAAATGTTTAAACTTGTACAGAGAAATGAATTAATCTTACTAATAATAATGATTTGAAAATCTAATGTCCCTTCTTCACATAAGACAGAGAAAGTTCTGGGGCTAATTTAGATACTTAGACTAAGTCATGACAAATCCAAGTGTGGAATGACTCATTTCTAGCTTTGTGCTGAAGCAGCTCTGGGATGATATAAAATGCCATTCTTTGCTGTTTTTCTGCATGGCTTTAGGGGACTAGCAGTTTTCAAGTAGAACTGAAGCAGAGTGATTGATGCATTAAGGTAAAAAGTCAGTGATGTAGTCTCCATCCCAGAAGGCATGTTGTTCTTTGGTATATCACCTGTTTTACAAGGAAAGGCTTAGGGTAGATTGATTATGTATGAGAAAGGGTAAACTGGAAGAATTAGCTGAGAGAATACAGTATTCATCTAGACAGCTTCCTTTTAAAATTGAACCAAAAATCTATGCAAGTGATGATAATGAAAAGCAAACAACCCTAGGGTGAAATAAAAGTGAGAAACTTATGTGAAAACAAAAAGAAAAATCTGTCTTTATATTCGTAGCAGCAGAAATGTGTTTACACCTATGCATGGACCTATGCTAATGTATGTCACCTCTGCATTGAGTTCCTTTCCAGGGTAAACATTAGATTTCACGGTGCTGAGTAGAGTTTCAAAAAGCATTAAGATGGTATTGCTGTTTTTATGATGCGTAGTTTTTAATGGAAGTTATTGGTTTAATTCTAATATCATAATTCATATTCAAAAAGTTGCATTTTAAAAATCTTCCTAATTCTTATATTGATTACATTATTTCTTTCTGCTTACATCACTGGAAATTCTTTTATATAAAACTGTCTATTTTTATGCTGCAAACTGTGAAGTGTTTTAGATAAGTTGTACTTCCTCTAAGCACTTTGACTTCTGGTTTCAGAAAGGTGAAAAGAAGTTGAGTATAACTGCAGCCTCCTATTTTGAACAAAAATTGCAGCACAAGATAAATATAATGTATTTTCAGGAAGTGTTATACCAGATTTCTCTTGGATGTTTCCAGTTATCCATTTTTAGTCACTGTATCTGGTATAAGGTTGTTTTAAATTGAAGCATGTCTGAAGGAGAGAAGTGGTGTGCGGTTGATTTTGTTGCTGTTGTTTAAGACCTTAATCCTGCTTTCAGCTCTGTTTTTAAGGTGTCTCTTGAATTTCTTGTCTTGATGTTGGACATCTTAGTGCATTTAACTCTGAAGTCTGTCATGTCTAATTAGTATCTTGATACCGTACAGTTAGTTTGTTTTGCCAGTGGCATAATCTTTTTTCCTTTTTTTCCCAGTGCTTTTTGAACAGAGAAACCAACACCATCTTATCTAATTGAGCAAGGTGAAGTTAATCTCCTTAAAATTCCTGTTGCTTTTCATATTGGTCTCATCCTAGGTAAAGCATGTTATTAACTGCCTTGCCCAGAAGTATCTCTGGACAGCTGCATTGCAGACCCAGCAGATAAGATTCAGCATTTGAGGAACTTTATGCTGAATGAATATTGGTGTTGGTGGTACTCAGTGAAGTTGCGCCTTTAGAATTGCTAACTTTCATGCGTGTTCTGTATTTCAAATTTCTACATCATTCTTCATTGCCCTCATCAAAACTCTCATCTAGCCAGCAGATTATAGTACAACAATTGCAAATATTCTGTGGTACCTTAAAGCACACACTAATGACTGCCAGCATTTGAACAGCAAGACAAATGGGTATTGGCTGTGGGATGCAGTCAAAGTGGGATGTGTGTATAGTGCACTGTACAGTGGCTACTGATAAAAAATAAGAAAGTTTAAGTTCTTTTTCATGATCTGTTGGAAAAGGCTAGCTTTTTTATCTCTTACGCATGTTTTTGTGTGTTCCTGCTGTACATTTCTTTTTCTTTCTTTACTGTCAAATACTCTCTGTTTTGAGAATATAGCCACTACTTTAATGAACACTTTATTTATCCATTCCTTTTTCTGTAAGAGCAGCTGCAGATTTCAATTCTGTAGAGTTTGCAAGCTTTAACAAAATGTTTTCTGTGGGTGTGTCAGGCATTTGTTTTTCTGAAGCCTGCATTGAAGCCTTAGAAATCTATGTGGTATATTTTCACTGATTTTTTTTTAACACCTTGTGTGTAGCTGTACTACTGTTATGGACATGTATTTGTATTATTATTTTTTCCCCAATGTGACACTGGATTATATTAATAAAAACTGCCAACACTAAGATATACAGTCTTCTAGAGGGGGATTTACTTTACCCTTTCATGCAGGTTTCAACGCAGATGATTCATATTAGTCTAGATAACCTTACATTGAAGTAGAAGGTCAGCAATGATGTAGAGCAAGTCTATTCCATAATTTGGCTGACCTTTTTAGCATTATATTCATGATTTGTGCTTTCAGATTGTCTTGCCTCAGCATATGAAGTCTGGTTTGAGAATAATTTGATAAATCATTAAAATGGTACTATATGTAATTTTTATTTGTATTTTTATTTTTATTTATTTATTTTTAAGAAATTGCAATGATGAAGTTGTTTTGGTCATAGAGTTGTAACTGAGTGCTAAAATTGTTTTTAATAGAGTAAATTGAAACGATTTATTGTTTCTATGTTTTTCTGGAAAGTTGTGTCCTGCAGGCAGAATACAAAATTGGAATAGAGTGGGTGAGCAGGGTATTCCTTGGGGCAGAAGTGGAGCAATTACTTAGAATGGTCCCCTTTTCCCTGATGCCTTGATAAGGACTTGTCCGCAGGCTTTACTGACTTCCCTCCACATCGGCAGTATTTCCTTGGGTTTCTGTCTGGATGCTGACAGCTTGATATGGGACTGCCTGGTGCTGTGATAGACTCTTGAATTTTTTAGTAACAGGCACAAATTGATCCCAGGATAACAATAAATTATTTGGGTGTTTCCAGTGTTCCTAACTGCTGCTATTACAGCCTTTCTTTTGTGTTGCCAGATGCAATTTAAGCTGATTGTAGGTTATGACTAAAACAAGAAAAGATACTAAAGGACAAAAAGGCATAACAAATTCTTAATGGTAGCAGTGCTTAACTTTCAGAGCATTGTAGATTACTTAAAGCGTCTTCTTAATTTTTGAAGCACATAGCACTTAGATTTATATAGCATACAATGTTGTATGATGCCTGCTGTAATGTGTAACGTAATGCTATTTCAACAGCTGAACAAGAAAGTATATGTATGTTCCTTATCCATCGGGCATTTACCAGATTTGTAGACATCAGATCAAGTATAATTTCAGCATTAAATGTGGTCACATGTCTGGCGGATGCTGCTAGACAGATCATCAGTGAGCAATCCACTTGCCTTGTGAGGTGAATGTTGATTTTTAGGTGTTCAGGCACTGGACTCTTTTGACATTATTTTCTGAGAAAGGTTGTGTGCTCTTTGCAATGTCTAAAGCTTTTTACTGTTATCCAAAGATCTCTTTGGTTTTTTATATATATATATATATATATACATATATATATAAACCTGTAGTGATATTAGAGTGTTACACATGATACTGTGGAATATGGCCTAAACATAGCCTGCTGAGGGAGGGGAGTGGTTGTACATGACTGGAGAATGGGATGGAGCGTGAGTCGGGTAGCTGTTCCCTTGTTGATAACAAGATCTGCCTCTTGCTGTGGAGACCTTACCCAATCGAACTTACCTTTACATACCCTAATTTACCTTCCCCCTTGGAATACTGACTAGTCATACTTTAATACGTTGCTTGCTTAGAATACATGTGGTTTTTGACATATGTGCAGCAGCTTGCTCAGTATACATTTGTTTTGGTGCATCTGATCTGCTTCAGTGTGGTGCACTGTAGTCACTGTCTTTCCCTCTGGGCAAAATAAACGAGGGAATGAGGTGGGACAGATAAGTAAGGACTTATGTCATACCTAAATTACAGAAGAATAAAGGACAGCTTTTATTCCTTTCCTTCTCCCATATGTTTCTTAACACTTTTTGCTGTAATGCTGCAGTTTTATGCTTCAGTCTTCAACTTGTAGGCATTTACATAAATGTTGACAACTACTCAGCGAAAGTAGGAGAGGTTAAAGATAATGTTCTCGGGAGTCTGAGTTTAGCAAGTCTATGGGTGTACTTGTCTTGGCTGCCTTCTTACTTAGCCAAGCCCTACTGCTCTTGTCTTACAGAAGTGATTGTTATTCTAGGCATAAACTCAAATTACGCTTTTAATGTTTCTTAAGAAAATACCTACTATGTAAAACTTAAAGCACAGCATTTATATTCACCTTGTACTTCTGCAGATGTTTCATACTCCAGATAATTCCTTTCTGCCCATTAATAACAGTGATAAGATTTTTTCCGTAGCAGCAGAAATGTGACGACTTTTTTTTTTTAGGAACACTATGGAATGACACTTTTAATAATTGTCCAGAACTTTTTAGATGCACACAGATGTCTTACAAGTAAACAAGTACAAGTACTACTACGTTAATGTAAAATTTAAATTAAAAAAAAACATTTATGTGGATGAACTCTATGGAGCTGAGTTTCTCCTGTTGTCATTTTGTCCTGTTTTAAAAGAATTGACTGCAAACTCTGAAGGCTTCTCTGAAGATAAGAACTGGTAAGAAATAGTCTAGGGGCTATAGTCAGCCAAGCATCCCACAAAGGAATTTTCTATCCCTAATAAGAGAAGACCAGAGTTCAACTCAAAGAGGCAATTAAGCCGACCACAAGAGGTCCCAGGACCACCACCACAAAAACACTGAGCATGTGACATGCTAGAAAGCAGAATCCTATGTTAATGATTTTGGGGGAAAGTATCAAATGCGTATGTTCTGTCCAGAAAAACCTTTTTACATATGTAATACAAGTAATGTATATAAGCTGAAGATTTTTTTGTCAGGGAGGCACAATTTGGTGAAGCAATTTCCCCCATGCATCTGGCATCATAATTAAAGAATGCTTACTTCTTAGCAGTGCATAGGTCTTGAGGAATTATCTATCAGACAGGTGTTTAGATCAGGTAACACACAGAGATAAACACTGTGTGATCCTAATCTCACCTGGTACTGATAGAAATTACTACAAAGCACATGGAAGTATAAATAAGTTACCTCACATTATTATCTATCCTTTCAAGCCATCTCTTCTAGTTACCATGCTGTAGTCTGAATGAAACTTGCCTTCAAGTTACACTTCTCTGTTCATGACTTAGATTTTTCAATTTTGTATGACTCTTTAGCAATGCGTGCAGTTTTCCGTGAAAGTAACTTGGAAAATCTTCTAACATATGTTCTGAGAATTAGGGTATTTCAAGTACTAAATGACCATCTGAAGCTGTTAACAGTTCCTGCTTCATGCTGATGTGTGCTATTAGCCACATGCTATTTGCTCTGTTCTTAGTTTGCTTATAGTGTGAAAGTCAGTGTGTAGAAGCAATCTCCATACTTCTTAAAGCACTTCTGCTGGGGGAAAAAGAATCTATCATTAACGTGGTACTGGATGTCTGGGACACACTTAAATTCTTAGTTCCAGTGGAATATAAGAATTGTTGTGTAGGGTCAGAGCACTGTTTTGCAGCCTTTTCCCTTGAGGTTGATACTATATCAGGGGGAGAATGATGAAAATGTATGTGTGTCATATAAACATTACTACTATCTGTGCCTTAAGAACTTTGAGGCAGAATTATTAAACTTGGATGGCTTTTTCATGACTTTGTGCCATCCTTTTAAACAGTGTTTTCTGTCACTGAGTTCTGTATTTTAATGTGTATTGAGTAGAACAAGTATCTGATAAGTTCACTTTAATTTGTTGTTATATATGTCTGTTCTTATCTTAAAGATTAGTAAAGAAGGTCCTTCTACCTTTCCTTTTCAGTCTCTTCTTTTCTGGAGTGGAGACTTAATCTATCTTCCATTTCTATTGTTCCTTGATCAGAAATGTATTTATTTATTTATTTTCACAAACTCTTGCCTTTCACTTTTTCTGCCTATTCCTGGTAATGATGTAGAGAATGAGCTGTAAGTAGGGTAAAGATCCAGGCACACAAAGGATTTGAGAGACATAGTGATTTTATGATTTCTTTATGTTCTACTTCTTATTTTGATTACTAGTGAACATTGAGCTGTCATTACCAATGAGATTACTATTTATAGCTGGTATCATTTTTTTCTTAGTACTTGTCAGTTCAGAGTCAATCATGTGTATTGAAGTTATCCTTCTCTTTCCCACGTGAATTACTTTGTCTCCATTGAAATTCTTCTGCCATCCAGGTATTGATGGAACTATTTACAGTGCTTTTTACCAGTCTGAAAACCATATATTGCCAGACAAAAAATTGTGCTTTCATTATTAATCCTTTTCTGACTTGACTATACATGTTGGAAAGCATTCCTTCAACAGATCTGTCTTTATGCACGCTCATTTAGCTTCTTGCCTTGGTTGCACAATACTTGCTTCCATATCTCCCTATCTACACGGTATAAACATTTGATGGTACTTCCCTTATCTACTCAGTAGGAAGACACAGACTCCTTCTGTTTTCTAAACAAACTAAAGAGCTATTCATCAATGAGCATTAGAAAGCATAACAATATCATTACAACTTGCATCAGTGGAGCCCATTTTTTTTCAGTCAGACAAACAAATCAGTGTAGCAAAAGAAATCTCTTTGCACTGTCAGATGCTAGATGGCCAAATATTGTGAAAATTGGAGCTGATCAGTGACATTTATAGGTACCTCACCTTTGGTCTTGTCTTGGACTGAATCCTGAAAAATGAATGTTACAGTGCTGCTCAGTAACCAAATGCCTGTCAGTCTTTTATAACTTGTTTAGGGTTTTCTTTTTTTCAAGGAAATCTACATGCATGTGGACTTCAGTAGGCGAACAGATAGAATCAACAACTCATGACATTTAACTGAAATGTATAGGAGGGTACAGGGCAAAGTCTTGCCAGGAGGGAATGAAAGAGTTCGTTACCCCTCACAGATGCTGTGAATGTACCAGGCTTGCTCCTAATAGCAAATACTGCATTTGTGACTGTGCTTACCTCTTCAATGTCAGACGTCTTCAAAACATTCAGCTTTCTATCTGATGAAATAGAGTGGCAACGTATTGAGTTGTTCTTCAGTGTCCCTGTCACACAAATTTCAAGGAAGAGGAAGTGTAAAAACCATAACGTAGCTAGTGGCTCCATACTCCTTTTGATCTGTGTATATATAGTTCTTCAATACTGGCTACAAAATAAATTGCTACAGAGCAAAAATTTGCCTCTACTTCCTCACTTCAATTGTAAGCTGATTTCTGCTTGCATTGTTAGGTGTTATCACCACTGAGACTTGCAGAGAATTTGTGGCACAAATTTTAGCTCTTTTTAATTGCAAAGAAATTGTGATTGTTATGTAGCTGATCTTGCAAATTCAAAAATATTCTGTACTTCGATTATGCTTATTTTAAGTGCTGAAGTCTGCAACAGGCCTGCAATTGCTAGCACTAACAGCACAATAATACAGCCAATTGCAAACAGCAGTCTAATTTGTTGATTTCAAGTGAGGTGTAATTATATTGCTTCATTTGCTGAGCAAATCATATGAGAGCTTCTCTAAATCAGTCTGATTGTGTAATGAAGAGCTAATTACAAACAGCAGTGTTCTTGCAGTAAATTTATGGTAACTGCTAATGCCAGGTTGGCACAAGTGTGACAATGGCTCATTAGTACATTTACAAAGGCAGCAGTGGAACTCTGCCCAAAGCATAGCGACTATTCTCTGTTTCCGGAGACCAGAGTGATTACCTCTTTCCCCTCCACTGTAATTAGTTAAAATAAATAAATAAATAAAAGTCTTTAGTCACTTCTTGGAAGAAATGAAATAACTTTTCTAGAAAAGCCTGCCTTGAGGCTGAATGGCATATAATGAAAGCATTCTTTTCACCCTTCAGGGAAAGTTAAATTTTAAAAATGTTTGACAGAAACCTCAGCCATTAGTGACAACTGGAGGTCCAGTATTTCCTTTCGTATCTATTTTAGCACTTGGCAGAAGGTACCTATTTGCCACTGAACCGTCATGGAGTAGGGTCAGGAATCGTCTTGGCAATCACATTGCAAACAGAGAATTTCTGATATTGTGTTTTTGTCAGCCCTGTGCTAACTAAAAGATTTTAGACTTCTACATTCTGAGGGGTTTTTTTCCTGTTTAAGTTGAAATTGATGGTGACCTGATGAAGCTGCCATTATTTAATTCTTGATTATGCATACTGTCAGATCAACCATCTGAAGTGGAAAGATGAACTGGTCACTGCAAATTCGTGGTGCAATATATGTTCTCTAGTTTTTCTGAAGTTTCCATTAATCTCTTGACTTTTATTAATTTCTTTGAGTTCCATGAAGCATGCTTTCTTATAGGCGCTTTCAAGCAATCTGAATAATTTATATCTGAATAGATGTGTGTAATTGCCTGTTCGATTTTAAGCCTGACACTCGTAGTAGATTGAAAGCTATTTTACACAAAGACTTCTAATCTGTTAAATGGTGCACTGGGACTGATTTCCTATGAAATTGCCTGATACACCTTCTGTCTTGGCACAATAGCACAGAATAAATTTCTTCCTGTATGTCTCCATCCTGCTTTCTCTTCCCTCTAACGCAGAATAATGAAGCTGCATCTTATTATTTCCTCACTGATCCTGCATAGTGGCAGGTGACCCTTGTTGAATGGACAGCCACCCCAAACACAGAAATACTTCTTGTTTAGATCAAGGGTGATGGACTTGAACTTACATCAAGCAGACTTCTTTGAAAAATGCTTGATACTTAACTTCAACAAAGTGTTACAGTTTTGCCCCACAAGTTCCAAGGTGACTATTTGCACTGATGCAGTCGTCTTTTGAATTTTTGAACCTCTTTTGTAATGTAAAAACAGTCCAGGCCAAATTTCTAGATCAATGACTCGTGTGCAATAGTAAATTCTATTGATATAAAAAAAAGTCAGTCAGAAAGCTGTGATAGTCACTGATAGACAGTGACTCTACCTGGACTGTCATTTTAAATAGCTACCAACAGAAAGCGTGTGTATACAATGTTACTTCGATATTCCAGAGGGGAAATGAATACATACAATTTTCGTCTAATTATGCATTTGTTAGGCACGAGCAGCATCATTTTTTGAAAAAAAAAAATAATAATAATCACGGTTTACAAAGTATTTGGGCTCAATCTTGTGAAGTATACATTTTCAACAAGAGATTGAAGATGCTCTCAACTTTAGCATGATATTCTAACATAAAATCTGTTTTGCTAAACAGATTTTCTGCTCCATAACTAATGTAATAGTAACTGCCAATAAACCTATTAAAGGCTTACTACATGAGTATATACCTTACAATCTGTTTCATTAGACATAGCTAAAATATTGCAGTAGAGAATGTCACAGATAGTTTTACATTTCCTTAACTGTTTTTTTTGTTCTGTGGAACATATGGGAAGAGGAAGTTGCAAAGGCACTGCAAGATTTACCGGAGTTATTCTGTCAGTTTTTAGATTAGACAGTACACAGAAGGGGTGGAAAACTACTAAATATACTTGTATATTTTATCAGTGTAAATGTTAGTCATCCTACAGTACGGAAAATCTGTAGACAACTTCATTTTTCTCCTTTCCCTTTCATCTGATAGAACAATGGAGCACTATCGTATTGGCTATTGTATTCTTTCTTGTTCCTGGGTCTTATTCCTGATAATCTGCGGAGATAGAATTCAGGTAATTCCAGAAGAATTTTAACCAAACCCTATCATATTCGGAGAAGTTTGTACTTTGAATGAAGCCTGGTCTCTGCCTTACTCCCAGCTTACTCTTTTGATCCTGGATTTGTAGGCTAGTCCTCTTATCCACACTTTAAAAGAGATGATATTAATCTGCTGCTTCCCTCAACCTCCCTACCCAAGAATTGTGACATAGATCTTTCCTAAATTGTTTTCACACTTTGATTTTCCATTAATTTTAAGTCTGAGCTTAAAACGTTATCTCTTTAGGTGAAATGAGAGAATGAAATGGAAACCATCTCAAAATGGGCTAGTGCATGTCTTCTTGTCTAGTTTCTCATGAACATCAACACTCACTATTTGTGTATATAAATTTTTGTTATTATCTCATATAAAAATCTAAATCACAATTCCACTGATGAGACAATGCTATGAAAACTGTTTGACAATAATTGGGTAGTATGAGATGGCATTGTAACACAGGGGGAAGGTTTTCTTTGTGAGATCCTCATGAGAACCAGACCAGGCAAATCTGATCTCACAAGTTAGTGTGAATATATTATGGAAAATCATAATTCTTATCATGGTCCTGTATTTTCTATGCAATGTAAATGTACAATATCTTCTTTTTTTGGTATTCTATATTGCTTACATATGATATTTTAATATCTATGCTTATGATGCTCTTGGGTGTACTTTATAAAATGAGTGTCCGGAATTTGGTTTGCTAGTGAAGAAATAATCAAATGATATAGCAAGACTGATTAATGCTTTGGCCCACAGAACGGGCTTCATTTATTCCAAAGTCAGAGTGACTGAGCTGACTGGAGATAATAAATGGATGCAAGCTGTAGGATGATTTATGCATGTTTCTCTGGTAACAATACTATTGAAAATTATTGATGTCAGCTCTGGATAAATATGGCATTTCTTTTATTAATATTGCTACTACTTTTTGTGTTGAAGCACTTAGCTTCAGTTATGCTTGATGTCCACTGTCAAGGGATGATTTATTTATTTATTTTGGAAAGGACAACATAAGAAATAATTTCAAAGGCAGGAGGCTGAAGTGTATGCAGGGTTTAAGAAGTAGGTCATAGGTGATTTTTTTTTTTATTGTATTTGTAGTTGTTTTCACATTCAGGTAACATTAGCGTGTAAGCATGTACGTGTATATGGTGTATGCATATATTCTAGGTAGCACAGTACTATAAAATCACAACTTTTTGTCTCTGAAAGTACTCTGAAGATATATTGCTTTGTGCTGCCTTTTTGACAGCATTTTCACTGTCAGAAGATTGACTTGATAACTAATAGGTTGTTCATCCTTCTGACTATAGCTTTGTTGTTTGTTTGTTTGCTTTTTAATCTGCCTATGAAACTGTTGGATTTGAGATCTCCTGAAACCATCCCTACTTAAGTGTTACACATTTGTGTTCGAGTGCATGTCTATCCTTTAAATGTGCATTTGGAAACTTGTGTTGTAAGCTCAGGGTTAACAATTGATTTCTATTTATTACTTCGTTAGATGCTACTTAATGCTCTTTGAGACAACTCCATTGTACAGATTTTGTGCTAATAGTGTCCTGTTTCAGTAACACTTAATTCTATTCCATATCATTAGCTAAATCTGTTTTCTAGGAGTTCTTAATAAAATGCCAGTCCCAGTTCAGCATACTCCAATTAAGTGAAGTATTTTGTAACAATGTATTAGAGTTCTCATCCTGAAGTGCTTTACAATGAGATATATAGAATCACTGGCCTACAACTCCCGGAGTGGCAGAGGGCAACTCTTAACTGATATTTTAAGCATTGGAAATTAATGACAAGAGGGGAAATTTCAAGCAGTTGTGTTAAGGCAAACATACATTATTTTAACATGCAGTACATACAGGCTCATCAACATCAATTCAGTTCAATCAGCACTGAATTTTGAGAGCTAACCTGAAAACCTTAGAATAAATGATGCAAGACTTATCATTGAAAGACCTGCTCATTTTCCTCTTTTGTTCTCCAAATAACCTTGCATTTAGTATCATGGTTTTCTAGACAAAACCTAGGTGAATATTAATAATAATTCTAAATAGAAATATATTTAGATTAACCTCTTGGGAAAATAAAATGACATTTTCATGCCAGTTTCTGATTGAACTTCAATCATCACAGCCTTTCTGCTTCCTGAAGCCTTTCTAAAAATGTTTTCTTAAGGTGAAAAAATGAGGGAGTTATTAGTTGACTTCATCTTTAGACATAAAAATCAAATACAGACTTCAAAGAGCAAGTTTGTTGCATGTTCCAGGAGCTTTGATATCCTGATAATTATTTGGGATTATTTTTTCTGCATCATAAACATCACTAGTTGAATTAAATCTTTGCTGTACCAGACATGGTAATTGATCACTCACAATAAAATGTCTCAGCTGAAAATCTTTGCTGAAATAAGCAGTTGAGTTTACGAATAGTAACTTAGTCCAATTTGCATAGTTTAGGAATGTGGGATTTTCACAAAAAATAATGGTGGCAAAGATTGTTTTGCTACAGTAGTATTATGGTTATAGCTAAGGGACCTCTAAGAGAACAAATTGTTTCAACAGTAGGGAGAGGAGCTGTGTGGAAGGAAAGTTCCTTACCCTGCCTGGGAAAAGACAAGGAAATCAGTTTTCAGTATCACTTTGTGTTGCAGCTGTGATGAGATGAAGTTTTCCAAGGAAGATGGGAATAGAATGAAAGTAGGGTATAGAGACTTTTTCTTCAGTTCTGGGATGTGTCACTCAGATTTTGTGAGACAACCCAAATGGCAGAAGGGTATCATGTTCCCAATATCAAAAAGTTAGACTTTGAGGCAAAACAACCCAAAATTTCTTGGATTAGCTGTTGGTTCACCCTTACGGAAGTAAAGCTGAAAATCACATTCTAATAAACTAAAACATAGGGGCATACAAAAATTTTCAAGTTACCAGTTGGGATAGTCTGTTGCATGAATTTCAGGTAAACCTTAAAAAATCCAATTAGGACAGTGACGTATGAGTGCTTAGAGATGGATATTGGTGATATGGCAGTAGAGGTTGAACTTTCCCACAAATATCCCAAACATTGGGTATAAACACAGTCATGCAGTGGGTGGTGCATTTCAGCGTGGATGACAGTGAGAGTGGAGCACTTCTGCTTGTGCGGATTTTCACAAGTGTGGCATACAGCCTCTTGTTCATTGCTGGTGAAAATGCACTGCTAATGGTGGTAACCTTGTTGAAAAAGTAGTGTTTTGTAGAATTTGCTCTATCAAGCAGTGTTACTGCGCTTTGCATCTGTTGTAGCTTCTGTAGAAAATAGAGTTGTCAAACTGTTATTTTCTCTTGTGTTGTAATTACAACACAGATTATGGTATACTTGTAGGAGAATGTTAGCTAGAAACTGATAGTGACAAATAGTACAATGGATTTCAACTGACAAAGATGTTATTCTCATTTTAGCACATGGACTTTTCCCTAAACTCTGAACTGTTTTTTGCTATTGAAGTACATTAAATACAGGCCCCAGAGTGATATTAAAACCTACCTAGAACTTATTAAAGAAAGTATTTGAATTGCACCGAACTTATTTTGTCTGTACTTTTCATATATGCTCTAGTAAATTAGTTTACTAAAAAGTCTTAGAAGTTAATTTGACCTTTATATCCTAGTACACCAAATACTACCCTATCAAAGTATATCAAGTGCTACATTGTTTTAGTGTAACTAAATTATGCATAGTGTTTTCCTATTTTGCTGCTCCTGATCAATCTCTGTCGGCATGTGGCTCCGCCCATGAGAGCTTTAGGAAGATCACATTTAAAAGTCTCAGGAAACATTTGCATGTATTGTTTTCTGCAAACTTTGTCTGATAAGCAGCTGTTGGAAAAGGGCAAAGTTTCCATTCTTTTCAGCACCCAACTAGCATGCACTCAGCTGGAGGCTGAGCTAAATCACTGCCTCTTGAATAGGAGATATGCATTAAGTCTATTTTGTCAATATGTCCTGGTTTCTGGTTTCAAAATTCTCAGTACAAACACTTGTTTGCATGTGTCCTCTAACTTGTTTTTCTCCTACGTAAAATAGGATGGTATTTACTTTTAAAACCCTTGATGGGTAAGGGAGATGAGCGCAGAAAGTGCTCAAGGCAATTGAATTCATATTCTTTCCTTACATTCTACTCTAACAAGTACACTTTTACTTGCCTGCGAAATTTAGTTTCACACTTTTTGAAGATTAATTTAGCTCAAAGCAGAATTTTGCAATGGCTGATGACTTTAAATGGGGCAGCATGTTCTCATAGAAGAAATCCTGCCCTTGACTCTCATGTTTTTTAATTGACATGATTGTACAGTGGTGAACACTTACAGCCATCTGTGAGGGTGGGCACATAGCCCACTTTTAATAGGTGCTGAATAAACATGTTTTTAGATGGGAATCTTGTGCAGTGCTGCACATCCTCTCTCTGCTACAGAGAGGTCAGGCTCTGTGTCAGTTTTGCCAAGCATTTCTTTACACTTCATGAAACTTGTCGACACTTACACTCCAGAAAGGAGAATTTTTCTTAACAGTGAAAGCAGGCACCTGTGCCTGCCCACAAGGCAAATACAATTGTAAGAGTGACCTTGAATAACAGAACGTGTCAGAGGAATTGCAGAATTCCTGTAGCAATCCTCCATTATTAATCTAATTCTGGAGTGCATTAGTAAATTAAAGAACAGGACACAGATTTCAAACATTTCAATGAAATTGGTAACAGGTAATGAAAACAGAAAGTGCTCCCTCCCACAAGTTGTCATCTTTGGCTTTTGACATTGTTTTAAGATAAAAGGGACGTTTTTAAAGATTAGCCATTTGTCACAAAGCTTAATTACCTTTATTAGAGGCAGTTTAACTAGACTCTTAATTCTGTTCAGAAAAATTGTAACCTGTGGAAAATGAGTAATTTATAATGTTAGTCTGAAGTTTTCTGCATTTTACTGTGTTATACAGTGTGGTTTTTTTTCTTTTAAATTCCTACTTGTCTTTTAACACTTCTCAAAGACTTCTCAAAGAATTCTTTGTAAAGTATTATCTGTTGTAGTCGGTAGCACAGTTCAGTGTACCAGTTTGCTGATGGGATGTATTTAGGATGAAAGTTGTCATCACATAAAAGTCTATGAAGCAATGTTGTGCCTCAAATATGTGTTCATGTATGTTAAAAAACAAAGAAGCCAAAACCACACAGAGGATGGTCAGTATTTTTCGTGTAAGCAAAACTTCCAAATAGTGTATCTTTGTATATAATTTCAACCATCTTTTGTTATTTCAGAGGAATGTCAGGGGAAATTACTTCACACTAATCTCCTCTTTAGAATTTTAACAAAAAAATCAAACACTTTATTGACAGAAATGATCTTTGGTGCAGTTATTCTAAAGACTGCCATTTGAACCAACTATTTTTCTGTGCAGTATTAACATTGTTAGTCTTGCACCTGAGCTCCAGTTCCATTTTACTTTTGTCTCTGTTGTACAAGAATATAAAATTTGTGATGAGGATCAGTGTCGTAGAACAATGATAATAAGTTAGTCAAAATATAAATAATTCTCTCGTGATCATGCTACTCCCCACTGCATATGTGCAGCTTTCGTTTGACTGAAGTATCAGAAGAAGAAAGGATTAATTTATCTAAGTTGATTATCCTGAAGGGAACAACCTAACTCCCACAGTGATGGAACTGATGGAATAATTAAAATCCAACTTGCTCTGCTTCCACATAAATCTGAATGAAAGTGAGTATAAAAATTATTTTACCTTGGAAAAAAAACGAAAGCAATATTTTTTCCAGAATTGTTGGGTACTGAAAGAGGCATCTATGGGCTTATGACATGAAAATGGATTACTCATTGTTTATGAAATTTTCTGCCTTGACTCTGCCACAGAGTTGTGAAGCCAGGTTGTCTCTACGTAGCTGCAAGATAACAAGCTGAGCATGAGTCAGGAACGTGCTGAGATGTGGTGGATGACCTGACCCTGGGGATATTCAAGGTCAGACTGGACCAGGCTCTGAGCAACCTGATTGAGCTAAAGATGTTGCTGATTATTGCCAGGGAATTGGACTAGATGACCTTTAAGCGTCCCTTCCAACTCATAAGATTCTATGGTTCTATGATCTCTGCATTGATACTAAGTTAAAACTCACATATTGTCCTCAGAAATCAATACAAAATTGCTGTTTATTTGCTTTCTGTTATGACAATGTTTTGTTATTTGAGTACATAATGTAAAGCTGGGGTGAATTAGCTTCTAAGAAGGCCAGTGACCAGCATATAAATCATAGGTATTGATGTAACTTGGAAGGATAAAACAAGCACAAAGTACTTGTTTGCTGTNTGAAGTTTTCTGCATTTTACTGTGTTATACAGTGTGTTTTTTTTTCTTTTAAATTCCTACTTGTCTTTTAACACTTCTCAAAGACTTCTCAAAGAATTCTTTGTAAAGTATTATCTGTTGTAGTCGGTAGCACAGTTCAGTGTACCAGTTTGCTGATGGGATGTATTTAGGATGAAAGTTGTCATCACATAAAAGTCTATGAAGCAATGTTGTGCCTCAAATATGTGTTCATGTATGTTAAAAAACAAAGAAGCCAAAACCACACAGAGGATGGTCAGTATTTTTCGTGTAAGCAAAACTTCCAAATAGTGTATCTTTGTATATAATTTCAACCATCTTTTGTTATTTCAGAGGAATGTCAGGGGAAATTACTTCACACTAATCTCCTCTTTAGAATTTTAACAAAAAAATCAAACACTTTATTGACAGAAATGATCTTTGGTGCAGTTATTCTAAAGACTGCCATTTGAACCAACTATTTTTCTGTGCAGTATTAACATTGTTAGTCTTGCACCTGAGCTCCAGTTCCATTTTACTTTTGTCTCTGTTGTACAAGAATATAAAATTTGTGATGAGGATCAGTGTCGTAGAACAATGATAATAAGTTAGTCAAAATATAAATAATTCTCTCGTGATCATGCTACTCCCCACTGCATATGTGCAGCTTTCGTTTGACTGAAGTATCAGAAGAAGAAAGGATTAATTTATCTAAGTTGATTATCCTGAAGGGAACAACCTAACTCCCACAGTGATGGAACTGATGGAATAATTAAAATCCAACTTGCTCTGCTTCCACATAAATCTGAATGAAAGTGAGTATAAAAATTATTTTACCTTGGAAAAAAAACGAAAGTAATATTTTTTCCAGAATTGTTGGGTACTGAAAGAGGCATCTATGGGCTTATGACATGAAAATGGATTACTCATTGTTTATGAAATTTTCTGCCTTGACTCTGCCACAGAGTTGTGAAGCCAGGTTGTCTCTACGTAGCTGCAAGATAACAAGCTGAGCATGAGTCAGGAACGTGCTGAGATGTGGTGGATGACCTGACCCTGGGGATATTCAAGGTCAGACTGGACCAGGCTCTGAGCAACCTGATTGAGCTAAAGATGTTGCTGATTATTGCCAGGGAATTGGACTAGATGACCTTTAAGCGTCCCTTCCAACTCATAAGATTCTATGGTTCTATGATCTCTGCATTGATACTAAGTTAAAACTCACATATTGTCCTCAGAAATCAATACAAAATTGCTGTTTATTTGCTTTCTGTTATGACAATGTTTTGTTATTTGAGTACATAATGTAAAGCTGGGGTGAATTAGCTTCAAAGAAGGCCAGTGACCAGCATATAAATCATAGGTATTGATGTAACTTGGAAGGATAAAACAAGCACAAAGTACTTGTTTGCTGTGGAACACGTCCTGCACTAGTTCTCAGTGGATGAGGAGTGGTCTTTGGGCACTTCTGGGCAGTTTTTGCCTTTGCTACCAACCTGTGCATTTTGGTAAATCATATCTCTGATAACCAAAGTAATCTTTTTTTTATCCATTCTGTTCCAATGAAATCATAGATTACAGGGCAGAGTGTTTGTTAGTCTGTATGCTGTCCAGTATAATACATTCTCAGACTTAATTAACTTAGTCTCAGAAGTTCCTATAATAGTCCCATCCCATCCTAAAAAAGTTTTGTACATCTACTTTTTACTTTAGTCAGCTTTGCTTAGTCTCCACTTTTAAGTACTGCATCATTCAAGGACTTAGATTCAGAGAATGATTTGGTATGCATCAAGAATATGCAACATTGTTCCATGAAAATTCAAGATTCAAGTTGGTAACATTCTTGTATTTTTATATGTATAGCTAAACTTTTAGTAATATGTGGTGCCAGTGTATTTGATTTTTGAACACACAGGTGCTACAAGAAATGTAATGAATGAAACACGATATAAACTTTTAAACTTGATTTTTATTTGTTTTTTTTTTTTTCTTCTTTTTTTTTGAAATTAGAGTGCTGGTGACATGCTCTTGTGTTTCAGGCCACGTTCTTTTTAGTGGACTTCTTTTCTAGGACTTCTAAAGGAAAAAAATTGTCCTTCCAAGAGAGTCCACTGATGTATAGGACTAAGTCATAGACTTTCAGAGTCTCTTAAGCAAGTGCATTATCAGAATAAAAGCCAAATTTTACTTAAAGTTGCTGCTGTTTGCCTGCACATTCATTAATTCACCACCACTCCATCATGGTTAGGGGCTCTGAATCATAATTTTCTTCAGTCTCTTACACATTTTTTTTCCCCAAGGAGATGCTACATTTAAAAGTTAATTAGTTTCCTTGCAAATGAATAAGTCAATAAAACTGAGTTATGATTATTAAAATCATAAAACTGGCAGTCTCACAGATCTGGACTATTTCTGAATGTGTATTCATCGCATGCAAATTTCATTGGGTTACAGATCATCTGCACTTCATATTCTGACAAGACAATATGCAAGGTCATTTTGAAGGGGAAAATAAGTTCAGTGTTGATTGGTACCAGCCAGCAGAGCTTTCTTATTATCCGACCTCTGTCTTCTTTTTCTTTCTCTTTAATTCTTCTAATTTTTTATTTGGATAATTTTGGAAGAACAATTAGGTTGTTTGCCTTAATAATGTCCTAGTGATTATAGGAAGGTAGATGCTTGAACCAGTAGAGAAAAATAGATGAAAGCAGAACATCTGAAAGAAGTATAGCAACAGAAAACAAATATCAAGTCATCAAATATGTATTTCAGATCAGTTAGTTTTATTGGTGAAAATTATTTGGTAATATGTTTCAAATTGCCAGTTTTGGGCAAAACCAAGAAAAAATTGGGAAACTCATAGTTGAGTATAGACAAATGTTACTCAGTATATGCATATGTGATGTGATTAGCATAAGTCAATAGCATCTAATGTGGCAGAGCTATTGTTAAGTGTTTCGGTGTTGTGATATTTAGACCTAACAAATGGGTTTAAGAATTGAATGAAAATGCAAGTTTTTTGTGAATAACCTGTATACTGACCTCTTCTCTTACTATTTTTAGTGTGAGGTTAAGCTGTTTTATTTCATTAAAGCATCAATTCTTTTCACTGTTTAAAAAATAATAATAATAATTCAATTTCCTTTCAAAAAAGAAAATAAAAACCACACAAATTCCAGAAGTCTTTCAGTTCTACACTGTAACATTCAAGATACAATGAAACATATTCCTTCACATGCATCAATATGGTCAAAAGCAGTAGAAAATCTGATAATCCTCTTTTGTAATAGTTTTGCATTGGAGTACTAGTGACTTCTTCTTTCTGAAGGAAAACCGCGTGGATTGAGCTTTCAAGGATTTTGTAGCATAAGAAAACAAAGTGAAAATTGTCTCATTTACAGTCAACTTGCATTGTTTAAATTGTAGCTGCCAAATACTTGCAGCACATAACTTACTAGGTGTGTGTAAGCAGTTACAATTTTATTCTATATTAGAAAAGAGAGGAAACAGTGTTATGGTCTTTCTAATGCTTTGACTGGATATTCTGTAGTACTTTCTGTCTTCAATTTTGGTGGCACGTTTCAGTATCATCTCATCTCACCTTTACAATATTACCTCAGGTTGCAGAAGATGTGTTTTGTTTTGTTTTGTTTTGTTTTGTTTTGTTTTGTTTTGTTTTGTTTTGTTTTGTTTTGTTTTGTTTTGTTTTGTTTTGTTTTGTTTTGTTTTGTTTTGTTTTGTTTTGTTTTGTTTTGTTTTGTTTTGTTTTAAGGCAGGCTTAGTGGTAGGAATATTGCATGGATTTAAAACTTTTTAGTTAGTGGCAAGAATTCTGAAGCAAAAGTGGTCAAGCCATTCATAGCAGTATTTATTTCCCAGCTGTTTTGCCTTCTTTAATGGAGCCTATTTATCTCCAGGAGAGATTAAATTATCCAAGTATTTGTGTAGTTTAAGTACCACGTTATTATTTATTTTGTTAATCAATATTACATACTTAAATTGGACTATGTGTTAACTTTGTGTGCTGAGGCATGCTTCTGAGTGCAAGAATGAAAATAAAACCTTGTAATATTCTACCTAGCTAGGCTGCAGGATAATATCTGTGGATTAACAGTATGTGGAAAAGGAATTTATCCAATAATCCACATCATTTTAGAATGTGTATGCCTTGATTATAAGAAACTGAATCTAAATTTAAGCCTCAAAAGTTTTGGTGAGTGGCAAGGTGAAATGCATGATGTTTTCACAAGGGTGTTACACTAGTCTGCTCCAAAGCCTTCATTAGCAGACTCATGTTTTTTGTTGTTGATTGTTTTTCCTGAGGACTTCTGTGTAAGAACAGAAAAATATATTGGACGGTGGGAACTGGCTAAAAATAATGTAACATTTCGTGTTCTTGGAATCACAGACTGATCTTGTGCTGTTCTAAAGAAAGAAAACACGAGGAAAGGGGAGAATCTGTCACCTTCTTCTCTGGTTTTGAAATGAAACATCTTGAATAGCCTTTGAAACATTTAATCCCATGAATACAAAATCATAGATTAACATGTGGATAGCCAATTTATCACGTGTAATTGAATGTCCATTTCATGCAACATAAACTTACGCTGTTACTCTTTACGCAGTGAGGCTATATGCTTTTAAGTGCCATATCAGAACAAATCATTTTCTACATCTGTTGTTAAATTTTATTGAAGAAAAACAGCAACAACAACACAAGGACAGGTGATCATAGTCCCATTTCAGTGTCATTTCCTAGGACTTCAATTCCATTTTCAGAATGAGGTCTGTGTGTTTATCCCTTGTCTCTGAACTAGAAATGCGAAGCTCATCAATATGATCCCAGAATGTGCTAACCTAATGACTGAGACCAGAAGTTAGCAACGATAGTTAAGTCCTAAAAGTACTTTAAAGCAATCAATTGCAGCCAAGCAGGGATCAAGATGTCAAAGTATATACTTATTTGAGCTCTTTTTTTAGTCACTTCATTGGCTGATCTTATTCCTGTTGCTAAAAAATGCTAAAATTTATAGAAGTACATGCACTGAAGTCTGTGAAAAGAGGATGATCAAACATGAACTGATGGTATTCCAGGTCAAAACTCAATAGTACTGTACTATTTGACTATTTATAACTTGTGCCATTTTCCATTTTTGTATAGGAAAGGCTATATAGTTGGGTTATTCTCCAGCTGTGTGATAGCGCTGTGTAATTAAACCAAAAATAACCATTAAACCAAAATATAACTGCGTGTTTCTTAAAGATATGCTAAATAATTATGTAACAGTCATGTGACAAAAGAAACTAGACAAACTGTAATTGTGTGATTTGGAGATAGGTAATATAATGCTGTCAATTCCCAACTATGCAATATAAATTAATGTAGATTGAAAAACAAAACAAAGCACTTCTTTTCTTTTTCATATATGTACGTAAGTGCAAATTTTTTTCGTACTCAGAAGTTTATTACTGAGATTTATTCCGTATTTTTGATTTTACTCTTTACAATTTTGCTCTTCAATTTCAATTGTATTGACCAATAAAAAAGTTAAGCAACAAGCAAGGACTCTAATTAGTAGGTTCATGATTATGGGACAGACTTCAGTCTTAACTGGCATTTTCTTCCTGAAACTATATCTTACTTCAGAATCACTTTTTGAAGTGCTAAGACACTTTTCAACAGCAATAGATGTTTTTAATTTATGCTAAGAATATGTTCAATATCATATCAGTTACTCTTAATGTTTAACTGTCTGAATCACTTCAGCTTTTAATGTGTGTTACGATTCAAGCTGGCATGTACATAGAATCCTAAAGATTTTTCAGGAATACTTCAGAAAATCCTTTTGCAAGTATGTATTCTTTATTTTCTTTTTAACATACTGAAACATAATCTGACGTTTCTTGTTTAAAAATGTATTGTTGTGAGTTTATCTTGATGCTATATGGAGATGAAAGTTTGTCTGTCCATGCTTGCATATCCTCTTGTGCACATGATGGAAATTTAGCACTTATTTAGCACCCATTAATTGATAAGGATTATTTATATTGTACAGCAGCAAGAGAATATCAGTTGAATCTGGCAGGAGATGTTTTCAAAGTAAACCAAAGGAAGGGCAGGTTTTTTTTATGAAATAGATCAACTGTAGGATTTAACAGGCAATTCTATGTATGCTAATAGTGTAGATGAGTTCAAGATAGGACTGGAAAATTCTTTCTGATATACATAGATGTTGTTAAAGTCACTTTCTAACCCACTTAAAAATGAGTAGATGGTAGAAGAGCCCCAGAGGAAGTATTGTGTACATTTGCATGTCAGGTTTCTAAGCCAAACATGTAAATAGAACAATTAAAAGCAGATGAAATGAAATTTTGTTTAGATAGAACATGAGCAAGTATGGCAGACATCGTAAAAAGAATAATGTTATAAATTGTTATTTTAGAACAATATCTGTGCATCCTTTCTTTTTCTTTATCTTGACCACGAGATCCTGGCAACCTACAGCTTTGCATTTCCATGGTGACTGCAGTTGTAAAGCGTATGCAGGGTTAATCAGTGCAATGCACCCTATGGAAAAATTGGTGCAGCTATTATGAAAGTACTCTTTTAAGTAATACTACTCTGAGTTAATTTGAAAAAGTATTTCAATCTCCTTTGGGCGTATAATAGCAAAGAAAGGCTTTTTTTTCCTGGAAGCTGTGGTGAAAGAAAGCTGTGGGTCATTTTATTCCATTTTAAAAGTTCTCCTACCTTCTTCTTGGACTTGGAAACAGATAATAAATAGATATCATTTTAAGCGCTGTTTTGATGTTTCTAGAATACATTGACATCAGAATCAATTTCAGTGAGGAAGTCTTTTATCTTGTAATACCCACTTGGTGCCTTAACGAGGCTTGACAGGATCCTGCTGAAAAATTTTAAAAGAACTGCTCCAGGCAAATGTTTCATGGTGCATTACTTCAACATATATTATTGGGGATTTGATGGACTCAGTTACGGGAAGAACGCTGGATTCAGAGTCAGAAATATAGCCAATTTACAAAAAGATTTAAAAAAAGAGTAAAAGGCCATTCAGCCCTTCTACCACTCTGTTCTTCACATCACCCTAAAAATTTCCCTGCCTCCATATTAGCAAAGAAATTCAAATATAACTGGGAATTATTTTAATCACTTAATATGTGAATCATTGTTCCAAAAAAAAAAAAAAAAAAGGAAGAAAGGAAATTTTCTGTAGCAGATACTACTGTTTATCACTTGTGTATGTGTTTATTTATGTGTGCAGGGGTCTGCTGAAGCACAGACCTGAGCTTAGAGATGGCTTACTTTCAGCTAAGGCTAATTCTAGTGGATAAGAACAATTTTTATGTGACTGTTGATAGCCAATCACTTTCTATTCAGTTTGCTTTTATAAAAGTCTTACGCCTTTGAACGTTGTTGAAAGTGTTTTTAGTATGAACAAAGCTGAATGGAAAGTTCCATTTGATAAGTTAATGGTGGGTTCAATGCAGAAATTAGACTATTGGGCAAAATCTTTGTTTAGAAATCAGTAGACTGCAGGGCTGGGAAGCTGTTGGCCACTGAGGCAGGTGTGGATTGCTGAGCACAGAGAGTAATAAAGCAAAAGGGCAGACACTAACCGGCTTGAGATTTAGTGTTCTGTTGTACTGAGTATATGCTTAAGTCCAATGCGTTGAACTCGTATAAGACTGTAAAATCTTATGTGGCCTTCCAGCTTCTTGAGTTGATCTGACAATAAACTGCCTCAGTGTTACCACATGAGATACACAGCTGTCATGGCTGGGCTCTGCTGGTTCCCTCTTTCATCCATCCTCGCGTCATGTCGACTCTGCTGACTCATAGTCATAGGATGCAGCAAAGCAAGGAAGCCAGTGCCAGCCCCAGGAGGATGCTGTGCAGCCTGGGTGGAAATGTGAGGCTCTGTGAACATCTGCTTCAAGGTCAGGGCCCATGTTGATCACATTCCAAAGGCCAAAAGTAATTTCACATTTCTGGAGTGGGTTCTAAAACAAAGCTGATTTCAGAGAGAACAAGATATGGAGAGTTTATGTTTTTCCATACGTTTGCACTGGTATCTTTATTTTGTTTTACCTGAAGTAAATTTGCCATAGCTATCTGACTGTTTTCCAGCAGCAGCTCAAGCAAACACCAGAGATTCTCTGTGTGTGGTGTCAACCCTGAACAGTAGTGTAGCCTACGAATTAGCTTTTCTAGTTTTGTTCTTTAAAGTGAATCAGTGAAACACAGAAAAGTGAGGTCCGTGCAGCATCTGTCTTCACTGCCAGTGATGTGGATTGGTGTCTGGCAGATCCTGCCACGCAAGTGGTGTGGTTATTTTTTGTAGGAAAAATGAATGCTCTTGAACTAACACCATCGGTTTAAGCATTCTTAAAATAACACTATTCGAATCTCACTTGAACAATTATGTGAGCTGTAATTATATGAGTGACTAATGATTACTTATAAAGCATGCTAATTAGAAATGTTGCTGATGCTAAATGAAAAGTAATGAAAAGAGTTTCTAAATTTTCAAAATGAAGTCAAATTAAGTACTCGAATTAGTCAAAATAATTGTCTAATTTGGACAATGGATTCCTGGTTTTGATAATTCCGCCTTCCACAAGCATCTTCATTGACAGACAAAGGATAGTGATTTCTAACTATTTGTAATAAACATTATTTTGACATATCTATTGAACATCAGTGGATTAAATCTAATTGAATTTTGATTGCCTAGCAGATTTGTAGTGGATTACAAAGATGGATTCATTGGCTTATATAGAGAGCTTATAATACAGTACTTAAAATTCAGCCTCCTAATAAACAATTTAATCATTCTGCTTAGCATGTCAGCAATTAGTTGTAAGAACTTGCCTACTGCCTATCATAAAGATGGTTTTCTGGAACAAGAAAATTAAAAAAATAAAAACTGTTTCTCCTAGCTAGGAGAAGGAAAAAATGTAATTTAATTAAGACTGACTTCTCTCCTACTGTTAAATATGAGATATTGTGAAAATGGCAAGAACCAGACGAGCAAGGATTTTACTTGTTTTTGAATCTCACTGCAATGTTTGACTAAAATTCATGATGAAAAGCTTTCCCTTTGATTAACTTTTGATCTACATTAGGCTGTTTCCAAGAAAACCTTAACAGCAGCCTTTCAACGTAAAATTTCTCAACCTCCCTCACCTTTATCATAGGCTGTGCAAACAAGTCCTTCAACGACAGTTTTCCAGCCAGTAAAAACACATCGGGAAAGGGTACCTCATGAGGGCTTTTCCAAGAGCTCTTTTTGATGCAGAAAAGGTGGATCATCACTGAGGCATGAAATGGAGCAGGAAGGGGAGTCAACACCTGCAGTAGGTGACTGTAGTGAAATCACCATATGCAACATCAATTTGGGGACATGGGAGGAAAGCACGTAACCACCTGCCTTAGTAGTCAGAGTGCCTCATTACAGGCATTCTATTTCAGCAGCTGAAGTAACATAGATCCCCCAAAGTATTGCAGTGTAACAAAACTGGTGCTATTCACGCTGAGTTCCATGGATTTAGATGGTATTCTGTAGGAGGCATTTGAATAAAGGACTTCATTGAATGTACAGGGATACTGGGGACTACAACTGCATATAAAATGGCCGCACCAGAATGTAAACATAAGATCTGCCTTGTTATTTCTCAGACAAGGCTTTGTGATCTTAGGAAAAAAGACACTTGGCACTTTGGAAGACATTACCTTAATCTCTTGGTTGTTTTCTGCAATACTGGCACTTGTCTTACTAATGCACGATGCAGCAGTTTGAGATTTCACACACCTCAGGTGAACGGCCAGTGAAGAGGAGGAGACCATTATCCCTCTTCTCTGAGCTGCTAATGACTTCACCTCTGTGTCACAGTGGGTTTGGTTGCTTTGTGCTGCTGCGGTAGAAAAAGGCTTTTCCTCTGGGTTCATTGCCCTCTCTAGGTCCAGGCTAGAGAATAAGACAATAAGAGAGCACAAGTGGAGTTAAAAACTTAGTTTCCCTCTGTGTTTGAAAGTCTGCTGGATTGAATATGGCTCACAAGAGAAAATGTCTGAAGTTGCTGAATTGTGGCAATTTGCAGAGAGAGAGGACAAAAGAGCATTCCTTAGAGAAAAGACTGCAATATTTCATTGACGGTAGTAAATCTGTGAAGGTGAACGTTTGCTTGACCCTTTGCCACATCAGTCAACCATATAATGACTTTCAGAAGAAGTCTGGTGGTTGGGAAGCCGCAGCTATTGCTGCTATTTCACTGTTGGCAACAAATTGCAACCAGAAGCTGCTAAGATGCCTCTCATAGAGTGTAAATATGGGGTCTACGTGACAGCCTTTTGCTGATTCATCCAAAGAAAGCTGCCAGCTTTGGATAGCTTAGCCGTTTGGCAGGAAGAAGTTCCTACAGGGAACAAGTCTTAAGCTAAAAACTAAAAACAAATTAATATTGAGTTGTTCTGTTTTTCTCCTTTGTCAGACTTTGTTAAGCGAACAAATGGTGCAGCATGCATACTCTGTGTGTCCGCTAATATTAGCTGACTGTGAACTGATACCGTTAGTTTTAATTCAGCATATTGATAGTTTTGCCCTTTCTGTTCAAGTGGAAAAGTATGACAAAAGGTCTCCCTCTTCCACCTCACTGGTGGATTTGCACAGTAGAAGCAGCTGGACAAAGAGCCCAAGAATGAAGGCATCAGTGTTCTTTCATGAATCTCTGATTAGGGTTGTATGGATGAATCCTTCATATGAGAAGTATTAATGGATGTCTGGAAATACAGAACATGCACTTCTGTGCAAAGGATATAAAGGATATAAATATATAAAGGCAAATTTTGAAAGTGTTATTTGAAAACTTACTATTTGCTGCCTTTTATTTATACTTTTCTAAGTACATCTGAAGATGAGCAGACCTTCCAGACTTATTTATCTAGAGAGTAGTCATGGTCTTCTCAAACAGTGTCACCTCTGTAGTTTTTTAATAGAAATGTGTGAAACTTGTATATCTTACTTAAAGAGTATCGCTTTGACCCCTTTGTCCTTGTTTTTGGATTCAAGCTCATTTGTTAATAACTAACTGAACTATTTGAATCAAATTACCTGAGTGCTAAATTATCAGAATTCTATTCCAGACCTTGGAGAAAGAAGAAAAAGTATTTGTCTACTGTGTCTGTTCCTATCAGTTTCTTATGAATAGAATTCTAGTAAACTTCAGTTACGTACGCTAATTCACCCTAACTCTTCTGAGAGTGTGTTGATTGTAAAGAGAGGTGCACCAGCAGGATCTTAAATTGAGGTCTAGGTTTGGAACAAGAATTCTCCTCTCACCCTTTCATATGTGAAATTGAATGATCCCTGCTGGTTTTATAGAGCTGTGACCTAAACAGCTGAGCTCTTGGACATGGTGATCAAACTGTGGATATCTTCCTACCAATGATTCCTTTCCAGGCCTGTTAGCATGCAGAGACTGAGATGGAGGCACCCCAAGGTTTGTGCCTGGGGCAGGCTTGTACATAGTTCTCCAGGCACTTATAGAAAGAGCTCAGGTCTATGGTGCAACAGGATCCTTTCCTGTGGTAATGAATATTTTTTCCAGAGGTTTGTACTTAGAGGTTGCAGAGCACTGGCAAAAATTCTGGTTTGATAAAGGTTTTATAATGAGCAATGAAATAAAAGTAGTTAATGTAGTTATTTGCAAGGGCCATAAAATTGTTCAGTCGTCAAGAATAGCTGCAATTGACAACCTAGACATGGAAAACTGTTTTGTGCCAAGCATTTTATAAACATCAATGTGGAAGATCAATAGGTACATTGCTCAATATTGTGATTATACATTTAATGAATCAAGAATGATTTTTTTCTATTCACTGTAATAAAGTGACATAAATGAAACATTTTCCAGTGTACTTGTTCCTTTTGTGAAATTTTTAGGTGATTGGTTGCCAACATTTCTCAGTTCAATCAGTTTTCTTTTCTTATCTGATCTAAATCAAAAGTCTGCCCACAGCTGGGAAGGCTAACTTCTCACAAAAGAAAATGCTATTTGCCAGCTCTGATATTACCAGAGCAAAGATATGTTTTCAAAGCATTGTGCAGGCCCATGATTTTCCCTTGTATTCTTGTACTCACTGACACTTTCATGGATTGTTACAGGCAGTGATCTTCTATTTCAAACAATTTCATACATATATTTCTTCCAGGTGGAAATGTACTATGCGTCTCATTCCTTACTGCCCCCACCTTGGTAGGCACTCAGCTAAGGAGTAAAACCAGTTCTTGTTGCACTGCCACTGGGCAAGAAGACTTTCAGCAACATACGTGGAGTTTTTACCTTATCACAAACACCATACAAATAAAAACATACAAGTAAATTTTCATTTAAATTCACAGAATTGTAGAGATTGGAAGGGACCTCTAGCGATCATGAAGTTCAACCCCACTGCGAAAGCAGGTTCCCTACAGCAGGTTACAAAGGTAGGCATCCAGATGAGTCTTCAATATCTTCAGAAAAGGATACTCTACAACCTCTCTGGGCATCCTGTTCCAGTGCTCTGTCACTCTGACAGTAAAGTTCTTCCTTGTGTTAGTATGGAAGTTCCTGTGTTCTGGGTTCTGCCTATTGCCCCTTGTTCTATTGATGGTTGCTGTGAAAAACAGTCCATCCCCATCAATTTGACACCCGCATTCCTTTAGATATTTATAAACAGTGATGAGATCCTCTCTCAGTCTTCTTTTCTCCTAACTAAAGAGTTCCCAGGTCTCTCAGCCTTTCCTCATACAGGACATGCTCCAGGCCTTTGTGGCCATCTGGCAGACTTCTTTTAGGTAGTTCCTGTCTTTTGAACTGGAGAATCCAGACCTGGACAGAATATTACAAATGTTACTTCACCAGGGCAGAGTAGAAGGGGAGGATTATCTCCCTTGACCTGCTGGCCATGCTCATTTTAATGCACCCCAGGAAACCATTAGCCTTCTTGGCTGCAAGGATGCATTTCTGGCTCATGGCCAACCAGGACACCCAGTCCTACTCTGCAGAGTTCTGCTCCAGCAGATTGGCCTCTAACCTGTACTGATTTATGTAGTTATTTCTTCTCCAGCTGCGAGGCTCTACACTTGCTCTTGTTGAACCTCATCAGGTTCCACTCTGTTCAACTTTCCAGTCTGTCCAGGTCTCACTGAATGGCAGCACAGCCTTTCAGAGTGTCAGCCATTCTTCCTAGCTTTGCATCATCAGCAAACTTGCAGGCGGTGGACTCAATCCACTCAATCCTGATTACATTCTCCAGTGTCTTGGAGATTTTCCAATTGCTTGGAGAACTTCCCTTCAGCCATTCCCATGTGGAAACATGGAACATGGTCTAAATGTTTTAATCTTTTTTTTTTTTTTCCAATTGGTCAGAGAAAGTTCAAGGTTTGGAATGAGGGATCCAAGAATGATATCACAAATTTCACAACCTTAGAAAAATTAATTAGTAAACATAGTATATTTTCTTCAGTCTAAAAGTGCACAAGAGTCTACTGCTCATTGTAATGCATTACTTGTTCAGCAACATCACTGGTTCATTTTTGTAAGAGTACTTTTGAGATTGGCATCCCATCCACTCACAAACTCAGGTGCATTTCATAAGATTAAAAGTGGATGCCTGTCTGGAAATTTGAAACATAAAAAATAAAGTGGATTTAAAAATATATGAATATTAACAACTCCACTTATTTGAGAATATAGCATATTTTATTCCATGTAATTTTAATTTGGTAGTTTTTTATGTTTTGAAAATATACACTGTTATTTACCGAAATAAAACAATTTACCATAGCAAGCTATGTTTCTCAAAATAAAAGCCGTGTAGAAGTAAACATTCTCTTTTCTTCTAACATTTTGTAAACTTTTGGAAGTGACTCTTGGCTGGAAATAATGATTCTAATTTCACCATGACGCTTAGAGAAAAAAGCTGTCCTGTGCTGGATCTATTGGCAGATGAAAGAGTACGTTTAGAAGAACCTAGAAACATAGTACACAGAGTATATTGTCTTATGCTAGGATGTATTGTTTCCATATTAATTACCAACAAAAAGAAAAAATATATATCATAAAGCATATTTTATATAGTATTTTATAATATATAAATGATTAAAAATCATATACATAGTCCCTTCTGTGAATAATTTTTGTCCCCTACAAATTACATCATTTTTATAGATCATGAGGTGATCACTTTCCTTCTTCCCTTCTTCTGTACTTTGTGTCTTACTGCATATCTGAAATGGAACTAAAATACTTTTCTTCTGTACCCACACTAACATTATTATTCTTCTCCCATGTGAAATTTTGACAAGGTATTCAATAAATGTGGTGTGGGTTATTTAAAATTCTATGATTGTACCTGGTAGCATACTTGTTATTTCAGCACTGACTTTTGTGTTCTTCTTTTCAAATGTGGTCGTGTTTGCTGCAAAGTCAAAGTCAACTGCATTTGTCTTAAATGTTCTATATTCAAATAATAGTTTATGAAGATATAAAAATAAGCCTCAATCTTATGTAGATGAAGGCAGTCCTTATAGCTGAAAGAGCATTTTTTTTTTCTAACTGTTCCATCTTTATAAAATGTATTAATATATTCCATGCAAATACATAATGTGGCAAAATACAATTAGGTCAAAGCTTTTGAGAACTTTTAATCAAGAGAAGGCCCTGACTAGTCAGTTATTTGAAATTATTTGGTGAATGAAATCGAGTGGTATGGGGGTAAATGTATTTTTGGTAGCTCTGTTCTGCAGAGTGTGAAGAACTCACTAATTAGAGGTTTGGTTCAATTGTAAAGCATCAGTATTTGATGCAAGTTTTAATAACTCTGTTAAGAAACAAGAGAGTGTAGGAAATTGTTTAAAATACTTTATCTATTTTACCCTCCAAGAGGCAAATATTAAAAGAACATCAAAACATAAGAATTGACTTCTATTTTTTGTCATCTTTAAGAGATTAACAATATAATGGGCATAAACTGAACAACTGTTCTTGTTTAACTCAATTAGGAAATACCATTAATTATGAATATATACTACTAAAGCTAATGAATGTAAATGATAGTTTAATGAAGTTAGTGGAAGTATACAAAGTGCTTTTTGACTGATTAGTACATGGCAAGATTTTGTACAGGACAACTTCTTGAGTCTTACATCTTCCATTGTAACTATATAGTTTCTCATAACTAGACATGACTTAACATGAGTTAGTGCATGCTCACCATGTGAGATGTGTCATTATTGCTGGCTGCCCAGCATTCTAAGTACTTGAGTCCATTGAAGTGTGAGCACATTTAGTCTTTGCACTGTCATTCTTTTCTTGGGGCAACACCAAAGGGTGAATTGCTTTTGTTGTTTGTTTGTTTGTTTGTTTTAATACTAACAAGTATATTCTCAAGATGTTTAAGAGGGTTTGTAGATCAGAATGTTTTGTTTTATTTTATATAAGCAGCGGTCCATCTCACTTCATGAACTTAAAACATATTAACTCCTGTAATTTAAAACTGCTTGGCCTACCTTCACATGCATGCCCTTTTAATCACATCTCAGAAGACTTGGTGATACAACTTCTTGAACTCTATCCCTACAGGCAGGAAGGCAGTAAATGAAAGATTGGTTTGTTTGTGTACAGAACTCTTAGGTCATGACCTGAACCAATGATTGAGCACCTGGTGAAGAGGTATGGCCAGCCTAGGGAGTACAGGTGCAAACAATTTACCTGTGCAACCCTAATCTCATTTAAGGGCTGGTAGCCAAAGTGTTGCTTTCTTCTGGGAGTTTTTTTGGTGAGCTCGTGTCTTACTGGGGTAAGCTATTCCTTTCATGCTTTTGGTTTATGACTGTTTATCTTTCTTTGGTTATTTGGAAGCTGGTCAGAGGCAACTATGTAGCCTCTACATTATTCCAGAATAGTTTGTATATATATGGACAGGTTTCTTGTTTTTGAAATTATAAACACTAAACGTAGCAATCCAGTGTGACTGGTAGTTTCCCTCCGAACAGAAGGAATGATTTAAGCTCTTTTTCTGTTTTGGGTTTTTGTGGTTTTGTTTATGTATGTGTGTGGCTTTAGTTTTTTGAGTCTTGAAGGAAATTTAATCTTAGACCTGGTGCAAAGTAATGCCTTCTGTACTTCCAGTCTTGGGGATGCATATGTCTTCAGCTGGTATCTCTGTAGCAGTGGGTGTTTAGTCAGTTCACTGTATAGTGGGTCTAAGGGAAACTAAAGAACTCCAGAAACCTTTAGCTGTAGAGTTGCATTAGCAATGCATTTAAATAGCAATTTCCAAGGGAGACTTAGTGTTATTTATGTGCCTTAAATTAAACCTCTGTTTAAAGGATTTTTAGTTCAAAGAAATGATCAAAGATACAAATTACTCGTTCTTTGTTGTTACATTTTAACTATTTTTTCTCTATTCACTAAAAGTTGATAGAAGTCATTTTACTGTAACTAATTATGGAGCTACTAGTGTTAAGATGAAAGTGTATGTTTGTGTGTGTGTGTATATGTATATATATTTCTACTTTGAGAAGAAGCTTATAGCACATAGTCCCTTTGGTAGTCTCAGGTGTTGAGAGAAGCTCCTAGTCTCAGATACCTGCTGTCCGTAAAGAAGGAGATGCTTAGTCCTGCAGCATCAAGCCTACCTGTTGGTGATTTACATTTATATATTTTTACATACATGAGTGGTTTTCTGCATTTGATATTGCTAAGTGAAAATGCGTTCCCTTAGCACTGAAGCTCAGGACACGAGTTTCTGTTAGAAAGTCTATCAGCTCCTTTTGTTGTAAGTATGGATGGACGTCCTTGCAGTGTAATCATCGATACTTTTATCATCTTTATGGCTTCTCAGTATGAGACTAATAAGACACAGTGATGTTTGTAATAAGGAAAAATTTTCAGTTATTGCTTTTATGAGCATCTTATATCTTCTTTTCATTGCTCAGTTTGAATAGTCTGAACAATGTAATTTATAACAATAGGCCAGAATGACTAGATGATTGGCTGACCAGCTTGCAGGATCTGAATTTCTGCTATTGAGAGATGGTAGAATTTTCCAAATCGGTTTCTTCACTTCACGTGCTTTCATAAAGACACGCTTCCCATTTCCACAATGATAGTTCTGTAAAAGTAATTTAGGAACTTTTCAGAAAGATTAAGATATAATGGTGTTACTATCTTACTATCTTTTGTATTCATTTCTCACTTTACTCATTTATGTCAGTGTATATTAAATGCTAGTATGTTGTAGTTACTTTGGGAGGGGTCCACACATGTGTGTATATATAGGTGTATATACATAATCTCATTCTTCAAGATTGCGGTGTCACTGAGAGGAATCTGTCAGATGTGCATAGTACGTGATTTAGTTCTCTAGTTAAGCGGAGCCCTCTTTGTTTTGCTTGGAAAGTGTGCTTTCTTCCTTAAAGCACTAGATTTCTTCAGCTGCACTGCACTGGGTTATGTGAGATACTGAAAACTGTACAGTGAGAAGTCAGATTCTTGACATCTGTTCTTTCCTCTCAGAAATTCTCAATTTGAGCTTTTCCTAATAAGGATGGAAAGTATTCACTGTCTTGATGCTCAGGCATATCAGTTTTGGACTGTGAGCATTACTCTGTTGTGAGATGCACTTGTGATATGCGGACATCCTTGTGACCAAAGCAAGGACTCCATTTTCCTCAGCGTAACAATGTTGGAAGTGCTGTTCCTACTCATTGCAATGCTTCTGTAGCTGTCAGAAATACTGTGTCATTAGAATAATAATCCAAGACTTGTAAAAACCTTCTCTCAGGAGAAAGCCTCTAGCAAATATTAAGGCATTTCACCATGAAAGCCTGTGTTCAGTGAGAAATCACTGGGAAAGTAGAAGGTGGACTGTCCTCAGCAAAGGCTGGCTCACAGTTCTTAATACAGATAAGCTGCATAGATGATTCCACCATAGATATTTTGAGCTTAAACTTATTTTTTTTGGGGGGGTGAGGAAGATGTGAAAGAATCTTACTGTAATGATTTATGTGAACATAGCCAGAAGAAATTATGTAATCAGACTTTTCAAATTTTTAGAACTGTATGAGCGGGTGGGCTGCTCTTCTTTCTGTAACTGGCATGTGAGTATTTGGTTCCCAAATGTTACCTTGTGTTTTGTCAGTTTCCTGATTACTGTTCCCTGAGGAAATCAAAAATTGATAAACATTGCTCATTTGAACAGATTAGAAAGAGTGTGAAGCAAAGAATGAATTGTTGTAGTCAATTACTCTTCAATAAATTTTCTTTTATCATCTCCCTTCTAAACTCCTTTGTTTCCTTACTTTCCTCCTTAATAGCTGGGATTCACTTCATTGTATTTCTACTGGGGTAACAATTTTGCCTAGGTAACGCAGGAAAGCTGAATGGTACAAATGTTCTTATAGCTTCTACTCTGGTTAATAATTAATACAGTTAATATACATTAGTTAACCTAATTAATTAAATTAATTAAGAGAGGTCTTTGACTTTAACTGAAGTAAGCGTCCAATTAATAAGGAAACAAATACTGTTAAAGCATTCATGCCATCAATGGTATTTGTAGTTCTGCATCTCTTAACCAACTGGGCAATTATGCTCCTAGTCTCTTTGCATTTGTGAACAGTGATCACCATTGAATCTCTTGTTTTTCAATGCTTTGGGTTACCTCTTTTAGTCAGTCCACAACTGGTATTGGGTACACCAAAGCACGATCACTTGGGTATGCTTCCTGAATGGCACTCAGCCACTTCTTCAAGTGATTTTATCATGATAAATCTGTTCACTACTTCTTTGCATCAGTTTGGGTGATGACTCTGGAAAGTGAATCAAAAAACACAAAACTTCAGTGTTATTACAGCTAGAGTCTTGATTTTTCAGATTTGATTTCCATCACACCCCAAAAGCCTGGTTTAGATGATAGTGGAAACTGTTGGTTGAGTGTCAGATATGAAATTACATGTGTAATCAATGTTACCAGGCAGAAGATAACTTCAGTGAGGTATCCTTGCTCCTAGTGAACAGCTATGCGAGTGTTAGTTAAATTCTACATATTGCATTCACTTGTAATGGGAAAGTAACTTGTGATGTGGGAATTGTGGTAGGTGTCTGAGCTGTGTAGATGCTATCTGACATGTGACACCTGTCACATGAGACAAAGGCTATAGTTGTCTTTTTTTTCTGTGTCAGATCCCTTAGCATATTCATGTTACAGAGTGAGGTTAATTGATGTATTGGGAAGTGAGTTCCTTAGCCCAGCCTGCAGCACTGATCCCTGAGTTTGTAATGAATTAACTAGGCCTTGTGGCAGCAGGTAAGCAGCTAGGAGGAATGGACTAAAGTAATGAAATTTCAACGGGGAAATGAACTGTTGCAGAGAACTTTTGGTAGTTTCAGATATTTTGTTCCAGTCACCTTTATATATCAACCACAGACAATGAGAAATTTCTTTCACTGAATATACTGTCATTTCACTCAACTTAAACTCAAGTATTTAGCACTGTGCATATTTGTAGTAAAACTGAGATAATACTAACTACAGTTTGAGCATGCTGATATGGAGAAACAGTATGTGGAAGTTTTTAACTTCTTCTCTTGCATTAACTTTATTAAATGTTTCAGTTCCAATACTCTGCAATTGTACAGAAGTTGCTTGGAAGGAAAGATATATAAAAACAATATACAGGAGTTTGATTTTTATTTTTTCTGTTTTGCAGTATTACTTACATTGCTTGCAATCTAGAGCAGGAAAATAAGGAGGAAAAAATGTGTGGAAAAGGGCACAGAAACATTTCTGCCAATTCCCCACTTGTAGTTTTCTCCTCTGCTGGTATTACTGTTGATGTGCAGAATTTGAAGATAATAGATTCATTTCCGATAGGGGAGAGCAGAATGGTGGCAGGTGAGTTTTATTTCCAGTTGTAGATAGTGAATCCTTCTGCAAATTCACAAATTTTTATGAAAGTCTTTACATACAACACATCAGCTGATCTTTTGTTGAAGGCAGTATACATTTTCATGTGCAAAGCAAGAAGAAGCTCTCAGTGAATGCATCCTGTTAGAGGTGTGTTCCTATTTAGTTCTGACATGTTTGCGTGCATATGTATGTCTATACTCATTTCAAGCATTTTTCAGATATGAAGTGGACTTTTACCACAGAAATGTCCATTAATTTCTCTTTAATATAGAGGTGATGGGTAGGGTTTTTTTCATTTAATTTTTGGGTGAACTTCAATAGAACTCGTCCATGTATTTAATACTTCAACAAGCAGATCCTTACCTGGTTTAATTTCTAAGCTCTAGCGAGTGAGTGGAGCTACAGCAATGTTTGTTTATCAATACAAAAAGGCCATGAAGTGGATCATCTTTTCCTGAAAATTTTTGTGCTATATTTGTTCTGCCTAGTCAATATGAAATCACAGTCTGAAGTGTTTACAACAGTCAATCTAATTTTAAAATTTTGTTTAAACCCTGTTTGTGCTTTAGGTACTACTTTCTGAATGTTCAGTAAGTCAATAGGAGTTTTTAAACAAAGTTGTGAATAATTATTTATTTTTATATAGTTTTCTGAGCAAACCTATTTCAAATTTTCATTTCTTTTATACCAAGTTAAGCCTCTTGTGATGTATTGTCACCTTTTATTATTACCACTGTTATTATTTCATCTTCAACATTTATCCAAACTTTCACTATTGTAACTGAGAACAGAATTCCGCCTCATTATTGATGGTGTGTGAGCAAATTTTTTTGCATTTTTGTCATAATTGCTTATTTAACTATATGGGCTGATTCTTCGTTAACTCTGAGTGAGCTGCCTTGATTTGTTTTTAGCCCACTGATATTCAACAGACAAATAAAAATTTTCAGGGGATTTTACACTGAGGTTAAAATTCCTTTTCTTTCCTCTCTTATTGAAAGAGGCAAAAACTGCTGAATATAAATATTAAATATAGTGTTTCTGTGAAACCATTGCAGGAAGGTGCATCATTCATTGCAGTTGCCCTGTAAGGAGATAGTAGGGGATAGATCCCAAGAAAGCCACCTGCAGGGAGAGTAGATGGAAACAAATCAGGCTTGCACTCAGAAGAGGTGAACTGTGTTAATACTTGTGAAATATGCTCTGTTTTCTAAAGGCTGTGAATGAGAGAGCCTTTCCTGTCTTCTGCCTGCTTGGTACTTGCTTGCTGCTTGCCTCTGTGAGCAGGAACCCCATATGTCAGATCTGAAACAAAGCTTTCAAAGGAGAGGGGGAAAACAAAACTCAAACTCATATTTTTTTAAAGATATTCCAGATAAAAATAGGTAATTGAAATAAATTGAAATCGATTTTTATGTGCTTGTACCACGCAACATCATGAAAGGTAATGCAAAATGCTGTTAGTCTCTTAAAGATTAGAATAGTAATTATTTTCTGTTCAAAGTAACTTTTATTTGCTCAAAGGCTTTGGGTGCTGTAGCACATACTGCCATATACAGCTATCCCAGGCACAGAGGCTTTTTTGCCCCTTCCATTTTGCTGAGAACCAGCCTTGCCTAAAGATTCAGCAATATAAGGGGGGGGGGG
>VXAB01009766.1:0-49382 GCA_013399175.1 Odontophorus gujanensis | reverse complement strand
AGGGGGGGGGGGGGGGAGGAGGGATAACAACGAAACTAAACAGAAAAACTGCAAGTAAACATACATGTCAGAGTGCATATAGTTTTCATTTCCCCAGAGACTGTGAAGGGCAGGCTATTTTCAGTTTCCCTTACTGAAAACAAGAGTGTACCATACGTTCTCTCAAGCAAAAGATTCTCCTGTAAGCCTCTTGAGTCACAGCTGCTAGCCCATCCTGCTGTTTTCCTGTGTTGCCTCTCTCCAGAGTGCATGTGCATGTCCTCCTAAACTGAAACAGACACATTGCTTTCCTACTGGGACCATATTTCCATACTGCCTTCTATCATCTTTGTTTCAGATACTGCTCTGTTAAGACAAAGCTGGCCTACTGTGAAGCAGGTGCACTGTTCTCAACAGTCCCTTTCCCATGGGACTACTGTCTTGGCAAGTGTAATGCTCTAGGAGGTGGTATTCCATTATTTTAGATAATGGGATGTGATTTTTCACTTCAAGTGTCTAAAGCTCATTCTTTCTTCATCTTCTGATGTGCATATGAAGCTGAAAAGAAAAGCAATAGCTCTTTTCCACAGCTCTCTATATACATGTTTATATTAATATTGCCTGCAGTTAGTCACCAATGCAGGAGAGTCCCAAACCTTGTTTAACGCTTTGCTGTTGTATTTTTACCACTTTTTTACCACTCGCGAAGGACATTTTATACATGTTCCAATAGGTTTGTCATAGTCAAAAAAAAAAAAAAGTGAAAAAAAAAGCCAGGGATCTCCTGGAAAGACTCCAGTGATAGAAAAAACAAGACTCAGAGAAGATCTGAACCATGTCTATAAATATCTATAGGAGCGGGAGGCAAAGGAATGAGGCTGGACTCTTCTCAGCAGTGTGTGGTGATAGGATGAGGAGGAATGGCCACAAACTGAAGCATAGGAAGTTCTGCACAAATATGCATGGGAATTTCTTCACAGTGCAGGTGATGGAGCACTGGCACAGGCTGCACAGAGAGGTTGTGTTTTTCCCATTCTTACATCTTTAATACTCTTTTCTGATCTTATAATCTTTGTAGGTTGTTCTTACTTCTCAGGTAGTCCAGGCTGCTTTCTTCCTGTACTTTGAGTATCCCAGACTTCAACGTTATCTTTATTCCTTCATTAAATTGAAAGAGACAAAATGTTCTTCAGTGCCTAGCAGGCTTTCCGTACGTTTGCTTCCTTTTGTGAGTACTAACTCTGTGAAAACAGAAGTTAGTCAAGTGAGTCCTGTAAAGGTATCAAATTCTTAGGAATTAGTGTGTATCAGCTTTAAGGCATGATTTTTTTTTTTTTTCCTTTCCTTACATGTTCTAGGTTTTGTGTTTTGTTTACCAAAACTGAGTTTGGGAACTTGGCCACTTATCCAGGCTTTGTTTATATGTTTAAAAGGACTTCTTAGCATCCTTTAAAAATATGGGCATATGATTTTGAGTAGCTTTTTTCCACAGTGAGTTACTTCTTGTGATTCAATTTTTTTTTAATTTTTTATTTTTTCCACAGCACAGGTATTTGCTTATGGCTGCTTTCTCAGTTTTCACATTCAGGATGTATTCTATCCAATTTCATGTTGCAAAACTCCAATACCTTTCAAAGTGACCTATGATATCTTGGACTGGACTTTGTGGCTATCCCAAAATCTTTCTTGGATAACTGTGAATATTATGAGGTTTTTCCCATGAGTAGTTGTAGACTAAGTGCCATGTCTTCTTGGTTCTGCATTAATCTCAATCACTATGTTCTTAACTTTGTGTTGCTAGGGTTGTGTTTTATTATGTCTTTAAATATAGTGTTCATGTCCTTTTATGTAGAGGAAAAACAAGAACTGAAGTTATCTGCACGTCATGAGGCTGTAATGTTCTGAAATGTTTGTGGGAATCAGGCAAAACTTATTGCAATGAAATCCTAAGGTAATTAAAAAAAAAAAATCTTGCTAAATGCCATGGCATAATGCATTTCTTCTTCTAATTGTCATTTAACCCATTGAAGAAGAAAAAGGAACCTTTTGTGTTGAATTACTACTGGCAAACTTGTGATTTCTCATCTTCTTTTATAGGGGCTAGCTAGTTCTTTGCTTTCTTTTTAGTTTTGTCTCTAGACTAATTTGCAACTTCTTATGTCCTTTTTAATTCTTTCATTTTATAAAATTAGAGACCATTTTTGTCTTTTCCATTCCTCAGGGATGCTCATCTTCAATGAGCATCATATTCACAATGATGGCGTTACTGTAGGTTGAATTTTATTGAGTGCTGTGAGTCGGCTTGTGGTTTCTGTCCTTAATCTGGGATTAGCCTCTCTGAATAACTATGTATAATTTATTGTTTTTATTCAAATCTCCTTGAGTTAAGAAGTTATCCTTAATATTATGTTCCTTATGTTACAGTATTTTTCCACAGTATCAGGCTAATTTTTTAAGAAATCATTTAGTATACCTTTTTTAGTGACTTTTACCCTTGCTTTAAGTTTGCTGTTTTCTTGACTGCCCTATTTTGAGAATCTCTGGGCCATTACATTCCTCTTAGTGGTGTCACAAGTGCAGTGCATTTGCCTCTGGTGTTATTTGAAGTGATTTCCACACAGAGGAGGGAAATGAGTCTGCAGCAAGTAAGAAGATGCTTTGCAGAGGGAAATAGTAGGTGCTGAGTAGCCAAAATTGGCACTGGCATTATTAAAAAGAATTACTTTGGACAAGTTCTACTGTTTTCCTGGTACCTAAACATCCATTAGTAATAAAAGGTTATCATATATGCTTCTGTAGAGCACATACTGATTTGATATGGTCCAGTTTCCTTTTTCCAAGTTTGTTCTGCAAGGTGTATCAAAGCTCAGTTAAACAGGCTTGACTCATTTCAGAAGGGCAATTCTGATTTCAGTTACTTCTGCACCTAGTTTTAGTTAATTTGTTTCTTGTCAAGTGACTCCTTTTTATGGGTAGTGGAGCTGAACAACAGGAAATGCTTTTGTTACAGTCGTCCTACAATTGACATGTTTATAATTAGCTATTTTGGGAAGTAGAATACTCAACCCAAAGTTACAGAGATTTCTTACTCTGTATGACAATAATGGGAGCTTTGATGGGGAGATGAGAGAGAAATTTTTGACACTTTCATGAATGTAGAGGCAACAACAAAAGATTTTACTAAGTTTGACTTTTCTTTGCATTTTATTTTTTTGTTACAGTCTTAACTGGTCTCTGAACACCATTTTCTCCATTGATTTGTAAATTAACCTAATTATTTAACCATGAATTGGGCAGTTGTAGATGTCCTTCATTGTAACGTGTATAATGTTTACCTTCTTTTGTTTAAACTAAAACAATAAGCTCAAGTTAGAGTTATTTTGCATTGTCAAAAAGAAAATGGGGGAAGTATTTCAGTATTTTTCATGGGAATAAAACAATGGGGCAAAGAAGAGTGACAGAAAGTGCTTGCATATACAGCAAGTGGTTGAACAGATTAAATAACTATAGGATGTTGAACATCTTAGTGAGAGTCATAGTGCACTGTATTGAAACTACCTAACTAGTTCTGTCTACACAAATATGTACAACAACAACAAAAAAAGATGTTCAGGAAAATGTTCTTCCTCATTGTCTTTGTATACCAATGGGAAGATATTTTAGAAATTGCTGGGCTTTAAATGTAAAAGGAATAAAAATGTTGCTCTTTATCCTGTCAAATATGACTACAGTAGGAAACTCATTCTTTGGAGACTACATGAATGCTCTGTGTAAGTGGGTGTCAAAAATATCACCAGGTAAATTTATACAGACTGTATTCATTAGTTAGTGATAAAAATGCTGTTCTGAATGCAACTTCTAGCTACAGAAGCATTGCTGCAGAGGAATCTACACCTAGCTTGCTTCCTACTGACTCCCTGCTCCTGGCTGCTGGGGGAGGCAGACCAGCCTGACTCCTTGAGGCTTCCTCAGGTCATGCTTTGCAACAGCTTTCCTTGTAGGAAAGCCTGGTGGGATGTGAGCGTGATCAGGTTCCTAGCAAGCAGCCCTGTCCAGCTGCAGCATTCAGCCTGGCCAGTGGCACCACTGGCAGGCACCCCTCCGGCTGTTCAGTCAGAGCAACTTGGAATCACTCAGCCGTCTTGGTTTCGTAGTATTTCGTTCCACCCAAGTTCACACATTTGCTGTTGGATGGGAGCAATTCAGATTTCCTAGTGAAGAATTTTTGTGGAAGGTGGTCCATCTGCCTTGGTAGCACCAGGCTTAATTTTTCACGAGAAATGAGAATTTTACATTCAGAGCTGAAATGCAGGAGTGGCATTCATACTGCTTTTAAGTTCTACGGTATGAATACAAATGTAATAACTTTGTATCCTGCATTGTGTTTGTATCTCCATTGAATCTTTGCAAAGGCAGCTTTCATGTGCAACCTCATCTTTTTTTTTTTTTTTCCTATATATGTGGTTTTGGAACACAAAGCAGATTATTCCCTCCACTCTTTTTAGCAATAGGAATAAAGTACTCTTACAAACTCCACATAGGTCCTTAAAATGTCTTGCTGTTTTTTTTCTCCCTACTAAGTAATGTACAATTGTCACTAACGATATTATATATTCTAGTTTGTCATAGTACAGAGCATTTTTTTGTATTATTATTATTATTTGTCTATAGTGGGAAGGAAAACATTGTGTTTTTGATTTAAATGAAACAGATCTCAAAGGGGGGCAAAAGCAGGATATTGATGCCCTGAGTCATGCTACCCTCAGGATATTAATATCCTCTTAATAAGTTGAAGGAAGGAACTCTTAAGCTCTAAAAGTAATTCCTACAGAAGACAGATAATGTACTTCATCTTGCTATTTTTCTTTGACTTGCTGTTTAGGGAGGATGTTAAATTCCATTGCTATTCTACTAGCATCTTTCAAAAATATGTTCCCCAATGGACGGAGAGCGAGAGAGAGACATCAATATTGTGTAACTGTAGTTACCTTCTGTGATCAATAATATCATTAAACCATACAAATGTGTTTTCTATAACCTATAATGCTATTACAGTGATTTCTTGCAGGGTCTTTTACATCAGGCAAACCAACAATAGACTGTAAAGTTTTGATTCAGAATGTGAAATAATGTAACAACAGATGGTTCATTTTTGTCTTTTAAATATGTGAGGATATGAAGAACTGTAGACTTTAGCCCATGTTGTTTAGCAGAAAATGCATTTATTGTTTCTTTACTATGTTCTTGCTTTCCAGACATTTCTACAATCAGAAAATTGCCTTGCCTTTTGAATGCATACTAAATTCATGTGAAAATCTATCACAGATTTTGTTAGTTAACTAACTGCATAACAGTTACATGCGATATATTTAATTTGTTTACTTTGATGTTGCTTGCATTGTTTCATCTTTTCTGCAACTAATTTGCTCAGAAATAGACCTCATTCACAGGGGCTTTGGACATAACTAGTGTAAAACAGAAATCCATGAAGTTGCCTTTTACTGTAACTGTTTCTTGTTCCCAACTCCTCCAGGATTTTGTTTGCACATTTTTCTTAGTCATAAATTTGATTTATTTTTTTCCTGCAATATTTTACTCTAAATATATATATATACATAATGTCTTAAAATTTCTCTGCTGCGAGTCACAACTCTCTGAACTGCTGTTAAAATTTCTGAGCATTAGAAATCCACTTCCATAGCTGCTGATGCTGGTTGTATCATAGTGGTGTCTTTTTCCCAGTGGACCAATAAGAAAAAATAATACTAAGTACAAATAGTGAATATTGTTAGTACGTGTGGTACAATGATCAGTGAATATCACCCCATTTATGAAAAGCACTCAGATGATATAAATTTGTATTTTAAATTTAAAATCTGAGCATAGCATGTGATATGCCAAGGTTCAGGGCTACATAACCTGCTAATATAACCTAAATTTCATAAATTCAGTAACTTTGTGGATAGCTTATTGAACCATAAATTATGTTTATGTAGATGCAGAAGTGTGGTATGGGATTGAAAGTATCATAGAACATTATAAATATTAAAATCCTAGTGAGTAATACTGCTCTGTTCCATACCTTCCTGCACAAAGAACAGTGAACAGGAAAAACACGTCTCATTTTGCTGTACATACCTCACTGGATACTTAAACATTTTGATGGTATTCCATTCAAATAATGAGTGTTTCACATGCTTACTTATAATTGCTTAGAACATATTTTTTCTGAGTCTGATGCACCTTGTTTCAGTTATTTGGTCACAGTATTAACGTTCATACATAGTCATACTTTTTTGCCTTCCTGCAGGGGAGGATTCTTTACTTAGCTCTTCATAAGAGCTCTAAATCATAGTGGCCAGAGTGACAGAAATTGTGTAGAAGATAAAACTTGCAAATTATAAACACAAATACATGCACTTGCATATGCTTTGGGTTTTGGAAGGGAACCTCTTCTTGGAGGACAGTTGGACTGGATGATCTTGTAGGTAATTTCCAACTTTGTGATTCTATGATTCTTCTGGAGTATGGATGCTGAGGGAAACTGTCATTGTTTTTCTGGGATGGAGTGTAAGTATCTTTAAATGAGTTTAATTGCTTAGGATGGTTTGGGTTGGAAGGGACCTGTCATTGTTTTGTTTTTTGTTATTGGTATTCCACAACATAACATTGTGCAGTGCACTGGTATTTAAAGAGTTAATGCTCCAGTTCTGTGGATCATTGATAGTTCTAGGTACACCTGTTTCAGAAGAGAGCTACATACTCCAGAGGACTTCGTGTTGATTTGTGTTTTTCCATTTTCTGTTCAGAGGGAAAGATAAAAACTGTTCACATGTCACAAGAGACAAGTTTTTTCCCCCTTTCAGATCGACCCAGCAGTGGGTGCTCCCTAGCCATCTCTCCTTCAGAGTTAGCATAAGGCCTTTGTCTTTCAGACTCTCTCTCATTTTATTTATTAGCTTCAATTCTACTTGTATTGTATTTTGTTACTTTGCGTTCTGATATCGTAGTAAATTAGCTTTCTTCCTCAGATTGTTGCCACTGTTTTGTTTTTATGCCCATCTCTCTTTTCTCCTTCCCAGGGCATGGACCTGTGGGTCCCCCCACCCTATTAGTCATGGAACTGGGCCAAACCAGCTCATAAATTGTTGACAGGACCCTTAAGATCATCTAGTTCCAACTCCCCTGCTATAGGCAGGGACACCTTCCTCTAGACCAGGTTGCTCAAAGCCCCATCCAGCCTGGCCTTGAGTGCTTCCTGGGAGAGGGCATTCACCTCGCTGGGCAACCTGTTCTAGTGTCTGACCACCCTCACAGTGTAGAATTCCTTCCTGTTATCTTGTCTAAACCTAACTTCTTCCAGTCTAAAACTATTTCCCCTCATCCTGTTGCTACATGCCCTTGTAGAAAGTCCCTTTCCAGCTTTCCTGTAGCCCACTTCAGGTAATAAAGTATGTAGATATGACAGCATCTAAAAGGATGAATACTGTTTGCAGAAGGGGGCATTGAATTCTCATTATTTTGCTGTCTTTTCTTGTCACTATACATGACTTGAAGGTGGTTAGGAAAATAATAAAGGATTATATGTTGCTGAATGTTATCTCAAAATATAAACTGACCAAAAAAAAAGGTAAACTATCTTAATAAAGTATTTGAAATTGAGGCTTCTAAAGATGTGTTTCAGAAGAGTATATCTTCTCTTGGAAGAAAAATTTGAACAGAGAGAAAATCCTTTTATTTTTATTTATTTGTTTTGCTTTGTAAAATCAACTATCATTATCATATGGCTGAAGATTTCAGTGACTACAGAGTGACTTTGTTACCAGACCATAATATGAGACATCCCTAAATGTTCTTCCGGATCAGTGGTGTTAAGGATGAGGAGTGGTACGTGCCTGAGTTGGTCTGAGTAGAGATGCGGTTCTTCAGTGTTCAGGGAAGGCTTATTTTTTTTCTCTACTTTGTGAAAACTGTGCTGCTAGAAAAGACATGGGGGTTAAGGGGACGACTAGAAAAAAACAAGAAAATCTCATAATCTCTCATGTGTTTCATAGAAAGTATATATTTCTGTAGTGCAAATACCTTTATGAGAAACTCAGATCTTAGTAATTCCTTACAAAGTGAAATAAGAGTAATGTAGCAGCTTCAAAGGAGGTGTAATATTGTCCAGATTGCTTGACAGTCATTTTCATATTGAAGGAAGCAAGCTATTGTTACTAATTTCTAATTAATCTTTATTTTTTAAGGTTCTGCTAGCAGTATACCCTGTCATAGGCAAACACGTAGTGCAAGATTTGTATTTCTGCAATTTCTTGTTTGATGTCTGTGGTGCTAAGATGCAGTTTCTAACATATTAGTGCTCTAAAATAATTACTCTCCACCTGTTATTTTAGTGGTTTGGTCTGTACAGTAGTTTTGATGGGTGAGATTAATTGAAAACATTGTTAAAACTTTGTAATGCATGCCTAGCAGTGCAAGAATTGGTCAGTTTTGCCTTCTTGTCTTATCATAAGGGTATTTCAGTGTGTACACTTGGTAGGTGTATGTATGCATAACAGGTCGCACGCATTGCTTTGGAATATGCTGTGTACAAGCATGTATTACTCAGTTTTTCTAATGCAGTGAATGTGTATGTATCATGAACTTTTCTATTTCCATTTATTCTTTCTATTCTATAAAGCAATGTATGAGACATCATGAGGTTCCTTTTCTATCTGTTATCTTGATTCTATATTCAGGTAAGCAACCTCTTCTATCCTTGTTTTCTCTATCAAACGTAACATTTCTTCTAAGAGAAAACTCACTCTTAGTGAGCGCAGTGAGGTTGAGGCTCTCTCAGATGAAGAGCAGACTGATAGCTGCAACAGCAGAGAGGGTGGTTTTTAGTAGCTTGTTGAGCAGTAACACCAAACAGCCAGATTTCATTTTAAAAAGTGAAATTCGTTGAGTCTGGCTTGTTCTTCAGTCTTGTGCAGTCTCCTGATGTGTTCCTGTGCGTATTGCCATTGGCTACCAAGATTCAGAGAAACATCTTCACTGAAAGTCCAAAACATTGCCTTAAAAAGTACTGTGAGACCATTGCTGCGTGAACTTGTTTCGAGTTGGTTTCAAATTGTGCTTTTTATAGTCACAGTGACTTCAACTTCACAATGTCCTCTGAGTTACTGCTTTTTCTTTTCTTATTTCCTTTCCTGAGGATATTCCTTATAGCTGGCATCTAAAATGCCTTTGCATCTACCAGTTCAGTGACAGTAGTGAGAAAACTGCTGCATGTTGAGATCAGTCCCTGGAAGGGACATCTCCTGTCTCATCGTGAAGACTTACACCAGAATTCTGGTGTACTCTGGTCAGAACTTTCATCATTTTGTGACAAAATTTGATTTCCACCCAGATGGGATATGTCTTGTCTCGCTCCTTTCATCTCCTGAGCTATTCACCTTTTTAACATGCTGCAGCATGTTAAAGCACTTTAGCTTTCACTTTAGTTGTTCTTGAGAATGTGCACCTCTGCATCAACTGTGACTGCAAGTCCTGATAATCTAATGTATGTAATGCCTGATTTCAGGTCATGTAGTTCTCCTTCATCCCCCCTGATGTGCTTCTTTCATGGCACCTAGGGTACAGATCTATCAGCTGCTTCTCACTGACCTTGATAGTAAAGAACAGTTCCAGGCTAACTGAACTGAATTAGTTTGTCAACCTTCAGCTCCTGTCTTTTGTGCTTCTCTACGATGTGACTGCTGAGGGAGGCAGAAGGTGTCAAGGGAGACTTAGAAAAAAGAATGGTGATGCTGCATGAGCTGCAGCAGGGAATGCCAGAGGTAGGTCAAGTTGAGACACAAAGTGCTGTTAGATGGAAATGACTGACTGATTTGCCAGCTTCCCTTCCAGATCTAAATTAATAAACTTCTGTGTTTAGCTTTTAAACAACCCATGCAACTGAGATGTCCAAAAACTTAATATACTTTGTATGACAGCTTTCTTTTACATGGAATAAAAATGCATGAGAGGCTCATGGAGGCATCTTGGAAAAGAAGGTATTGAAATGCATGCTATTCAGTTTGTTCAGTGTGTTAGGGAAATATGAAGACAGATCTTGCAACTTGAAACAAAATCATTTTAGTCCTGCTTAAAACTTGGCTTTGGTTAATTTCCTAAACACCTGTGCTGGTGTCATACTGAAATAAGATTTAAATATTGTTTTACCACTTCAGGATGAAAATGCAAATTTTATGCATACTTGCACCTTGTCAGGACATCTCAGCACAGAGTGATTCCTACTTTCACTCTCAGCTTCCTGCTCCTGCTTGTGGAGAGATTATAAGGATCAATAATTTTGCTGACAATGGTACAGTGCTTCTGTGGATGGGTTCTTCAGCTGTGTCACACTTACTACATAAGTCTGATTATTTAGCTTGAGAACTGTTGTGCTGTTTTGTTAGCCATGTAAATTGGAGTTCAGTGTGTGTTAGTTCCTGAATAACTGGATGTCATAGAAGCTGTGTGGAAATATGGGTGAGCAACCTGGGCTGTTAGTTTAAATGTATGCAGCTCCAAAAACAAATGGAATTGTGTTCTCATGATGTTTAAGGACTTCTAGAACACTGCATATCACCAGCATCTGGAGACCTGTTACTGAAGAGGCTCCATAGGGGTCCTGCCTCAGGGTTTTTAGTTGGATGAATAATATATAAACTATATGGTTACCCACTGAGAGCAACTGGAGCAGTATCAGAAGGAAATACTCCGTTTAGGAGTTGAACTGAAAATGAAATAACAGCACTGGATTTAAAAATGAAGCCGTTTCAGTTTTGTACATGTTGTTGAGCATAGTATATTGGATGCACAAATTCTGATGATTCTTTATGATTTCAGAATCTTATTTTTTTTCCTAGTGTTGACCTGTGTCTATTTCAAAGCCTTAGAAAAGGCTCTTGAGACATATTCAATTGCTCAGAGAACTGGCATGCTAAATTCATCTTCACAAAAAAGGTGAAAATGACCTTTAATATGTGCATTGTTCATTTTATTACACAGGTTCAGCATTATAGTACTGAAACAATAATTGGATTTAATCTCTCCTGTTATTGTCTCTGGCTCTGGGTTTATTTGCTGCTCCTTGGACAATTAGAAACAAATTACAAAATGGCATATCCAGTGCTATTCAAAATCTTCTTTCAATTCATGAATCCCTTAAAGTTCCTAATCGTTGTCTTCTGTTTCAGTTTACTTGGCAGCAAAATATATTTTAAAAGGAAATAACTGAAAGGAGGTATTTGGATCTGAGAAGAAATTTGTTCTTGTTCAGTTGTAACTAAACTCTTTCTGTAGCGATTCATTGCAATGGAAATTCACTGAGTGGGCACTTTAGAGCTGAAGAATACATCATCTGGAAGACTCCATAAAGACGAACAGAAGATGATATACACACATTAACACTCACCCCTATACAAACAAAGCCCAACCAGTGGAATGCTGATTGACAAAGGGCCAAGAAAGCATTTTAATTTTTAAAAGCAAAATAGAAATAATATATAAAAGGACTGAGGATTTTGCTAGTCCTATCTTTTTAGCTTGCAGCTCCATAACAGTTAAGTTTATCTGGAAGCTCAGTCCTTTGAATTTTTAATTGTAGTAATCTTCATGAGGCAACTATCAACCACCAACTTGAGTGTAACTGAAGCTGATGCATTTGTGTTTGGTCATGAAACCAAGATCACCTAAATGACATCAGAGTTGGAAGAGGGTAGCACTAGAATGTTATTCCTGGCATAAAAGGAGCAGGGTGTATGTGGAAGCTATATGCTTTAGTAACTGATTAATTATTGATCGATTTCATATTTAGAGCTTTGGAAAAAGAAATACAGCTCACCTTCCAAGAGGAAAGAAATTGCTGTATTATTATTTGCACACAGTGAAATAACAGCCACAAAGAAAATTAGGTATCTTAAAGTTTTGTAAGTTATCTTGATTTTTTTTTCTAAATTTTTATTTTTATTTTTTGAGTAACTGCATGTGTGGGAAAGGGAATGAGAAGTAGTTACCCAGACTGCCTATCAACTAAATTGGACCCAAATAATAACACAGTAGAGCTCAAATTGTACTTCACAGAAATACAGTCCCTCCTCTTTGAGGCCACAGCTCCAAATCCTGTATCCTTGTTTGAAATGTCTGGAACTGTTTATGGGAATCAGTGCTGACAGGACTGGCTGGCTGCCTATTTCTGGTGATGTTTGGAAAAGTCATCCAGCATCTGTCTTTCCATCCCTTGTCGTCTTTTTTTTGTGTGTGTGGTTTTTGTTTGTTTCGTGGCCTCCATTTTCATTCAAAAATATTGTATTTAGAGTTATTTTAGCTTATTTGGTTGCCTGCTGTCTGCTTGAGTTTGGTGCTTATGCACTGCTTCTTTGTTTAAACTGTATCAGGAGGGTTACTGACCTTGAAGCTTCAACGTGGCTAGTGCTAAACTTTGTGCCTCCAAGTTTACTGTAGGAGTTTAAAAGGCAAAGAAAAAGTTGGTTGATCAGAGCAGTAAAAATGAAGAAGTGTTCAGAGCGCATAGGGATAGCAGACAAGAAAATAAGTTATGGGTGAGCATTGAAGCAGCGTTTAAAAAATAAAAAAAAATCAGTAGGAAAACAGTCTTCCAAATAGCACCTTGATCTCTCTAGCTCTTATACTGATTTTCTGTGGGCTATGAAGATTATGATAAACAGGCCAGGGTGTCTAAGATGATGAAGGAAATTATAAAAACCAACAAAGCTATTGCAAAAGCAATTATGCTAACCCTTAGTTAGTCAGATGAAAAAAAAAACAATGCAAAGAGGACAGTTGGGAGCGGGCATACATTGTATTGTTTTGGGTTTTTTTCAATCAAAACATGATCTGAATTGAAATACAGTCTCTTGTAACTTGTGATACCCTCCTGGACATGTAGAAGATCAAACTCTAAGTCCTTGGGAGTACAGAAGTATGCAGTTCAGCTGTATGTAGTGTGACTGTGCTGTACAGCCCTACAAGTTGCACTGCAACGTAGCAATAACACAGTAAAAGCATTTCTGCTTTTACTGATGCTACAGAAACGATGGGAATGATTACTTGACAGTCAGTTGCTAACAGTTTCTATGAAAAATGCTGATGTGCTTCAGACCTGGAGGAGGGGAAGTACAAGGAAGGTCACTTCCTTGCAAGCAATCCTAGATTACTGCTGCCTCTACCTGAGATTTTTTCCAGAGACATTTCTTTGTCCCTCAGCCAGCCTCAGAGCTTGCCATCAGATTTACTGCGTTTCTTCAGAATATCTCCATTGCAAGGTGAGAGCTCTATGGGTTCAGCACAGTAAGTTCATAAAATGAGAAGTCTGTAAAAACAGTCAGCACTAAGGTATGCTTGATCCCTCCAAGCGTGCAGGTACTTCTCATCCCATCACAGCCAGAGCCCCCCTGAGCTGCCAGAGCAGATCCTCCTGCTGATAGGAGATAACTACAGCTCTTGCAATAAAGGGCTGTTTGCCAGGATCCAGCTACATGTGCAAAAGCAAATATACCAAAATAAACATGAAATAAAGAGAAGTAGCAGCATATTCTTCTACAGTGCCTTATGACAGTCCCTCAATTATTGCCTCCCAATTTCTTTGGAGAGGGAGACAAAGTTGCACCTGGTTTAGGATACATCTTAGTAGCTCCTTCTGTTACATCACTCTCTCTAAGTGAGACCTAGCTAATGGGACCTCTGCACAGCAGTGTGAGGTTGAATAGAGATTATGTAAGCTTGGCCTATGCCTGATTTTAAGTCTGCTTCCATCCATCTAGCAACTTGTATTTTCAGCTGATGATCTGATTATCAATTCAGCATAATTTTTAACCAAATCTTATTCTCTGATTCTTCTCTTGTCTCTGTCTGCTTCTAAATGCTTTTGTGTAAGTTTTGTTTGCCTCAACTAATAAAACTTCTAGGTATTTTACAAAAGTAAAATATCTTCTAGAAGTGATGGGTGAGGAAAAGCAATTTCTTTAGATTTTGAGTCTGGACTTTGGTATTGAAAATGAGAAGTGCTGCTTTGGTTTGTGAATTAAACAACTTTTTTATTGGAGCCATTTGGGTAAAGTGTGTGTAGAAACATTCATCTTCAGGAATTATTTTTTTGGAGGAAAACAGACTTCAGTGTGTTCTAGTAAGTTGAGAGATGCTTGCTTTGTGCTCCTGGTCTCAGCCCCTGGAGAACTAGCTTTCTCAGTAGCCTGGAGTGATAAGGGGCTGTCAAGGCTCTGATTTTCATCTCCTCATAACTTTAGTGCTGGATGCCTCCTTTTAAAGTTTCATGAAATATTAAAAACTTGTTTCCTCTGGTACTTCTCATCTAATTCAACACATCTGTATGCATTTCAAACAGATCATTTTTTCAAATCTCTCTCTAAACTGGTTAGGTCTTTTAGGAGTACTTTTGAGCAATTTCTAATGATAAAATTTTAAAACCCAAAGGCAATCTCTAACTGCTAATCACAACAGACTGCTCTTTGCTTTTCTGTTTTCCAAATGAATTGCGCGTGTGAATTCTGTTTTCTGCTATGTATGCTAGGAAAATTTTTAGTAAAGTCGTTTGTTTGCATTTATATATGTAGATTTATATAAATTGTCTCTTTTTTTGTGTCTTTTTGTAATGGATGTAGGAAAGAATCAAGAATCATCTTAGTCTTTGCTTCTCATAGCATCAACTATACTGTTTTTTAAATGAAGGGTTGCTTGAGAAATGTATTCAATGACTTGTTAATGAAAAATGAATTATTTATGTTTCAAAACATGCTGCAAGTTATATTTCTAATGTTTGTTTAATCACTTTAAGCTGGTTTAGATGCTGCTTAAAGATATGAATGTTTCAGCTGCCATATGTAACATATGTATGACTACTCCATAGTCTTTCAATGTTTAAAAATTTAGCATTTTGTTTAAACACCTCTTAAATAACCACATACTTTTCTTTTATGTTTGTTGGGTTTTTTTGCGTTTATTTTTTCTGGCTGTTCTGTCAAAAAATGTGTTCTTCCTAATCATTTCCAGGGTGATAAGTTGAGATGTTCTCAACACTTTGTATACTACCCTCAATAAGTTTATTCTAATACTATAGTACACTGGTGATTGAAAAAAAAAAAAAAAAACACCTTATATTTGCTTGGATTTCTTTTTTTTTTCTACAGTTTACTACATCATGACAGTAGGTTTTTTTGTTTTGTTTGTTTGTTTTTTGGGCATTTACTACTCAACATCCACCAGATGCCTTCCAACAGATTCCAGCTGTAGTCCTGAGGATAGCAGCCATGCTCCAGCAGGTTGAGCTACAGCATAGTAAAACTGTGGAGATGTTCTAGGATCAAGTATTTTCCTACTTCCCTGTGTGATGAATATGTAGCGCAGAATTTCCTTACTTTGTCTGATGGATGAAGCTGACACAACTCTAGCAGGATTTTCCTGCAATGCTTTCATGCATTTCTCTTGGAGGTCACTGCTTTCAGCTTTGACCTTTCCTCTGTACAATTCCTTCAGGCTCTTTGCTGTTGCTTCCTCCTTTTCATTGTTTCCTGTGGATGTGAGGATTATCTTTTTTGGTACCAGGACAACAGTTGGCCTGTATCTCACTGTACTAGCTGATTTGAAAGAGCACCACAGACATGCAGCTTCCATATTTTTTTTTTCTTTTTTTATTACTCTAACCTTATGGAGATATGAACTCCTAAATGAAGTATTTCGCTGTTAAGGAATGCATTTGTAAATTCTTTGTGGTAAAATGATATTCTGGTCTAACCTTGCAGAATAGGAAGAAACTTAGTGTACTGGGTAGCTGTTTTGTGTATGCACTGTGTTTATAACTATAATCAATAGGTGAAATCACATTTTGTTTTTTTAAAGTGCCTCTGCACTTGTGAGAAGCAACAGCACCTGTGGTCTCTTAAAAAGTTGGCCTGGAATTGTATGAGAAACAGTCTAGTACTTGTTAGCTGCATATGTGACCTTGCTTGGATTTTCTCCCTTGGAGGATGTGCAGAAGACTTTTGTTTCTGTGTTGGATGCTAATAACTTTCACTCTTGGATGAGGCACTTAGAGGCTAGCATGTTTGTTATATACTTCAAAATAAATAAGCGAGCATTATAAACTATGTTTTTAGAGTAAATGCTGATCTCAAAGCAAAAATAGCATATTTTATTTTGAGTGATGTTTCACGTTCCTGTATGAATCTTACCTCTCTACAAGACCATCCTTGTGGAAATGGTATAATGTAAGAATGTCTTAGGCTTTGTCACTGAAGGTAAAATGTGGAATTTGAGCTTGTATTGTTTTAATTCCGGTTCTGTAAATAACTTACTGGAGAACTGTAAGAACATAAAGGTGCTCCATAAATGTAAATGGACTGCTTTGTCAGTGGTCATGCAGAGGACAGTACTGTTTAGTTATCAGAATAACCATGACTGAGAGCCTGCACAGGAGGCGTTATTTTCAGAGCAGCCCTTGTAATATGCAGAACTGATGCATTCACCTTGTCCTGATAAATGAGTATGTCCCTGTATTACTCATTAAGAAAATTTTTCAAGGAGAGAGGATTGTTTTCTTTTTTTTTTTTTTTTGAAAATGCCTCAAGCATCTGAACCTGGAAGCTGATACAAGTGGGTCACCTCCACTAGTGCAAATTTCTACAAGCTGAGCATGCAGCTCTTGTTCATCACTGACAAAAATGTACAGCTAATGGTAGTGACTGTGCTGAAAAACAGGGTTTTGTAGCTGAGAATTTGCTCTATCAAGTGTTATTGTGGTCTTTGTATCTGTTGTAATTTACATGGAAATAAATAAGAGGTTTTAACTTTTGAAGCAACCTAAGTAATAAAAAATTGAACAGTATACAGTAAAATCCAGTTTTCAGACAAATATGTTAAGCTGGGATCATAACCCTGCCTTAGAGCACTTGCATGCCCTCTATGGAGTCAATGAAATGTTCTTGGCTTTGTAACTGCAGAATTGCTCTACTTCTATTTTCCCTGGGAAAATCATTTGGAAATATACAGTCTGAATAGATGGAATATTGATCTGGGAGAAAATATGTGATGAGAGAGGAATGAGAGATGCTATTGTTTTATGAAAGTGGGAGGAGTTGAGTTTAATGGAAACACTTTTTTCATTTTTCATGGAATCATAGAGTAGCTTGAATTGAAAGGGATGCTTAATGGCTATTTTTAGTCCAAACTACCCTGCAGTAAATGGGAGCCTCTACAGCTGAATCAGGTTATTCAGATATTCTATTATTGTTGTTGAGGTATCATGGTGAAGATTAGCTGTTACATGATCAGCGCGCTAATCCTTTATGGGAACTTTAAAATTTCATGATTCACAGTTGAATTCTGCTGTTCTCAATTAAAAATCTGGAGACTTGTCACACAAAAAAAGTCCAGGTTATCTTAATCAAGAACCAGTTCTGAATCCTCATTCAATTTATTCTTTATAAAGAGAGAAGTAACCCTAAATAGCCTTTTGACTGTCCACTGTCCATATAATCCAAAATTAGCATTCTTTTTAGAAGGCCAACTTAAGTTTGTATGTACTGTGTTTTCTCTTTCATTGCCTTCTTTATTTCTTTGTCACATTAGGAATCAGATAAGTTAATCTTAAAAAGTTTGTCTCTCGATTTCCATAATGTTTGAGACATCGTTTCACCTCTGTGAAATAAACATTGCCTTTTTTCTTCATTTTTTTTTCTCATGGTTTGGTGTATTGTAAAGACAAAAAACATAAAAAAAAAAAAAAAAAAACTACCATATTACTGGAGTTCTAGGCTTAACAAATTAAGCAAATGAAAACCAAAATTAATTGCCAGAGTGTAGAGTTAGGTTGGATATAAGGGGAAGCCAAGCTCATGGTTTATTGAAAGCTCATAACGTAGTAGTAGAAAAACTAGAAATAAACAGATAAATATAGTAACTTTATTATTTAGTATAAATTATAACAGCATTTTTTCTGTTTCTGTTCTCCATATGTTGTCTAAAAGAGTCTATCTGGCACCATTTGTAAGGAAATAAAAATAGTTTCAAACTTCTTAAAAAAGCACATAATTCTGACAATGCTGGTCTTAAATGTTTAAGAACTGATCTTTTCTGTTCATAATATGCATTCTAAGACCAATTATAATTTACTTATTGCTATTTTTATTTCTTACTGTATACAGAACATGCTAACCACAATAAAAACAGACTCTACTTGCCTCAGGAGTTCTCTTGCCTGACCTTTGGACAGTAAGGTTTTCTGAGAATCAGTCATTTATTCTGTGGTGAATTATCAATTTCATAGAAACAATTAAACAGTATAATAATATAAAAAAGGCTCAATCTTTTCAATTTTAAAACAGTGTTCACTTTGTCATAGTTTCCTCTTGAAAAGAGGAACAATTCTGACCCATTTTCTCATTTTAGGGTTATGCGTGTTATAACACTTTAGCTTTACTAAACAGTTTTGAAGCTGTTCAAAGAAGTCAGTCTATAATTACCCTGAGTCTCCCTTTCTTTTAATTTATTTATTTGGTTTTGCTTAGCTTTGCAAATTATGTGAATATAACTAAGAAAGAGCAATAAATTATGAAGCGTCTGAACTCAAATTGTAGACTGCATACTGTTTTGAAAGCACAGTAGCAACGAAGTCAGAGTAGTCCTGCTGTTCTAATTCAAAAATTGAGGGTTTTTTTTTGAACAATATATCAATGCAAAGAGGATTTCCATCTATTTATTTAAGTCTGATGTAATTTTAAAGTCCAATTAAAGTTTGATGGTTGGAGCAAACTGTAGTGACGTAAAGGTGTTGTGCAGTGAATGTATGCTGCAGCAGTACCTGCTACTGTTACTTAACTGGAAGAACATGGGCTCTTAGAGTTTGTACCTTCAGTTTTCTGTCGATCGATCTTTTGATTTAACCACTTGTGCACATCTTTAAAAAGCCCAAGTGGTGAAAGAATTTCATTGCAATCTAGTGCCTAGGCTGAAAAACCATTCTCCCTTTAGATGCAATTCATCACTTCCTTTGTAGTTTGTTTGATATTTGTAGAGCCTTCAGTCTTTAAACGCATTTTTACTGCAGCTGTTCCTGCTTGTTAATGGTTCATTTTAAACCCATAGGAGATACTAAAAATGTTGAATCAGTAGCTATAACAGTAAAAACAAACTTTTTTGGAGATTTTTTTTTTTTTTAGGAGTGGCTAGAAGGGCAGTCAGGAAAGTACCAATATTCAAAAGTTAGAAATGAGATCAGTTAAAGCTAGCCTACATGGCTCTGTGCCCAAACTGCTCTGTAACACCCATGGTATCAAATATCACTACAGCAGTATAAGAAGTGTCTGGATCAGACATGACCATGGTACTGACGTCTCCGTCTTTGTTAGCTTTCCAAAATGCAGACTTTACTGCTTTCTCATCACTTGCACAAACAGGATGAAGTCTAGATTCTGTCCAGAAAATGGAAAATATTTAAGAATATTGGATAATTAGGTACAAACTGATTTTTATTTTTTTGTCCACTTTAAACTGACTGTTAAGATATGAACAGCCTTTTTAATGTAGGAATGTTAGATTTGAGCTGTTTTGGGAAGTTGGTCATTCTTAAGACCATGTACTTACAAGGTTTATGTGTATACGTGTGCACATCTGTGTATAGGTAATGCTTTGTGCATCTATAGAAAGCTTCCTGTACTTGATTTGTTTCCTTTCCTATCATTGGGAAACAGACCAAATACTTCGGAATTCTGTAGTAATCATGGGCAATTATGTTCTGTATAGAATACTAATAATTTTTGGAAGCAGTTCATCTAGCTGCCATTTAGTAACATTCCATGTAGGATGATTACTTCCTTGTGAAACTGTAGTAAATATGTCCAAAACAATCTAGAGGGGGTAAAAAGTTGAATATGCATTTACTTATGTTTGCATATTTTGTGAGTTTTACATACAAAGCAGAAAGTGTAACTTTTAAAGAAATGTGTTGAAGGCAGAAATAAATAACTACGAACTGTCTTTTCTCTGTAAGTACTCAATATGAAAATAAAAATTAAGTTTCAGAAATATTTGAATCTCTTTTTGGTCTTCAGTGACATCTGTCTTCCCTTTCATTGTTCTTCTTCAATGGTGCTTTCCTGTTGCAAGCACTCTTAAGTCTTTGAAGGGCTGAAGAACTATAAAATTGAGAAAAAAATCATTTAGCACAAACAGACCTCTGGCAGGTTTAGCACATCCGTAACAGCTGTTATAATTTGCCATATTTTTTTTATGGAGCATCATAAAGAAAAGGCCATAACTCCCATCTCTAAATGCAACTGGCATATTTCTTACTGCTTCTCCTGCTGTGGACTGCCAATTACGAAGAGTGAGTAATGAAAGTGTGAACCCTTTGGAGCAGCCAATTCTCAGAACCATTAGTTTTCTTTTATACTCCAGCCTAATTCCAGGAATGTGCTAGATAAGAAATAAGACGTATCATGTCATTTCAGGATAATACTGTGTAATTTTGGGGTAATAAAGAATTCATTTCTGGAGAGAGAAGTGATCTGATATGGAAAAGTTCAATTTCTTTCTCTCCAGAGAGCTTTATCTCGTCAGATGTGACCTTGTGTAATTAAATATTTTTTCAAATATCAGGAGAAATGGCAGCAGAGCAGACAATAGAATTCTCTTTTTTATGTAGAAATGAAATTATGTGAAGCAGTCAGTGTAATGTAAGACAGAGTAGATTGCTACTATTCGTTGTTTCCATTGGAGTTCTTGCTGTTTGATTTTACTTGTTACAGTCCCATAAGAAGGTAGTTTAGTCTGTGTGACTAGATTTTTAGTCTCATATCTAATTGCATTAATTCAGAACGTACTGGCAAGAATCAGTGCTTAATTGATGTTATTATGTGAATGTAAAAGAAAAAAAGGATGATGTCTGCTATATAAGAATTATAAATTTCACATGTGAAACACTTGGAAGCTACTGGTTTGAATCCTTAAGGAAGATGTGTAGGAATTCAAGTTTATTTTTTTTTCCCTAAAATAACAGTAATAAAAATTCCAAGTCACATAGTTTTGTCTGTGTGGTATCAAGTCAACAGGAATAAACACAAAAAATTGTTTCTCTCATTTGAATCATATTGTGTCACAATATCTGATATTATGATGAAGGTCTGCTGTTGTATCAGTGTAGATTTAAATCATTTCCTAAGCATCAGGCCGTATTACAGCCCTTACGCTGAAGAGAAGTGACCAAAGCTGAAAGCTGGTTATGTGTGAACTGCTGGAAAGAAATGGCTGAAGGTATTTTTCCTGAAAGCAGGGCACATTCCCTGCTTCATTCTCAGACTTCTTGTTCGGTGTCTTTAAGCTCTTATCTGATTGCATTGGTCAGGCACAACAGGGCTAGAGCAGACAGTCATATCAGCACACTGCACCCTGCAAGCAGGTATTGTGGAGATGGTGGAGTTGCAGAAAGCACCATGCTTCACTCTGTTTAATGTGCTTTCCAAGAGCCACTGCATGGATAACCTTTGTAAATGTTTTCTTTCCATTTGATTTTACAGCTTTGGTACCAAGTGATAGGGCAATGTCGGATGCTATCTAGAAAACATAATAGCTGGAACTTCTCACAATGGAATGTCCCTAGACCTTTTCTTTATGAATGGTGCCATTTTTTGAAGCGATAATGGAACTTAATGTAACATGGTAAATTTTATTCTTGAAATAGAATCTGGTAGGAAATTAGATTTCCCTTTCACTTAGGGTACTTGTGGTTAACATCACTTCAGTGCTGGCTGAAAAGACAGCCTTAGGAACTTGTAGTCTGAGGTAGGTTAATATACAGCAAGGTGATTCTAAGGATGCAGACAGACTTTTGTTTCTTTTGTGTCATGTAAGATGTTAAGAAATGTAGAACCTGAGTGTAACAATTTGTTAGTGTTGTCTGATATCTTTTGCTGCAAAAAGAAATATGCAGGTTTCAGCAAAAATTGGGGTGATGGTGACTGTGTTGGGTTTTCTTTTAATAATAGTGATTATATCTCCCTCATGCATCTGCCATGGAGAGGAATGGTGCGTCAAAGAAAATCTGTCTCGGAATAGAACTTCACATTTTGACACAAAACCTGAATTATATGCTGATATAAAGACATGAACTAGACCTTTTTCTTGTGAAAGCAGCTTCTTGGAGTTCCACAAGGAGACAAAGCGTTAAAATTTCTCTGAACCAAAGGGCTTCTGCTCTTAGCTCTGGCATGGAGGCCTGTTACTCTACAGAAATTGCCAAATATTCCATCATTTTATTTTTTTGAAGAAAGATGGTCAATGTTAGAATGTAATAATACAGAAGAGAAATTTTGATCCAATTTATTTTCTCACATGTTGACTGATATATCTGGATTGAAAAGAAAGTTTCTCTTCTCTTGCAAGTCTTCTCCTCTGGGCGTTGTCTAAACAGGAGTTAGAATAGGAAAGCATTGAATTATACAGATGTAAATACATGCCAGTTAGCTGAGTTCTTCACTGTTATTTGAGAACTCTCGTAGCTTGTGAAGTCAATGTGTTGAAGAGTTTTAAAGTAGGTAACTGGCTACTAAATCAATGTCACATTCTTTACCTTTGGACTATGCTGCATCATGTGGAAGGTGTACTCAGCTGACAGTTTAAATCACTTATGATTTGTTGGTGGACTTTTGTAACTGATGTACAGGATGTCAATAACTGTTTAGTTCCTAAACACATTTCTTCTAACTCTGGTAAAAATGAATGTTATTGAAGTTACCTACTTGTCTTTCTATACTGCTAAAATACTTGTTTTTAATCAATAATTTGCAGGATAAATTTCAATTGGCTTGAAAATAAGATGAAAGTACTGTTTATTTTTTATTTTATTTACTTTTTTACTGGAACTGAGTTATCTGAATGTGAATTATGCAAATTCACATCCAATTTAGCATATTAAGTCCTAGCTTAATCTTACTAATTTCAGTAAATTGACTCAGTGTCAGGTGTACGTATTAACTCACCTGAAAACCTTAAGAGTTATACAATGAGCATAAGTTCTAGTAACTTCAGCAGTCTTTTGTACTTCTCCTAGGCTATAGGAGAAAATACATAAATTATGAGGAGTACATGGGGCTGCTACTATTGCCATGGTTTCTAGTCAGGAATTTGAGCTGAAATGTTTTGGACAGGTGTGAACACAGTTTACAGTTGTATATTCTTTCTGCCAAAGAAAGGAAGGTTGATAATGCTACATCTGACTTCTCTAAAAGATAAAAATCAAAACAATTTTTTCAAGGGTGGCTCAAATTGGATGTCATTACCAGCAGGAGAGATCTGATAATGTGTGCCATATGCTTCCATGCCTGTTACTATTTGTAGTCACAAAATGACATGATGATTGCAAAGGATTTGACAAGTGGGTGACTCGTATATTGTGAGGTTTTCTGCATCATAACAGTGTATTGGCTTGAAGTTGTTGCAGTCTATGGTTGGACAGTCTCATGAACTAACTTTTACTAGCTGTTCACCCTTACCACCGTGTGAGCTCCATATACTCATTTATTTTTGTATCTGAAGCACATGCATAGAGTCATAGAAGTCTTAGAACTGGAAGGAACCTTTAAAGACTATCTAGTCTGACTCTCCTACAATGAGCAGGCACATCCACAGCTAGTTCAGGTTGCTCAGATCCCCTCCAGCCTGACCTTGAATGTCTCCAGGGACGGGGCATCCACCGTCTCCCTGTGGGCAACCTGTTCCAGTGTCTCATTGCCCTTATTTTAGAAGACTTTTTCCTTATATCCAACTGCAGTATCTAAGAATGTTTACTGATGGTAAATGCCTGTAAGAAGGTATAAAGAAAGGACAATGTTTCCTTGGAAGAATTTTAAACTAATAACATAATGTTAATTTCTTCATTGCCAGTATCTTAGGTAAAGGTAGTTAGGTTTTCTTATCTATGCAGTAAAACTGCATTAATCAAAACTGTTTAACTACTTACAACTATGAAAGATTAGTTCTCTGTTCCACCTTTTCCTCTCTGGTCACATTTTCTTTAGTAATTGTGTGTGTGTGTTGTGGGAAAAGAAGTGTGTAGGTATATGGAAATGTACACGATTATGTCACTCACTTTGTAGAATCATAGAATAGCTTGGTTTGGAAGGAACCTCAAAGGTCATCTAGTTATAATGCCCCTGTCACAGGCAGGGCTGCCAGCTGCTAGATCAAGTACTAGATCAGGCTGCCCAGGGTTCCATCCAACTTGGCCTTAAACACCTCCAGAGGTATCCACAACCTCTCTTGGCAACCTGTTCCAGAACCTCACAATGCTTGCAGTGAAACACTTCTGATATCTAATGCAAGTCTTCCCTCCTTTTGTTTAAAACTGTTTCCCCTTGTCTTATCAATATTTACCTGTAAAAAGTTGATTTCTTTCATGTTTATAAAGTCCCTTTAAGTACTGGAAGGCTGCAACGAGGTCTCCCTGCAACTTTCTCTTTTCCAGGTGGAACAAGCCCAGTTCCTTCAGCCTGTCTTCACAGGAGCAGTGCTCCAGTCCTCTAATTATCTTCTTGGCTTCATTTTGAAGTGATGGCCTGTGAATGAAAGACATGGAGGCCATTTGTGTGTGTGTGTGTGTATATATATCTATGTCTATGTCAGACATGTGCAATAACTTGTGTGGCACCTGAAAACTTCCTGGTTCCCTTGAGTCTTAGTATTTTGAATTTTCCCTTTAGATATTACGAAGGTCAGAAAAACTGAAACTGCAATTACATAATTGTGGTCTTCTGTTCAAATATTATTCTCATTTTTGTGAACTATATAATGGCATCACGTAGCCCTGTACAGACTGGATTTGTAAAATGGTTATTTAGTGAGGCATCTTTCTGAATATTTGCTAAAGCTGCAATTGCAAGGCAATCAAGTAAAAACTGTGAATGGCAGCTCCAAAGAATTTATCTGTTAAAATTTCCATATTTAGAGAACGTATGCAAACTATGTTGAAAAGATTGGCATAGGAGTGATAAAAAGAAAACAAAAAACCCTCTCTCTGACACAATCCTCACCCACATCTGTCAGATTTCAAATCTCTGTGAAGCAAATATTCTCAAGATAACTTTTTCTTTTTTTTTTTGGAAAGCAAATATGCTGAGCATTGTTGTTTTTTTCCTCAAATAAATATTTTTTTTAAGTCAGTCATGAGCTGTTGAACCATTTTGCTGATTAAAAAAAAAATGCTTTCAGTCCATTAGATGGAAAATGTCAGTAGTGATCATGAGTTGTTTCAATATATACTGATCACTTTTTAATAGCAAATTATTGGGCTCACTGCAGATTACTATGATATCAGTTCGCAAAATATCTGGTAGAAGGGTCCAGATTTTTAATTTCTTAACCTTGACTTATCTCAGCACTCATGATGATGCACTGAGCAGAGAATCAAATTTCAGTTTCCTATGGTAGCATTCATATAATACTTTAAATATGTGAAATAAGGGAAATTTTCATTTCTATTTTTCATTCTAGTTAGCAAATATACGCTGCTGTTAGTTTCCTAATATCACAAGAATGCTAAGAATAAAATAAATGGAATGAGTTTGTAATAACTGTATGGAGTTCTTGTTCATGAGTTACCTTAACTTTAAATAAAAATTGCCTAACTGAAGCCAAAAACGTAGTAACCACTGGATCAGACTACTTCTGGAGGAAAAAAAAAATAATAAAAATTGATTAATGCTTTCCTTTGTTGCTTTTGAAAAGGAAAATAATTTTTAGTGCAGATACTGTTCCTTTTGCTAGTGAAGAGCTGTGAGTAAAATCTTTTCTCTTGAGTGCCTAAAACTGCCTTGATATATAAATATATATATAAAGTGTATATATAAAGTTTACTAATTTTTACTCTCGTAATCTGCTATGTTCCAGACATTTGGAAAAATACTACATTTTGAAGTGCCTTTTCCTTTGGTCATTACCTTACAAAGCTAGTTTTTATGGAGTTAAAATTTTAGAGTACATCTCAGATGCTAAAAGTCATTCCAGCTATAAAGTGCTGAATCAAGTAATATTAAAGCGGGTGCCTTTTTTAGTATTAGCTTCCATGAATTTACTTACTGAGTGGAATTAGTAGAAAAGAACATTGTAAACATAAATAATGTACAAAATAAACCATGTGAGTAAAAAAATATTTCCATACTAAACATTTAAATAGCATCTGCCACAGTCTAGGTATGATGACGTCTTAAAATAAGACAGTCAGGATCAACAAGATTAATGAACCTTGAGGTCTTTCAGTCCCTCTGGCCCTGTCAAAGAGGGCATCTTTCATCTTCTGTGAAGTGCGTATAAGGAGCTATAAGGAGGCAAAACTGAACATATTAGTTTTTCAATGTAGAGAAGGAAACTGGTCACTGAAAGACCAGACAACAACAAAGCTAGTGCTTTCACAGAGCTAGTGATTTACTTTTCGAGTGTTTTCATGCCATAATTTTCAAGGACAAGGGAGGAGATTCTCTGAATGCTTGCTTTGACAAAGAAAGCTAGAGTATAACAGAAATGTATTATTGCTAGTCCTGAGGAATTATGTGTGAGAAAGTCTTTTCCAGTTTCCAGTGCAAGCCAAACTTGACAACGTTCAGATGTCAGTAGTGGCACACAGAGTTATCAACCCCGTGTAGATTTGAAGAGCTGCAGAATTTTATAGGTTACTTTTCAGGTAGGATTCTGTCTTTGCTATAGCAAAACTACTTACGGTAATTGTGTATGGCTAATGCACTCTTCATGGCAGTAAAGGGACTTGGTAAAAGTGCTTGCACCAGGTTTAAGGCAGTCCCTGTAGGCTGTCGTATATATACACACACATGCACATTCAGTAGAGAAAACTGCTTGAAATTCTGAACTTATTCTCCCCTGTTTCATTAATTGTGTTCAGATTGACATATAGTGTTAGCTCTTTAGAGAGGCAACCATGAGATGAGGAAATATTACCAAGTTATCTGATTATTTGAGACAATCAGCAGATATCTACTTTATCTGGAGGACAGTTGAGCTGTTCTTTTTTTCTGCCATTATGTTCATTGCTTTTTTTTCCAGCTTAGATGCTTTTGTGCAACTTTTGAAAGGAAAGTAATTTAGCAAGGATAGTTTGTGATGAATGAAATAAAAAATGTAAATACTTGTTCATAAATGTTTTTATTTGGAAATGTAATTTTTTTTCCATACTTAATGTCTACAACTATTTTGAAGTTTTCTGAATTTACTCACAAGCAGTTCAGGTGGGTTTTTTTTAATATTTTTTTTAAATTTAAGATTTCCTTGATACAGGGTTAGCTGTGTTTTTGGCTCCTATGTCCAGGTGTTTAGACATGGACCTTTATTTCTCATTTAATATTTTCATCTGTAGACATTACTGTGTTCAACAGATCGCAGTATCTGTAGAACTTCTAGCTTTGGCCACTGGCCTATAATCTTTGGTTGAAATAATAGTGTTTATGTTAACAATATATGTTTTTTTTATAAGAGGAAAAACATCTTTATGAGTACTCCACGTTTCTTTCCCTAAAGGTCTTTCTACTCTGTAATTTTTAGCTCAACTTACTTGCTTTCAGTTAATCTCAATAAATTCTGCCTCTGCTTTCCCTATTCCTAGTTCCCTGTGTTCAAGGTGTAAAATTTCCAGTTCTTTTGGTATCCGTTATCCAAAAGGATAACAGCTTCAACTATGACCTAAAAGCAATCTTTTTCTTCAGTGAATACTGTATCTTAGCACTCGTTTAGTATTTGCAGAGAACTGACTTATCCTAAACAGTTCCTCATAGTTAATTCACCCCTAAACCAAAAGCAAAAGCCTGCTGTCCCTTTGCTTGTCTTCTCATGCATCTGATAATCAACGTGATCAGGAATTCAGTCCTTGCCTACTTCTCAATTTTTTGCTGAAAAAAAAAAAATCAACTTATAATTTTCTTCTTGAAAAAGTCTGTTTATCCATCATCTCCTCTTATGCAAAAATATTCTTTAAAATAATGTGCCATATAATGATTCCCAATCTTGAATGTTAACGTATTACTTCCAACAATTGACTTATCTGTGTTAGCAGAAATAGCGTATCGGAAGAGCATTCCTTTTTGCTTTTCTTCCGTCTGTCTGTTTTGGTCAGATAGAGGAAAGGCAGTACTACATCACGTCTTCCTTTTACTTTCATCTCTTATGTTACAACATGAATTCTTTACGTACTGCAAGAATAAGACCAAGTAAGATCTGCTTCAATACTTCTGATATCTACCATCTCCCACTCAAATCAAAGGCTTTAAAACAATGATTTTAAAGGTATACTTTCTTCTCTTTATCAGAAGATTATTTTAGATATTAGCTGTGAAATATTTCAAAGGCTCTCATGAGGTCTTCAAATGGGACTGTTATATGTGATCTATTTGATCCTCCTGGCTGTGTTTCAGGTTTCTCATCTGCAGTTGCTCAGTTGTCAACATAGGTGGGCTAGCATTCCATCAGTGCCACTCACTATCTGTTCATTTCAGTCATGGCTGAAATCAGAAATCTCAGAAATATTTAGGTTTAAGAATTGGAAGTTTAAAGTTGGGAATTTTTTTGTTTGGTTGGTTGGTTTTTTTGGAGGGTGGGTTGGGTGTTTTGTTTTTTAAGCCAAAGAAATGTTCTAATTAGTGTACTGTAAGAGAACAGATTTGGCAAATGGGGAGTGAGGAAGAAAGTCGAACACATTTTTTACCCTAATTATTTCTACATTTTTGATTTATTTTCATTTGCTTCTGACAATAACCCAGGTGATAAATAAGTTTTCAGAATTTTAACTGCTGCTTATTAACTAGTACATGAAGTAGGAAGACTACAAGGCTGTGTACAGTCATACTATAGATCTGCAACTGTGGCTCTGAAGCTATAATCCACTTTTGCTAAAAATTCAGGACCTTTCAGGGACTAACTGTAATGGTTAGTGACAAAATTGTTGTTACACTGTAAGAAAAGTTCTGAAAACTTTTCTGAATACTTTAACAGCTATGAAATATTTAGTTCAGATCATCTTTTTCTTCATATTTTTTTATTTGTTTTAATAGTCAGGATATCATAGTATTATGATAAACTGTTCTCTGTCTCATGTAAAAGGTCCCTTGATAAAAACAAAGGATTTTAAAATATTAATGATTTCACTGGTGAAAGAAATTGAATGCCCAGAGGTGATGCTAAAGTCTTCAATTCATAATACTTAAGGTCAAGTTGGTATAACTTGAATCCTGCACGTGTAAATACATATGCGCTTCTACCGAGTATTCTGTGCTAATTACTTAAAGGGAATGTCTTTGATGTTGCCCCTCTTTACCTAGTAGAAATGTTGGGGATTTTACATGGTATTATTTGTTATTGTTTAAAATGCTGAAATATGTTTAGCTATTGGACTGAAACATTCTTTGGCTTCCATAACTCAAATGCGTTGTACTCAGGTGCTTTATTACTGTTTATAAGGTTTCTTAACACATTAATTTGAGTCAGTATACAAATAATATTTAAATGAGAGGTATGCAGTGGTTTTTTTCACTGGTTTGCTCTTCAGCTTTCTATTATTTTTCTTGTGCTTTTTGATGTCGTTAAGTAAGCAAAAATGATCCGATAGTTGGAATTGCATTTAGGGAGATGAAGTTTAATTGTAGCTTTGATATCTAGTCTTAATGATACAGTTAGATTAGTTAGTTTTGGGTTTGAAACTAACAGTTCTGCTTTAAAATCTTGCCCCGATATCCATGATATAAAGAATCAGAATTTCCCAGAGACATGGACTCAATCTTTTAATTTTAAAACTTGCTACAAAGAAGATTCTAAGTAATTCCCAGGTGGTGGGTGAGGCCTTTATGCAGTGTAGGTGATTTTTCAAGGAATGGGAAAGGAGTAAGATGAAATGCTTTTCAGTTATTATGCAAGTTAATCAGAAATGTCCTCTCATTTATTCATTCATGATGTTCAAACCATTAGTTTTTAGAGATTGTTACACTCATTTACCTGGAGGAGCAGAGACTTTGCTTGTTTGTCTTTTTGATTCAGAAACACTGCAGGCCAATAGTATTTACTTGGGAAGAATGAAAATCCCCAAAATAATATCTCAAAGGAAACTCAACCCTGAATGCAGCAAAGCAGGCAAACCAAGTTTTTTCCTCTTGATTTGGGTGGCTTAAATTCTTAAGAATTACTCTACAATCAGACAAATGAGGCAATACTGATAATTTCTATTTTAAGTCCTTTTACAAGTAATGCAAATAAATGACTGCACTGTAATAGGACTAGCAGAATGTGCTTCTAAATGCAAGAATGTGTGGAGCCTAGTTGTGGAGCTTGTAATGTCTGTAATGTAGGTATATGATCCTGAATCAATACCACTTCAGTATTTAAGATGCTGTCATTAACAACTGGTTCAGGTTAATAAAAGTTTAAAGAAAAATATTTAAAAACAATAAATTCCAGATGTGACATAATATGAATTTGACAATGGAACAAATGTACCCAAATATAACAACTATGTTCTCAGCTTTTGAAAAATGAGTGTGCTTAATTACTGTTTCCTGGGAACATCTGTTGCTGAGTTATCCAAAGGCAACAAGAATGATGGAACATCAAATCCTCTATATAAGTCTATGCATTGTTAAAGAATTTCCAAAATGACGTAGCTGCTCTGCTTCATTTCATAGCGGGCAGCAACAGATGTTTTTGTCAAAACAGAATAATATACAATAGAGAAAAGGATTTGTTCTAATTCTTCCTATGCAAAGTATTGGCATTTGTCAAGTGTGTGTGGGCAACTTTGGAAAGATTTGTGGAAGTTGCCTTTTTGCTGTAAAAATAGCAGTCAAATCCTCAAAAGATTGAAAAATTGAATCAGATTTATCGAAATAGTCCATCTTTATCATGTGCTCTGAAGGAAAATGTAACAGTTACCTGGTAATTTTTGTATGCACAGAGCAGATTCTTAATTTGTTACTGTGCAAATTGCATTGAGTTAGGAATATTTGCTTATGTCTAAGCTCACATTAATCTGTCATGTGTTTGATACCATAATATTCATGTGAATGAATAAAGATGTTAGCGTGGAAAATACAAGAAAAATAAATACTCATTAGGGAAGCTAATTATTATAGGAACACTTATATGCTGGATGCAGTTGCCTGAGTACAGCCCTAGGAATACTGAGATCTTTATGGCAATGAGTGGAGGTGGGGTTCCACTGCCTTAGTAAGGGGAAATAATTATTTATCACCACGAGATTTTAGTGAAGCATTTTAAGATACCTAATTTGCTGTTCTCTAATTATATTACATAAAACAAGCAAAAACATTGTATTTAGTTGTAATAAATCAGTATTGCCTGTTCATTAGTAATACTAAATGCCTACCAATCCTAGATATTTCTACTTGCTTCAGTAATATTAGATCTGTGTTTTAACTCTGAGTTAATCCTGTTAATCTGAATAGAGTGTTTTCAAAATGTGGGCAACTAGCACCCCTAATATAATAGAGTAATAAACTCACTGGAGAAGTTATTGCAAGTAATTTTGCTTATCTTAAATACAATGTTATTTCCAATTATATCTTGACAATGAAGGAAGTCATTTATATTGGATTGACAATATACAGTTACTCTCATGGTTACTACTCATAAGTAATCGTTTACGTATGATATGTTAGGAAAAACTAACTTTTCTGCAATTTCAGTCCTGACTTAATTTACTCTCTCCTGCTAGAAGGAGTTGCTTCATCAAATTTGCTGCAATGTAAAGTTATTGTTAAATCAACTCATTGCAGATGTAAAGTCCTTAGAACAACATACTGTCAGAGATTCCAGGTGATGGGGAAAAAAACAAGTAAGAAAATGTGACTGTGTCAGGCTTACAGCTTGGTAGTTTTGAGAGTAAAGAGTACCTGTATGGAGATACAAGCAGAGGCTGATTCTTTCAGCCATCTCTCCAACCCTCTTCTGGGGCTCTTCTACTCTTCTGCAGTTCCCTGCAGCCTATTTATTTGTGATAGATTTACTCGCCCTCATTCTTGTGTCAGGAAATTCATTTTGTACATATTTTGAGCCTTGTCTTAAGATCTATTTCTCTGATTAGTTCCTGGCACTAAAACTGTAAGCTAACATAAGAGATGCATTTACTACAACTTGGTTAGCACTGTATCTTGTGTTTCTTTTATGTATTATATTCCATTTCTACAGTGTACTACTTTTTAAAGTTCGTTTTAGAATGTGGATCAGTTGTTTCAGTAATAAATTAGTTTGAAAACAAGCAAGCAAGCCAAGTACCTTGTTCTCTGAGGAAGGAAGACAAGAGCAATTTATATGGAAGATTGCTACTTTTTCTGAAATGAAAAAGTATAACCATTTTGATGGGCTGCTTAGGCTTTCATGACTTGATTAAAGTTGTTTGTAGACTATACAAATCAAAACTATGAAGAAGCTAATAATCAACGTTATGAAAAAGCTAACATTCGAAGCTATGGAAAAAGGTTGCTGCTTTTGTTATGCCCGTTGCTGAAAAATCCCTCATTACAACAATTCTTTTCTGCCTTCTCTTTCAAAAGCTTTATAATCTTCATATTAAAACTTTGACAGTTGGTACAATAAGCTTCTCTGAAGTTCTGTTGGTTTCTGAAGTGCTGTGTAGAATAGAAGGATTTAAAAAGAATTTTTACACTGAGGCTTTTCCATATCAGTAGTGTAGTATCATATCCATAATGTTACCACAGGACAACTTTTCAACACTTAAGACTGATGCATTAACTTTCAGTGGTGGTCCTAAGTTGCTGTTTCCAAGTGAAAAGATTTGCAGCTCTGTCTGCCATCTCCTGAGAGGAATATGGGGATGCTGTCAGGAGATGCAGGGATGAGATCAGGAAAGCCAAACTTCTCAAGTCTCTTATGTCCCTGAATTTCCAAGTGAAGGTCTGGGGAGCAAGTCTGAGACCACCTCATGATGATGAACATGTGCAAGTCTATGGGGCTAGATGATATGCATCCCAGGGTCCTGATGGAGCTGGCTGATGTGATTGCCAAGGTGTTCTGTCCTCTTTGAAAACTTGTTGCTGTCAGGTGAAATCTCTTGTACCTGGGAAGAAAAGGAAACAGCAGTCCCATATTCAAGAAAAGGAGAAAGGAAGACCTGGGGAACTAAAGACCAGGGAGCCTCACATCTGTGGCTGGGAAGACCATGGAACAGATCTTATTGGAAGAGATGCTAAGGCACATACAAGATGAGGAAGTGATTTGAGACAGCCTACATGGCTTCACCAAGGGCAGATCATGCCTGACCACTCTGCTGGCCTTCTCCAATGCACTGATGGCATCAGTGGACAAAAGAAGGGCAACTGATTTCATCTACCTGGACTTGTGCAAGGCCTTTGATGTGGTCCTGCACCATATCCTTATCTCTAAATTGAAAAAATATGGATTTGAAGAGTGGACTGTTTAGTGGATAAAGAACTGAATGTTCGTAGCAAGAGAGTTGTTGTCAAGGGCTCTACATCCAGGCCAGTCAAAAGTGGTGTCTCCTCAGACACCACTTGTCTTGGGAACGGTGCTTTTCAACATCTTTATCAAGAGCTTAGACTGTGGGATTGAGTGTACCCTCAGCAAGTTTGCTGATGATGTTTTGTGGTATAGTCAATATAATAGAAGGAAGGGATGTCATCCAAGGAGACCTGGACAGGCTTGAAAAGTGGTCCTATGAGAGTGTAATGAGATTCAATAAGGCCAAGTGCAAGGTGTTACGCTTCAGTCTGGGCAGTCCTAGATAGAGTATGAATTGAGAGATGAGCTCCTTGAGAGTAGCCCTGTTGAGAATGACTTGAAGGTCTTGATAGGTGAAAAGCTGGACATGAGTCAGTTGTGTGCTCTTCCAGTCTGGAAGGCCCAATGGTACCTTGGGTTCCATCATAAGAGTGTATGGCAGTAGACAGAGGGAGGTGATTGGCCCCCTCTATTCTGGGTGAATGAATTTAAACTGAAAGAGAAGTTTAGATGTTAGGAGGAAATTTTTCACTCAGAGGGTGGTGATGCACTGGCGTGGGCTGCCTGGAGAAGTTTTGGGTGCCCCATTCCTGGTAGCATTCAAGACCAGGCTCGATGGGTTCCTGGGAAGCCTGATCTAGTGGGTAGCAACCCTGACCTGGTCAGGGGGGTTGAAACTAGATGATCTTTGAAGTCACCTGCAAACCAAGCCTTTCCATGATTCTATGTTATCCTGTGAAATTACTTTCTGTGTGTATGTGTGTATTGATGGACTGTGGTCAAAGTGAGCTATTCTATTTTAAATTAATTAATATATAATACAAGTGTGTATTTATGCAACATGTAATTATTATGTGAGACACAAAACTCGTGTTTAATTGTACACTTTAAGAATTTAGAATATTTGTGATAACTTCATTTTTGAAGAAATTGTTACAGAGACTTAATTTGTTCAGTATTTAATTTTTTTTCTTTTTCCGTAGATTTCGTTTACTAGAGAGCTCTCACACTGATTGTATAGGACAACCAAAAGACAAATTGCTCTCTTACGTTCACCTCTGCAAGGAATCTTGTTCTCCTTGTTATTTTTGTGCACAGGTGATGTTGTATCAATTTTAGTTGTTACTGCCACTGTTGAACATGATAAATTCTCTAGAACAGAAATCAGGCACTTAGTGGAGGCACTAAACTTCTTGTCTGTATAGGGATAGTCAGATATTTCTGACGTTTTCTGGAGTTGTTCCATGTCTAGTCACGTCCTTCTCCAGATCACGATCTCCTGGTAACCTTAAAGCACATCAAAAGTGATTATGTTAAATAGTTTAGTTACTGAATACCATCCTTATGGCAATAATAGTGCTAAAGAACACAAATTAATGTCATGATCTGGTTACAGTGCTTGACAGAATTTTGCTAACATCTCAAATCATTGTATCATCTAAGTTGAAAAATACCCTCACGATCACCAGGTCCAACCATCAACCTGACCTAACAAGAATCATCACTAAACCATAACCCTCAGTGTAGTGTCCACAAGTCTTAAATACCTCAAGGGATGGAGACTCCCCTGGCTCCCTAGGCATCACATTCCTATGCTTGATCACTCACTCTGTGAAGAAATTCCTCCAGATATCCAATATAAACCTTTTCTGGTATGTTTTGATGTGTTACATCACTTGCCATCTGAGTAAAGTTACAGATACCCACCTCCTTTCAGGTAGCTGTAGAGACTGTTAGGATCTCTCCTAAGCCCCCTCTTTTCCATACTAAACAGCCTCAGTTTCTTCAGTTGTGCCTCATAATTCCTGTTTTCTGCTTCCGTTAAAGAAACATTTTGCAACCATCATCTTTCCTACAATTTCTTCAGATTAAAAAACATACTATCATAAGCTAGCGCAAAATACTGTATTCTTAATCTTTAATTTTAGAAATGGAAGCCCAATCAACAGTTATTATTGTTAGTTAATCCTTTAATTCAGCTATCTAGAAAAAATACATACCACGTTCTTCCTCTGAGTAATTCTCTCTATTGATTTTAGCTTTAATAGCTAATTTTAAGAGTAGTACCTGATGCAGTGTTACCTCAATACTTTGCTTCTGAGATTCTAGTGTGTAAATGAGGTGTAGATACCTCAAAAATCAAGGGAAGTCTTTAATATTAGATGTTGGCTTCTGTCTACCTTTCTGTGTTTGTAGTACTGTTCTTGCTAATATTTTGCCCATTTAAGAATCCCATTTAAGAATTACAGTGAATATGTGTGATTGCCAGAGAAATCATGGTAGAAGTCTATTTTTTAAGTGATACCTCAGGAATACTGTCCTGATTTGCAAAATGATGCATCATCATCAAGGTATTCCCTAGTAATCAATGAAAGAAAGCACTTTTCAGAGAGAATTGGAGGCAAAGACACTTGTGTTCATCATGTCTTCAAATTAGCTAACCGAAAGTATGTTGTAGAAGTTGGCGGGAAAGTGTAAGGCATCACAGCTAGCAGGACAAATATAAAGAAATTGTGAGAAATAAAATATGAGGACGAATAAATTCTCCCCGAAAAGAAAATCCAGTTATTTATTTATTTTAGGATTGATTAGCAAGGATTAAGTTTCTGATCAGTATTAAAAAATTCAAAATCATAGGAACTAGACCCATGTTCATAATATTACAACCTATTTGTCATCCTCTGATAATATTAGCATTCTCATGCATTTGACTGTGCTTCATTAAGTTTTATTGTCTGCTATTTTACTACCCTATACATCAGCTCTCCAAGGTTTAAAGAGATTAATTACATTTTACTCACACAGTAGTCCATACTTGTATGGCCTAATTAAATGCATCTTCACTGATAATCCAGACAAGTCATTAATAATAATATTGACATACAAAAGTAAACTGTTCTGTGATCTGCATGTGCAGAATGGTGTGACTGTGTACTGTGGGTGAAGGCAGCAACTGTAGGGTTTGCTTCAGTTTCTAGGGACTGATGTCCAGAGTGGATACAGAGGTAATGTATTTGTCAGCTGCCTGACACTAAATATTAGGAGTCTTTTAGTTCTTGATGAGTTAGTTGCATGTTTACTAAGCAGTAGATTTGATGATGTGTTTTACTGGGAGCTAAATAATTGCTTTCTGTGAGGATCTGCTGCGCAGACAGATTGCCACTGAGTCTGTAGCTGCTCATCCTGTAAATCTCTTCTAAAATACAACCTGTGCTAGGATGCTTGTGAACTATCTGCCTTTGCTCTACTTGTGATGATTGCTTGATTAGTCAGACAAGGTGCACTATTATCCTATCCTCATTACCTTTTTGTCTTATCCGTAAACGGCAGAGCTTTATATTAGGTATGATTATATGGCACTTTCTCTGACTGTCTGTGCTTTTAGAGCTGTGTCTGTCAAACCATGCTAGTATTTTCCTTGCCCTTTTGCTTAGTTTGCTTACTTTCTGTGCCTTGAGAATAGATTAAAGGGTGAAACTTTGCCAGTGTTGTCACTCACTGGAGTAAATGCAACTCCTGCTTCACTTACCATAGGTTGTCAATGTAGTGCAACCTCCTGGACGAAAGGCTTCAACTTGTCTAAGGGCAGAGGGTTGTGTACCTTACAGACGATATTTTTTTGGCAATGCTACAGTATTATGAGTCGTGGAAAATCAGCTAGGAAAAACTTTCTTATTTTTCTTTTATGCCTTGATGGATCATTCAGGTTTGATCTGCCAGGTAAGGTGTACCATTGTCTCTCTGCTTTCTGAATGTTCTTAAACAAAAGAGAAGTAGAATCTCTCTCTTTCCTCTGTGTTTCCTGAGTACGAGCTTCCAAAAAACAAAGCTGGAAGACAAGAATCTCAAAGTATTGTATCTTCTCATTGATAACTTACTCCCTAGGGTATCAACATTTTCTTTTGTAGTTATACTTTTTCTGTTGTTCATCTGTTAATGCTATTATTTTTTTGGTTCTGATTATATAGGCTTTTTTTTCTTTTTGCAAGGTTCATTTCATCATTTTATTTTCTGCATTTTTCCATGTGCTTTCTGTGCGGTACTTTAAATTTCTTAAGCAAAAGGTTGCTATTTCATCTCTTTAAATAGCATCAAGGCTTTCTTTTCTAGGATGGAACTCAGAGACATGCTCAGGTCTCTGCTGCTCAGAGTCAGTGAGTACCAGTAATCCCACTGGGCTTTCTTGTAGTTAGTGACAAATGAGAAACTGGCAGATAATAACTGCTCCAACAGAGCACTACACTCTAGGTATGGGATGATTGTCGTGTTGATGAAATATTATAATCAGATCTGTGTTGTGTAGTGTGTACAGTATACACGTGCTTTTTAGGGAATGTACTCTCAGCAGTGCCAGTGCCACTAGAACAAGCTTCCTCTCCTCCTGCACTGAATAAAAGATGTACCATGTAACCAGACATCTGCAGAAGAAAGCAAAACTAATCTGATGAGTTAGTTTCTGGCTGCTGTTGTGCTCTCATCATCCAAAGCAATTATTGATTTTTCTAACAAGTCTGAAGAAAAAAATAATGCCAGTACAATTTTTGACAGTTGTATAAATTATTGGGTGGCATATAGTATTTTTTGAGTGCACAACTTCATATGCTCTTGTTTAAATTTTCTGTGTGGGTGTCTTTTTTCCAACATGTTTAACTAAATTTTGTCCACTGATTTCTCAAAGTAAGAAAGGCTTTTTTTAAAAAAACTTAAAGATATGGACAATATTTATCTTACTATGCTAAACCTATGTCTCATATTTTGATATCTGACTTCTCTAACTTTCGTGGAGCTGTGGTCTCCACAGGGTTTCTAAAGATGGTCTCTTCTCACTTTTTTTTCTTCTCTTTTTAAAGCTACCAAGAGAAAGAACGGAGAATAATTGCTGCCATAATTACTGAAATTGTTTACACAGCTACATTATTTGTCAAGTTTCATTCTGCTTAAAAATGATTCTTTATAGATCCAATTCACCAAACATCAATAAAGAATAAGGACAATTAAAAATTGAATTTCGATGCAAATGTGGCCTTTTCCCTATTCTGCATGAATGCACATTCATCAGACTCATAAACCCTGCTGTTGACAGCATACCATTGAAATAACCAAGAATCAGCCATACTGTTATTGTTTCATGAGCCTTTGATATCGTGATTCGTTTCCTTCCAGAAACAGATTGTTAAAGGTCAGTAACATGTCACAGAAATCTGTACAGCAACCACGAGGAGACACATTTGCTTAAATTTGCAAAGAGTCTGCAATGCCAATGGGCCAGAACCCCACAACCTTCCTTTTTTCAGCAAGCATTTAATGCAGAACTGATCTCATCCCTCATTCATTATTTCCAACAAGTTGTTAATAGAGTTACAGAATGTTTGAAGTTGAAGGGGAGGGACCTTCTGAAATTGGCTTGTCTAGTTTTCCTGCTCAGTGTCAACTAGATGAGATTGTCCAGGGCTGCAGCCAGACAGGTGTAATGCATCTCCACAGATAGACACACCACAGACTCTCTGGGCAACTTTTCCAGTGTTTGTCTACATTCACAGTAGGAATGTGGTTTTTGTGTTCTATCTGAGTTTCATGTATTTTGTGTCCATTGTCTTTTGTCTGGTATCACAGATATTTATAGACATGGATAAAATCCTACAAGAACCCTTCTCTTCTCCAGGCTGAACATCCCAGCTCTCTCAGTCTCTCCTTAGGTTGAATGATACTCTGGTTTCTTTAAACATCACTGTGAACTTACACTCAACCCACTGGTCTATATCTTCAAATATATACTAGGGAGCCCAGAACTGGACCCAATACTCAAGGTGTGGCCTCACTAGTGCTGAGTACAGGGGCAGGATCACTTTCCCTTGGTGTGCTGATAGTACTTGTAACACAGCACAGGGTGCCATCAGCCTTCCTGGCCGTTAGACTGTTGGCTCATGGTCAGTTTATTGTCCACCAGGACACCAGAAGACACCCTCTGCAAAGCTGCTTTACAACACATTAGCCTCCACTATGAAGTGGTGCATGGGTGTCATGGTTTTATGATTTTTTGGTACTGGTATTCCACATCATAACATCATGTAGTGCATTTAGAGTTANTTGACAATGGGTTTATTCCTCCTTGGACAATCATCACAGACCTGCTTAATTCTGTTCCATCATCCAGCTTGTGAGGAAGAGATCGAACAGTTGTGACCCTACTATTGGCCTCTGTGATACATCACAAAGTGACGTGCCTTCTACTAGACTTTGTGCCATTGATCACCCTCAGAGCTTGAGCCTTCATCCAGCTGTCAGTCCACATCACTGTCCACTTACCTAGCCTACAACTTGCTTTGTCAGCTTCTCTATGATGTTATGGGGGACAATGTCAGAAGCTTTACTAAAGTTGAGATAAATGACATCCTCTGCTTTCCCCTCATCACTCATCAAGCCAGTTACCTCTCTGCAGAAAGCTTTGGCAGTATCCTGCCCTGTGTAATTTTTAACAGATTTGTGATTGGACTTTCTCGAGTACGATGCAGTATTAGGTTGTTGCTGACAATGCAACTTTTAATAGACTGTTTTGGATGAGGTGCATAGACCTCACCCTTGGAGCAGATTAATGAGTGTGCTGACAACTCAGTGTTGTGCAGTCACTCATTTTTATGTGTATTTTATGTGTTGTATTCCATACATTTCCTTCACTGAACTTGCTGTTTTGGCAAAGCTAAAGCTTGTTAGGGGGTGTACAGGGAGTGTTGAATCATGGCCTGAACCACTGACTGTTCACCTGGGGCGAGTGCTGAATCAGCCATGGGAGCAGAGGTGAAGGCAATTCACCTGTGTAATCAGAAGGGGTGAAGTCTGACTCCACCTCTCCCAGACCCCATTTAAGGGTTGGCCACTACTGGAGAAGGATCTCTTGTTGGAGATCCTTCTCCTGTGGAGTCCTGGGTGAGCCTCGACCATCAGCAACAGGTGAGCCTTTCTTTATTTACTGGTTGTCTATATAACATCCAGATAAGCTGTACAGAATATACCATCCACCTCCATTATTTTCTGTGGATACTATTATTTTGGGTTATTCACCCTGCAGGTGGACCTCGTGTAGTGCACTGGTAGAATTTATTAAGAAATGCATTATCAGTCCGGATGTATATTTATATCTAGGAGATGCTTTGGGCATACACAGATAATTGTGTTCAAAAAGTACATTTTTCTGTGCTGTTTTAGAGGTAAGGCAATATTTGCAACATCGTTCAACACTGTTGAAGTTGTAGAGCATAGAACATGAACCATTTTATTTTTTTAAATAATTCTTATCTGATAAACTGTTCAAATCTATTGTGCAAGTGGATGTACTTTAATTGTAAAATTTAATTTCCATTATATTGCATGCATGAAAGGAAGTAAGTTAGGCAAAATTTGCACAAAGGAATTTGCTCTAATGTTTTCTGAAAAGGCATGCATGAAGAATAGCGGATCAAGTAAAAAGCTTTTGAAAAGCCTGAAGGTCTGCTTTAACTCAAAAAGGTAAACTTACTGCAACCTAAAGTACAGATAAAAACTTATGCTTCATAATTCACAATATGGTAGTCTATACTCCCTTGCATTTAGGTCGTGTGTCTTAATGTTAGTTAGTCACTTAACTTTATCAAATATATCCACAATTTGGAGTCCTGATAGAAACCAAAATAGCAAGTTGTATTCATTCTATTTATCAAAATATGCTTCAAGTGAAAGAAATCTGGTTCTTAATCTTATATAACGCCATGTGTAGGAGATGTGATAAAATCTTCTGGGACAAGTATCTTTGAGTGTAGTTTCAGATCAGCAAATGTTACTACCTGTTTGTTTGTTTTTTCTTTCTTTTTCTTTCTTTGTTTTTGTGTTTGTTTTGTCATTACTTTTTAATTGATGAAGCCTGAACCAACCATTTGGACAAGGAAAGGCAGTGTAAATTCTGTTTCATTTGTTTGTATAACTATGTATTTAAGTAAGATTCTTTGCAGTCTTATATTGTTGAGCAAACTTCATTGACTGAGAATATTAAAATTTACTTTTCAGTTTTGCACTCAGAGATTCTGTAATGGATCGGTACAGATATTTATACCGTAAGCTATGCTGAATGGACTGTTTATATTTAAAATCTGCCTGTTTTATTTCCATACCCTGAAATGATGCTTCAAAAAGGCAAACAAAGAGTTACAAGACACGTTTCTTCTTGGGAAAATTCAGTAGTACTCCTGCAATGAGAAGTAATAATATCTTTTGTGGAATCCAGAATCATAAATGATGTTTAATGTAGTGGTGCATGATATACACAGTGAAAATTATACAGTATCAGTCTCATTGTGAGAGGACCACCAAGCAGTTCATTAATATACAGGGAGATGAGGTGGGGGTGAGTATGCCTGTTTATCACTAACCAGCCGTTGGAATACCAGAATAACCCTGTAGCTGCAGATCAGGAATGTAAAATACCTCCTGTGTGAGTGAAAGGCAGAACAGAAACTGATAAGAAGTTGAATGTCACCTTTCCAATATATGGAATTATTTTTCAAAAAAACTTTATTCATGAAAACAACACAAAATTAAAGCGATATAGGAACATATATTTTTTGATACAGAAGATGCAAGTATGTGAAACTAAAAACAGCTTCAGGATTTCACAGAGGTTATTCTTTTCAAATGCAGTGATGAAGTGGTTGTTATCAGGAGGTTACTAAATGTTAGGAAGACAGCCTGTAATGCTGAGGTTGCATGAACTCTTTAGAGTTAGTTTTGTGGTATTCTGTAAACTTTTACTGAAGATACATGTCATAATTTACTGAAGATTTTTCTAACAGGCTTGGATCAAAGTTCTGAATTGAATTACTAATGGGATTTTGGCATGCAGTAATATAAATGAGAATATTATTTACCTAAATATTGCTACGTATAATTAATGTCCTCAGTGCTCTGTCTACATGCATCCTGATGGGTTTCTGCAGCAAAACTAATAGATTTGCTACCAGGGGACATTAATTGGGTGTGACGCTATTTTAGTTCCGTGCTCATTCCTCTTCAGTTGTCTTTATTGTAACTTGATTACTTTTCCTTTGATTCTAAAAATTGCACTGTATTGATTTCTGATACAACTTCTGACATAATTTTCTTACAAATTAAAATATTTGCTATCACTATATATGTTAGGAGAATTAACCCATATAACGATTTCCTTATTCGTATACTTTGACTCAATCCAGGTTTGCTGCAGGTTCAGTTTCACTGATAGCACAGATGATTTTACCTCAGACTCAGAATCCATTACCTAACAGCTAATGCAGACTTTCCAGAGCAGACCAAGGTAGGCACTGCTTCAGCAGTGCTGCTAATTTAGATATCCTTGTGCCATTACACACCACACACAAGTGAGGCCTTATTGGGCTGCCACTTGTTTTTGCAGTCTTTGTCATTCAGCAGTTACAGAGCTCAAGCACATCAGCAACTGCACCTTTCATCTATGGCCATCCAAGACAACAGATTTCATGTCAGAGAAATACAGATCGTCAGGTCAAGTACGTGATATCCAGAACTGAATCACTCGTGGATGAGGAGTAGAAAAAAAGCTTCTGTAAAGGCTGTTCTTGGCTTTCTGCACTCTGTTCACATGGAGATATATTACGTTGTCTTTTAATAATAAAACTTCCTGCTATAGAAAGAATAATTTGCATTCTTAAAGGTAGAGAAAGAGAAGACAGTGGTATTCAATGAATTCCACTTAGAACATTTTGAGACAGATTAAAATTTCTTATTTGGTGATTGGTTCTTTAGGTATATTCTCCTATGTAGAATTTGTTAGAATATCTCTAAGGATGTAAAATATATTTATTTATTTTCTAATTTAAAAAGTGGAGCAGTACATGATTCTAATTATAAGTTGCTTTTGTAGCAGTGGATCTCAGATTTAGTTGACAAGATTTTTTTGTTTGGGGGAAAGAATATTTTTTTCAGTTTTTGTCTTTGAAAAAGACTTGCATCATGTCCATCTACCCGTGTTCTTTTGTGAGGCCCAAGACAGGCAGAAATAGTGTTTTACACTGTTTCCTCCTGCTCTTTTTAGCATGATGTTTAAACATGTTGAACCTATGAGCACAAAATTCTGCTTAGGCATTTGAGAAATGAAAATTGACTGTTATGTGTTTCAGGGATCTTCATAAAGAGCTTTAACTTCCCCATTAACTTCTTCTCTGATACAAAGAACTTACAGTATATGTTTTTAGAGTTACATTTTATTGATCCTAAATACATCATCAGCTCCTTTGGGAGTCAACAGGTCAAATTGTTTTAATTCTTAAACAGTAATCTTAAAATAACTAGATGGGCTGTGATTCTGAGTAAATTAGAGAAATGTCAGCATTGTGAACTTAATAAGGTTGATGATGTGGATCAACCTGTTTTGTCGTTGACTTTCTGCTTCTATTAGAATTCTGGAAGGTCATTAACTATCTCCAGGATGTACTTAATTAATAGGTCTAGTGAAACAAAGCAGGTGAGGTTAAGTGATATGAAATTATATTTAAAAAGTGTATACTGAAGGAAATTTTGTTTGTCCAGATTATGAATGAGGATAAGCTTAATCTGTCTCAATTTTGATTAATTATTCTGTGTTTTATCATAGGGATGGCCTGTAAGAGCTTTATTTTGCCTATATATAACTTTTTTTAATGTTGTACTAGTCTTTTAAAAGCATTAAATTGAAATAGATGTGTATGTAAAGGAAAACTAAGTTTCAGAGATGCTTCTGTGGAACTGGTAAGCTTAAGGACACCATACTTGTAACTTATAAGACAGTGAAGTGCACATTTCTTTTGATGCTGTCCTCCTTTCTTGTAAGGATGATAATGTAAATTTTATTATTTCATACAGAAGGCAATTCAGTATTCACTGAGTGAAAGTGAAAATGCCTTTTTTAACAATTAGTAGTCTCTCTATTTTTCTACTACCTTTTCTCTTCTTTCTTCTCCTGGAATTTGTCAGGCAGAACACTTCAAGCAGAGAAACACAGAAATTACACAGGCATTTGAGTAGCACTTTGGTTTGCTTATCAGAGACTTTTTATTTTCTGTTGCTCTTATTTTCTTGGGTCCATTGGTTTGTGCAGTTTAAGCATGTTTTATAGCCTAAAGACGCGATTTTTGTATACTTTGTTCCCCATGAGATGAAAGCAATGAGTTTCATTGTATTTATTTCTGTGCTATTCTCAATTAGTTTTATGATCTATACAGTAAGAATGTCTGTCTTGTAAATCCAATCCGTAACTTCCACTTCTCTGGTGATGGCAATGACTCCCCAGAGATACAGTAAGAGTTTATTTCCTTATTATAAAATACTTTCCAGCTTCTAAATTACTGCTGTCCTAAAGCACACTGCCAACAAAGGCAGCAGGTTTGCAGCTGCTGGATCTTAATATGGAGTGTTGGTTTTTCTCTCCTAATTAACGAGTCTTTTTTATTTTTTATTATTTATTTATTTATTTATTTATTTTGCTTATTAGCCTCTACAGATATGAATTCATTTGCACCGGTAGTTTTACTATTCATGCACTATTTTTATTTACAAATCTTTGACAGTTGTCAAATGGGCCACCAATAGAGTAAAACTTACTGGGTTTTCCTCTTTGTTAAGCTAGTGTTAGTGAGTATGTACTTGCTTGTAACTTAAAGATCTGCACCAGTTTTTCTGAAAATAATAATTTGCTGCTGAGACATTATCTTTCTACAACTATCTTTAATAAATTGTTAAGAGAGTTGTGTCATAAGCAGAACTTTTAGTTCAGAGAAATCTGGTCTTCTGGGTGAGGATGAAGAAGGGGAAGACTGTCTTCAGCAACAAGCTTTCTAATTTAATCAGGAGGGCTTTAAACTAGAGTTGCCAGAGGAGGGGAGGAGGGGATCCTCAAACCACTCCCCTTTGTGGTGGACAATGGTAATGGATGCCCTGGGCCTGGAGTTAAATCACAGGCCAGTAAGACAGTACCAAAGGTTCAGGATAAGGGAACTCCAATTGGTAAATCAGCCTCAGTGGGAGCCCAACTCAAATGCCTGTACATGAATGCATGGGGAATAAGCATGGAGAGTTACAGGTGTGTGCGTGTGTCCACAGGGCTATGTTGTCAGTGGTATCACTGAGACCTGGTGGGATGGCTCTCACACCTGGAATGCAGGAATAGATGGGTACAAACTCTTTAAGAAAGACAGGTAGGGAGAAGGTGGTGCCCTGGGGATAGATGATGAGCTGACAGTGGGCTTATGGGTTAGGGTTAAAGGGAAGGCAGGGGAAGGAGGTGTAGCAGTGAGGGTCTGCTACAGGCCACATTCCAGGAATACTGAGTGGATGAGAATCTCTATAAGCAGATAGGAGCAGCTTCACGTTCACAAAATGCAGTCCTCATGGGGGAATTCACCCACCCTGTTATCTGTTGGAGGGACAACACAGCAGTGCACTAGAAACTGAAGAGATTCCTGGAGTGTACTAATGATAATTTTCTCTTCTAAGTGGTACAGCAGCCCATGAGAAAAGGTGCAGTGCTGGTCCTCAGCAATGTGAGTGGGCTGGTGTGTAATGTGAGGCTGAAGGGCAGCCTTGGCTGCATTGACCATGTAATGGTGGAGTTCGAGATCCTTAGGGCATCAAAGAAGGTGCACAGCAAACTTGCTACTCTGCAGTTCAGGAGAGTAGACTTTGAACTCTTTAGGAAACTGCTTGGGTAACATGGAATAAAGCCATGGAGGGAAGAGGGAGGGGCCCAAGAAAGCTGGTCACTATTCAAGGACCATCTATCTCCTCCAAGCCCGGAAGTAGTGCATCCTGAAATAAAGGAAGGCAGGCAAGAATGCCAGTAGGCCTCCATGGATCAACAAGGAGCTCCTGGACTTATTGAAGCGCAAGTCTATAGGGATTGGAAGCGGGAACAGGTTAACTGTGGGAGGACTACAAAGATGTTGTCTGGCTAGCCAGGGATCAGGTTAGGCAAGCTAAAACCCAGATAGCACTGAGTCTAGCCAAACATAAAGGGGAACAAGAATAAATTCTACAGGTATATCAGTGATAAAAGGAAGGCCAGGGAAGATGTCCCCTCTCCTGAACAAAACTAGAGACCTGGTTTTAGGGTCTTGCTTTCTGCTACTGCATCTTATCCCCTGTCTGCTGAGGTGGAGTATGCTGCCTCAAGTTCTTACATTCTTTACAGCACTTCATTAGCAAGTGAAGATCAAGGCACAGATAGAACAGTAATACCTTTTCATGATACCTAATCAAGAAGCACATCACTCCTGTTAACACCATATCTATCATCCAGCTGGTGCAAACTGCAGAATTTTTCTTTATCACATCTTAAATTGTTGCACTATGATAATGGCAATCTAATGTTTTAAAGGAAGGAAACGTTGTCTGGAATATGCATTATGTTTGAAGAATTTAAAGAAGCTTGAGAGTCTCTGAAGTATGAGAGTGCTGAGTTTATTTTGTTTCCCCAAATTCCCATCCTGTAATTACAGGGAGATTTTTATGAATTATAAAACACACACATTTATTTATTTATGTGTTGTTGTTTTTTTTTTAAGAGAAGTATGGAGTAACTGCTTTTGTGACTTCCATCCAAGTTAGGCTAATGAAATATGGATGAAAATCTGTTTAAAAATGAACTGGAAGCAAACATACTCATTTAGCCTTGTTACCTAATGATTCTTTTTATACTTCATCTTTTACTTACAAAATCATAATAGATTTATTGAATATTAAAACGTATATTCCATGTTTCTATACATCCATTACTCGTATTTCAAAAAAGTTGTGGTCTTTAAGATATGTTGTAAAAAGAAAGTAGGGAATTTCTGGTAAGTTTTCCACCTACACTGCGTCTCTATTATAAAAAGCTGTTTGATATAGCAGTATCACGTGTATTGAACATATTGAACAGTTTCATCTGTATGGTGCATATAAAATATTTGAAGTGGCATTTCTGTTGGTCAGTAGTGTCATAATCATTTTAGTTTTGTTTTACTCATTTTTAAATGCAAGGTATCTCTATAATATCTATTGTTCCATGGTTGTAGAAAGAAGGATTTTGTACGTTCACACTCAGGATATCTACTGGTTGAGCTTCTGCACCATACTGAGAACCACAAAATTCAAAGAAGTTTGTTGTAGAGAATTGGTGTCAATTCACCATGTGTACTTCATTCCTTCCCTTATAACAAAGAAAACTCCTTTAAGGTTGTTACGCTTTTTGTTTCTGACATCAAATCTTGTAAAGTAGGGTGAAGTGGGACAGTCAGAAATCAGTAGCACTGATGAGTTTGATGTTTGTGCATTTTCCTTTATCCTTTTTTTAAAAGGAAATTATTTTGCAGATGACTTTTTCTGTGGTGCCTGGAGACTGCAAAAATCTTAAACTGTTGTTTTCCTGTCACAATTATCTTGGGATCCATAGCAGTGAATACCTACTCCTTCCAATTGCTTTACAGTAGCAGAATTTATTTAATCCTTCTGTTTGCTGACCTGCTTCTCTTTCAACAGCAAAGAAACCTGGAACCCATTGTCTTTTGGATTTCTGTTGTTCCTTTTGCTGTGAGAAATGATAATGAGCAAAATTGTTTGGTCAGAGGAGCTAATGGAAAAGCTGAGAAAGGATCTGTATCCAGGGGGACAAGCTGTTACTTCATTAGGATTTATAATGGTTGGTTGTAGTGCCAGGGTGATGAGGGGAAAAAAACAAGCAAACAAAAAAACAGCAGCACATTGTTCACGTTCTCTCTCTAATACATTGAAACCTTTTAGATTTACTGTCTAAATAGACTTAGTTAGGCTGCTCCATGTGATTTAAAAAATTGAATATAAACAATTGTATCCATAGTGATATCAACATGCATTCTCTCTCATAACAATCCAGTACTTCTGCAAGTACACATTTATTCATTTTTTTATTATCTGCAGATTGATTTTGGAGAGAATCTCAAATGAGCAAACTTGGCGGGGAGCAGAGCATTAATTTCCTGTACAGTTCAGAGAGATCTCATAGTTTTAATGTATTAATTGAATGACTTTATCTAATAACAAAGCAGTAATTATTTGAACTGAACTGAGGAATTTCACACTGCAACTCTTGGGTGCACTAACGAAGCCACTGGATTGCATTCCCAGCTATGCTGAAAATGCGAATAATCATGGGCTTTACTGTTCTGATATTCAGAGCAAATGTACATTATGTCATGAGTTTGAAATATATATATAGAATTAACTTGTAAAAAGTAATACTTTGGCAAAGAACTATTCTGATCCTTCAGTGCTTTCTTTAGCGCATAACTACAATTGTTGTTAGTAGGTATGATTGAGCCTAGTTCCTAAACAGTTCAGAGTTACATGGAAAAGTGTTGCTGGGCGTGTGCAAGTAGAGGTGGCCTTTCTTGTGACAGATAACAAACATTCTGCTAATATGTTGCATGTCTCCTGCTTTGTGGATGAAAAACGGCAGGACTTCTGGACCTTGGCTTTAAAATAGTACTCACAAACGGAATCAGTGCTGAATCCAAGTACTTTTTGTGTTAAAGTCAGAGTATCCCAGGTAAAGGTTATAAAGCATTATATCTCTGTAAATCATGGCTTGAAAGGGATAATTTAGAAAATTAGCAGTAATTGACATAAAAATTAAATATTACACTAAAAGTGAGTGAAGGTGCAATTTTGCTTTTTATCTCACCAACATTAGGAGTTGGATGACTCCTGTCTTTTTCTCATTCTCCTGCCTTTGTGATGGTCCTGCGCTATCGTCACCTTCTTTGAACGTATAGCCTCTTCTCTTTGCTATATTTTCTGAAATCTGTAGACATGTATTTTATTTTTTATTTTATTTT